>CANSNZ010000968.1:1800000-2325000 GCA_947646795.1 Beta lomatogona
TCAACTAGAGGAACACGTTCCTTTTGACACCCATGATCTCCACGATCTCAGTTATTAAACGTGCGTTATGGAATTACTACTGCTTCCTTAATTTTAGCAAACCACTTATGCAGCAAACAAAAATCTGATTTAATTAAAAAGCATTTTAATTAATAAGACCAAAATAAAATCCTTTTATCAAAATATTATCTTTAAAAATATTTTTATTAAAACCGAAAAAGGATTTTTATTTTCAAATAAAAATAAAATCTTTTACTTAAAAAGATTTTCCTTAAAATCAGATTTTTACTAAATAAAAAACAGTTTCCTATAATTTAGGCATTAAACACTCAAACGTCATAATTTAACTGTAATACTTATTCAACATATGTCTAGTTCCTTTTAAATAGTTAGTTCCTTTAACTTAACATGACAGTGCCAGTTCGTCTGTTCCTTTCAAAGGAATAAACACTCATTCTCTTTTTAAATTGTCATTGTTCCTTACGAAAACTTACTCGTTCCTTTACATTGAAACTAGAAACAAAAAGCCTTGCTTAGGTTCTCTTGCTCCAATGCTTCCCCAGTACCAAATCCTTGAGTATCTTCACTTAGTCTTCAAAATTCAAACTTGATTTCTTCTTCGGACTTAATAGTCTCTTTGCTCTTTTCATTGATACCTTGTAAAATCCATTCACTTAACAACTTGTTAGTTCATTACTTAGTTTGTATCTTTGTTCCTTTGTCATCATTAAAACTAGGGTTCAACAATTTTCCCCTTTTTGATGATGACAACAAAGTTACAAACTAAGGAAAATAGAACAACAAGGGATATTATCTAAGATAACCCTGACATATGGGCCTTTTTCCCAAATAACCCCGGCATATTTTTTTTTTCTCAGATAACCCTAAACTTGTATTTTGTCATTAAACATAACGAAATTAGTAACGGCGTTAATTCTATTTTAAAACAAACATAATTACTGCTTTTTTTAATTTAAAAAAAACCCAAAATCATATCTTTATTGTTCTTTCTTCCTCATTCTTGTCAAGCACCCATTAATGGTGCCCACCACTTTCTATCTCCTCCAGCCAACCTCCATCTCTCTCCTCCAATTCCTCAACCCTACCTTTGCTAATTCTATCATCACAACCATAACTACCCCCCATTTCCCCACACTCAACATCAACAACGCATCCATCGCTCCCACCACCCACGAATCAAGCCAAGATAATCTCAGCTTCAAACGGAGTCAACAGGGGCCTTGCGAATCCCCAAATCAATCGATCATCGAGCACATAAGTATGAATTCAGCCATCCACCGAATCCTCAAACAACCCAATCCAAGCAAACTGCCTCACTTAACTACATTTCTCTCACCATTGACCCTTCTTCTTCCTCCCTAACCGCGCTCTTGACTGCACTATTGTTAGTTAGGGTTTACAGTGGGTCAGGTGGTGATGGTTTTGTGGCTGTGGTGGGGGTGGTTTTGTGGCTGTGCTGGGGGTGGTTTCGGGGTCGGACTGGGGGTTGTGTTTTTGGGGCTAGGATATGGGTTATGTTTTCGGGGCTTAACTAGGTGTGGTGGTTACGGGGTTAGGCTAGGTTTTCGATGGGTCAAGTGGTGGTTTCCGGTGGAAAGGTGGTGGTTTCAGATCTGGGTGGGGTTTTAGGCTGGGTGGAGTTTCAAAGAAGAAGAGAAGAGAAATAATTTGGGTTTTTTTTTATAAAAAAAACACAAAAGTAATTAAACTTTTTTAAAATAGTTAACACTGTTACTAATTTCGTTATGTTTAATAACAAAATACAAGTTTAGGATCATCTGAGAAAAAAAAAATATGTCGGGGTTATTTGGGAAAAAGGCCAATATGTCACGGTTATCTGAGATAATAAACCAAACAACAAATAACATAAGAGAATGAAAGAAAAAATAACGGTTTTTTCACCTGATACCCCCGACTTTTCAAAAAATTCACCTGGTACCCTCTATGTTTTCAAAATTCACCAGGTACCCCCGAGTTTTGTTGTAATACACTCAAATACCCTTAATGACTAACAGCGATTAACGCCGTTAGTCATTAACCCCTAATCCTAACCTTAACCCTAACCCTAACCCCTAACCCTAAACCCTAACCCTACACCCTAAACCCTAACCTTTCCCACCACCCCCTCTCCCACCCTCCCACCACCCCCGCCGCGGCCCACCCTAGCAAGCAGCCCTAGAACCCCCACCCTCTGCGGCCCCCGTCGCGAGCCCCGGAACCACCACCTCCCCCCACCCTCCCACCACTCCTGCTGCCCCCACCCTAGCAAAGCAGTCCGTAACCCACACCCCCAGCCCCCTACCCCTCCCTCCCCCCCACCCTCAACAACCACCGCAGCCCCCGAAATCTCACCCCTCCCCCCACACCCGCACCCCCACAAGACACCCCACCCCCGCGCCCCCACGCCACCACCCCGCTTCCATTTTCGCTCCGCTCCCCCACCTCGTAGCACCACCCTCCTCCATTTCCGCGAAACACAAAGTACCCCCACAACGAAAAAACAGAGGGAAGAAGAAGGGGTTGAGGGCGGCGCGGGGGTGGTGCCGTGGGGGCGCGGGGGTGGGGGAGGGCCGGGGAGACGCGATGGTGTGAGAGGGGTGGGGGACCTGCCGAGCCGAACCGGGTGGGGGAGGGGGCGGCGGGGTGTGAGAGGCTGCGGGGGTGGGGGGGGGGGGGCCTGGGGTGGGGGAGGGGGCGGGGGTGGGGGAGTGGGCCGGGGTGGTGGGAGGGTGGGGGGAGTGGGTGGTGGGGTGGTGGGTTAGGGTTAGGGTTAGTGTTAGGGTTAGGGTTAGTGTTAGTGTTAGGGTTAGGGTTAGGGTTAGGGTTTGGGGTTTGGGGTAGGGGTAGGTGTTAGGATTAGGGTTAAGATTAGGGGGTTAATTAGGGTTTAAAGCAGGAAATTAGGGTTAATGACTAACGGCGATTAACGCCGTTAGTCATTAAGGGTATCTGAGTGTATTAGTTCGAAACTGAGGGCTACCTGGTGAATTTTGGAAACATGGAGGGTACCAGGTGAATTTTTTGAAAACTCGGGGGTATCAGGTGAAAAAACCAAAAAAATAATAGTACTTTATATTTTTATTTTGGCGGATTAAGGATTTAAACTTTTTAACTTTTTTTTTTAAAAAATGTCAACTTTTCTCAATTTAGTTTGTTCCTGGTATCTTTTTCCCCTTTGTCATTCTAAAAAAGATAAAACACTTGGTGATTTTGGGAAGACTGATATTTACAAGACCTTTAGACCATTAACAAGCACAAAAAAAATGGTTAAGTTAGGAATTGCAAAGGGTAGACTTGCTCAAACAACAATCACATAATACTAGCCATTCCAAGTAAGAAATTATGCAATCAAATCACAAACGAAGACAGTTTTAACAAATTTCATTATATCTATAGCACTTATTCCACAAAAGTACAAGAATACAAGGAAGAAAAGGAAACAAAAGCTAGGAGTTTCTGTTCCTTTAAGAGAAATAAAAACTAGACATTAGGATGGAAGGGGAGTTGTGTTCCTCTACTACTTCTTCTTCCACCACTTTTCCAACTTCTTTCATAACCTCCTCATGATGCCCATCCAGTTGCTTCTTCATGGAGTTCTTTGCTTGAACCATCATCTCCATGTTCTTTTGTTGCTCGATCACCTTATCACTAAGGACTTTAATTATTCCCATCATCTTATCAGTTTTATCATCTAAAGTCCAGTTAAGGTGAGTGTAGAATTTGATCATGTGCTAAGCAGGAAGACAAACCTTATTTACCCACCCATAGTCATCTGAAGGAACTTGTTCCTTTTCTTTTGAACCAAAGTCAGTTGGTGGTGTTGGTGGAGGAACTAGGGTGTTTTCTTGTGATGGTCCCGTTGTTCCTATGAGAGGAACCAAAGGGGAAGAGGTGGTGTATTGTGGAGGGAGAATTGAAGGTGGAGGTGGTAGAGTATCAGATGTAGAGGAAAAAGGGTTAGGCTCATTTATTGCAACCTTCATCTGTTCATAACTGGAAGGAACAGAGAAGGAAGAGGGAGAAATGGAAGGGATATCCGTAATGGACACAAGCAGTTTTGGTGAATAAGGAGGAGTAGGTTTCTTAGGAGAGAGTTTATGTTGTTCCTCTCCATTAAATAGGACCAATGGTGCGTCCTCATTTGAAGGAACATGTATATGTTTGACAACTCTCAACCTTGAACTCTTCCTTAAGGAAGGAGTTTTCTTATGAATAGGTTTGGGAGGCTTTTTAACAATGGATTTGCATTTCTTAGCGGGTTGTTCCTTTGGTTCAACAAGTTTAGGAACCTGTACCTCCAAGATCACTTCAACTGGTTCCTCCTCCACTGCCATAGGTAGTTTTCTCTTTTGAGAGTAACTAAAAGTTATCCTCCCTTGGTTCAGAACCCCTTATTGGACAGAGAGATCTAAGCCATACAAAGTTTTCTCATTTAGTATTATTACATTGCTTAATTCCCAAGGTAGACCAACCAGTGGTTTTAAATTTGAACTGGGAGAGAAGAGAGGTGATGAGTGCTCCATAACCAACAACACAATGGTTTTCAATACAGTGTGTAAGATGTTGGATAAAGAGGGAAGGAAAATTTATTTGGATGTCATGGTAAAGGCAGGACATGTAGCACATATCAAGGATTGAACAATGTCATCCGGGGAGAAATTAGGAAAGGTGACACTTCCTTTCCTTTTAAAATATAGATTAGTTCCTTTGCAAGGAACTTCCCATATTTTTCGTAAGGTCTCTTGGGAGAATTTTATTTTCTTCCCCCTGACGTCAAAACTGCATATTCCATCAGTGTTGATGTAATTAGCACAAAATTCATCCATGGCTAAAGGAACTAAGGCATTATTAAATGCGGTTTCAAAAAGGTATTCCATACCTTGTTACTTTAGGATTTCTATGAGTTCAGTTAATTGAACCTTCTTAGCCCATTCTAAATCTACACAAAATCCAAGAACATATACTAGTGGAAAAAAACGAAAGGGCTGCGGTCAAAACAGCCCTAAGGGCTGCGTTTTTGGCCAGCAGCCCTTTCTATAGCAGCCCTTCACTAAAGTGAAGGGCTGCGTTTTTAGACCGCAGCCATTCACAATGAAGGGCTGCGTTTTTATATCGCAGCCCTTCACAATGAAGGGCTGCATTTTTAAAACGCAGCCCTTCATTGTAAAGGGCTGCGGTTTTGACACAAAACTGCAGTCCTTTCGACCCAAAAAAAAATTAATTTTTTTTTTTACATTGTTTTTACTCTTAAATATATCAAGAAATTTACAACAAGAACAGTCAAAATTTATAGATCTAAAAATGAAAAAAAAAGGAACGAAAATGAAAAAAAAAATAACGAAAATGAAAAAAAAAGAACGAAAATGAAAAAAAAAGAACGAAAATGAAAAAATGAACGAAAATGAAAAAGAAGAACGAAAATGAAAAAAAAATAACGAAAATAAAAAAAGGAACGAAAATGAAAAAAAAGAACGAAAATGAAAAAATGAACGAAAATGAAAAAATCGGATCGAAAATGAAAAAAAGGGAATGAAAATGAAAAAAAAACGACGACCGAGGAAGAACAGAGCGGGGTGGCAAGGCGGCGCAGATCTCGTCTGTAAAAGGCGCGGAGTTCGAACCCTCGTTGTGAGAAGGACGAACGAACGACGAACAAGGAGGACGAACGAGGAAGACGGACGACGATTATTGTTGTTGCGTGGTGTTGCTGCCGCCGGAGGGTGAAAGAGAATGAGGAGATTATTGTTGTCGTGTTGTTGTGGACGTGAGAGAGGAGGAGGAGTAAGGAGGAGGCTGAGAGAGAAGGAGGAGAAGGGAGGAGGGTGAGAGAGAAGGAGGATATGGACGTGAGATAGGAGAGAGAATGAGGGAGAGGAAATTGCATTGTGGGAACCCTAGCTAGCCCGCTTAACATTTGAAGCCTGCGAATTCATTTTAAATTTTTTTTTAAAAAAAAAGCCCATAAAGGGCTGCGGTTTTTAAAAAACGCAGCCCTTTATTACTTATAGGGCTGCGGTTTTTCCTTTATTACTTATAGGGCTGTGGTTTTTAAGAAACCGCAGCCCTTCACTAAAAGGGCTGCGGTTTTTGCATTGACCGCAGCCCTTCGTAAATGAAGGGCTGCGTTTTTCAAAAAACGCAGCCATTGCAGCGCAGCCCTAGCGTTTTTTTCCACTAGTGATACCTAGAATCAATTCGTTCCACTCGTTTCTTTGAGTAAGAAGTAGCAGTTCCTTTGGGAGGAACAAACGTTGCTTCTTCTTCACCCTCAACTGATTCGGGGATTTCTTCTTCATCATCTTCCCCAATCAGTTTCCTTCTTCTAATACTTCTCCTTGTGACTCCAATTTTTGCTCTTCTACCTCCATTTGTGTTTCTTGATGATTTTCGATTTTTAGGGTTTTGGATGGAGAAGGGGGATTTCCATTTGAGAGGTTTTGGGAGTTTTTGCTTTTAGGAAAGGTGAATTGAGAGAGGTTTTTGCCATTTGGTGAATAAAGATTTAGGTTTTTATGTGGTGAGAATAGGTGAGATGAAGATGAACAATGGTGAAGATGAAGCGATTAAAGGAACACGATTTCGGAAGGGAAAAAGAGAAAGAAGATGCATGTAACAATATATGAAGAGTTACGCGCGGAAAATAAAAAATAAATAAATAAAAGAAAAGAAAATATAGTATTTGAATGAAGACTTGATAAATCTGATTCCTATATTTTTAGGTTTTTTGGATTTTTATGGATTTTTAATTTACGGAAAGAAAAAGAAATGTAAGGAACTTGTGCTATAGGAACAACTTATACTAATTATCAACATTCATCAAATCATGCATGTTTATATCACTTAGGAACAATAAGGAGAGTATTATGTGACATTGTGAGTGACTTTATTCCTTTGAATCCATGTTTATGTTTTGAACATTTTAATTTGCAATGGTCTTAGACAATTAATCACAGTCACTTAATATCACATAGAGTAAGATAAATCAATTCAGACATGGGGGATTGGAACAGGAATAATTACTTAAGTTTTATTAAACCAAACTCAAAATTTTTTCATATCTATCTCTTTGTAGAGGCTTGGTTAGTATATCCGCAATTTGATTTTCAGTTTGACAAAACTCAAGTTTAATCAAACCTCTTTCCACATTTTCTTTTAGAAAGTGAGGTCTGATATGTATATGCTTAACTCTTGAATGATGCACTGGATCTTTTAAAATACTAATAGCACTTGTATTATCACAATAATTAGGGACACAATTGAAGTTTATTCCATAGTCCCAAAGTTGATGTTTTATCCAAAGCATTTGAGAGCAACATGCGCAGCAGCTACATATTCCGCTTCAGCAGTGGATAAAGCAACTGTGTTTTGTTTCTTGGTGCTCCAAGAAACTAAACTATGACTAAGAAATTGAACCATACATGAGGTGCTTTTTCAATTTACAAGATCTCCAGCATAGTCAGCATCAGCATATCCTCTTAACTCAAATGTGTCCCTTCGTGGATAGAAAAGTCCAAGATCATCTGTTCCTTTGAGATATCTAAGAATTCTCTTCACTACTATTAAGTGAGACTCCTTGGGATTTGCTTGAAATCTAGCACACACACCAACGCTAAAAGCTATGTTTGGATGACTAGCAGTTAAGCACAAAAGGGAACCAATCATGCCTCTATATTTTGTTTGATTAACACTTGTTCCTATGAAATCTTCATATAATCTAGTTGAAGTTCTCATAGGAGTGTGATTAATATTTGAATTTTCAAGGCCATATTTCTTTAGAAGTTCCTTTATGTATTTTTGTTGGTGAATAATTATTCCTCTTTCAGTTTGCTTAATTTGTAACCCAAGAAAGAAATTTAAATCATCTATCAAACTCATTTCAAATTCATTATCATCAGTTTAGAGAATTCTTTGCATAATGACTTATTAGTTGCTCCAAAGATAATGTCATCAACATATATTTGAACAAGAAGTATATCCGTTCCTTTTGATTTTAGAAACAAAGTTTTATCAACTTTTCCTCTTTTAAATTTGTTTTTTGAAAGGAACTTAGATAGGTGCTTGCTTTAATCCATAAAGAGCTTTGTCAAGCTTGTAGACATGGATTGGGAAATCATTATTTTCAAATCTAGGGGATTGTTCAACATATACATCTTCATTTAACTGGCCTTTAAGAAATGCACATTTGACATCCATTTGATACAATTTAAATCCCATATATGCAAGCAAATGTAATCAGTATTCTAATGGCCTCAAGTCTGGCAAGGGGAGCAAAGGTTTCTTCATAGTCAATTCCTTCTTGTTCATTATAACCTTTTACTACAAGTATGGCTTTGTTCCATACAATTGTTTCCATGCTCATCTAGTTTGTTTCTAAACACCCATTTTAATCCAATCACTTTTTGTTGTTTAAAGATGGAACTAGATGTCATACCTTGTTTCATGGAAACTTATTTAATTCATCTTGCATAGCAGTGATCCAATCAGAATCAGTAAAGGCTTCTTCATGATTTCTTGGTTCCATCATTGATAGGAACGCATGAAATGCACAAAAATTCCTTAACTGAGATCTAGTTTGCGTACCTTCGGATATGCCACTTATTATGAGTTCCACTTGACGTGATTTTCAATGTCTATACGGTTTTTGTTGAAATTCCCTTATAGGAACAAGGTTGTTCCTCTTGAATTTTTTGAGAGGATGAGGAGACTTGTTCGTTTGTTCCTCTTTCAGCAATTGTTGAATTAGTTCCTTCAAACTTTTCGTTCTTAGTAGCAACAAGAACAACTCCATCATCTTGAGGAACAGGAGCATCATTGCTATGAAAGTTTTCATCTTCTTCGTTCCTTTCCTCTTTTATTCCTTCTTCTTCCTCAATTCAATCTGCATCATTTTCATTTGGTCGAACCAAGCCTATTTCAAAGTCATCAACCTGCTTGCTTGGATTAAAATTGTCAGATTCATCAAAAATTATATGTACACTTTCTTCAACATACATAGTTTTTTTATTGTAAACTCTATAAGCCTTGCTATGTGCTGAAAATCCTAGAAATATTGCTTCACCACTCCTTGCATCAAATTTTCCAAGATTATCTTTCCCGTTATTATGAACAAAACATTAACAAACAAATGTTCTGAAATGTGTAATATTGGGTTTCTTACCAAAATAAAAGCTCATAAGGAGTTTTGTGAATGATAGGTCTCATCATGGCACGATTTATTATGTGACAAGCAGTATTAACAACCTCAGCCCTAAGGTTTCTTGGAAGTTCACTAGCTATTAATATAGTCCTAGCCATTTCATCCAAAGTCCTATTTTTCCTTTCTACAACACCATTTTGTTGTGGTGTCTTAGGTGCAGAAAAATTGTGTTCTAGGCCATGATCTCTACTTCAATCATCAAATTTCTAATTTTCAAATTCATTACCATGATCATATCTAATATGCATTAACTTGTGACCACTCAAATTTTAAAGTCTCTTTGCAAAGACAAGGAACTCATCATAAGTCTCATCCTTACTAGAGAGAAAAATGACCCAAGTGTATCATTAGTTATCATTAACAATAACTAGCACATACCTCTTACCACTTCTGCTTTGAATCCGCATGGGGCTACACAAATCCATGTGAATTAATTCCAATGGCTTTGTGGTGCTCACAATAGTTTTAGATTTGAAAGAGGATCTAATATGCTTCCCTTTAGCACACGCATCACAAACTTGATCAATATGAAATTTTATGGGTGGTAATCCTAAAACAAGGTCTTTTGATCGAAATTTGTCAAGTAACGAAAAGCTTGCATGACCAAGGCGTTTATGCCATAAGAGAGGATCATCCTCAATAACACTAAGGCATGTCAAGTTATTTTGAGGAACAAGATCAAGATCTACAATATACGTGTTCCCTTTCCTTGTTCTTTCCAATATGACATTTTTAGAGTTATTGTTAACAATCAAACATTTTTCACTATTAAATTTAACAACATTTCCCTTGTCATAGAATTGGGAAATACTTAAGAGATTATGTTTTAAACCTTTAATTAGAAAAACATTATCAATAGAATGGGATGGTGATTTACCAACCTTACCCATGGCAACTATGTTACCTTTCTTGTTGTCACCAAATGTCACACTTCGACCTTTATAGGTTGAGAGAGAGAAAATTAGATTTGTTTCCTGTCATATGCTAAGAACAACAACTATCAAGGTACCAAGTGTTGTTCCCACTAGTGGAAAAAACCTTATCTATCACTTAGTAACAGATTCGGTTTTTACAAAACCGCATCCGAAAATCATTAAAAAAATGAGAGGGAAAGTTGGGCGGAAAAGCTGATCCGGTCTTTTAGTTAACCGGATCAGATTTTAGAAACCGCTCCGGTTTTCTAAAATCTGATCCGGTTTCCACGTCAGGATCAGATTTGTCGTTCATTTCTGAACGGCCCAAAAGGAACGGCCCATTTCTTTCTCCCAATATGATAAACCCTCCATCAAACGCCTCTCCTTTTACCTCCAAACTTCGTACTTTTTCTACTACCCAGAACAACCCTTGGAGAGAGAATTCTCGACGAAGAACAAAAATGGCGGCAGCAGTGAAGAAGATGATCTCATGGACGAAGATGGCAGCGCGCTGAAGCCGACGGCTCTCCTCGAGCTCCTCATCCTAAGATTAAATCAGCCTCCGAATTTCGCGAAACCCTAGAAAATCTCCACAACCTTTTTTCTTCGAAATTTCGGGTAATTTACTTCTACTCTCTCTCTGAATTTCATTTTTATGTGAATTTTTGTTTCTTGATCTTTCATTTTGATGATGTTGAATTTTCCGATGTCATTTTGTCGATTTCTTCTGGATTTTAGCTACTGTTGAATTTTTATTTTTGTGAAAGAAATTATACAGCGAAAAAAGTTAAAAGATGCTTGAATTATGATCAATTTTGGTATTTTGACGCTACTTTGGAAATCAGTTGGTGAAATTGCAGTTTGATGATCGGAGGCGGAATTGTAGTCTATTTTACTCATGCACATGTTAATTGATCAAATTTAGTGCTTGATGGAGTTGCATTGATAGTTCCATTGTCGAATCGTTCAATTTATGAATGAGCTTATGATTTTGCAACTCTTATACTATAATTAATGTTAGACTCGTCACTGCTCGTGAATTTGATTCTCTCGACTCCGATGGCGGCCCTGGCCCCGCTCGATGTCAGTTTTCCCTCTCGTTGTTATAGCGAGGTTAGGGTTTGCGCTCTTTGCCTTCTGCCATTTTTTTTTGCTTCCTTCCACCATTAAAATTAACCCAAATTCTCCCTTCTTCAACTCCAATTCTCTCTCGCAAAATTTCCCTTAAATTCTATAATCATTAAAAATTTCAACAACTTTAACTCATCTAATCAAACTCAAACTATAATCACAAATACCTAATTACTTAAAATTCAATTACTACTACTAATTAGAAGAATAAGCAAATTTATAGAAATTGATTCTTACTCTTTCTTCTTTAATTTCTCTTTCATGGTGGTTTATCATCTTTTTTGATTGATTCTTCCATGGCAGAAACATACGAGTCTTCTTCTTCTTCAGTTGAGAGGAATCTTCGATACCCGAAGATTGAACTCCATGATTATGAACCTCGCGTGTTTCCTCAGCAGGTAATTGAAATTTGTTGCTGATTTTTTTTGTTTTTACTTGAATTATGCAATTCGTTGTTTGGTTCAACGTAATCTACTGTTTGATTGATTAATTGATGGTGTGATCGGAATTTGCTGTTTTAGGTTGAATTATAGTGTAGAATTATGTTTTCTAGGTTTTTATTTTGATCATTCTGTTTAGGAATTTGTAAAGTGTTGCTGATTTATATTGTATTTGATGTTTTCGGATCATCTCTAATTGATTAGTAGTTTCTTTTTAGAGATTGATTAGTAGTTGTATAGAGAAGCTAAAAATTGTGATCATCTTGGAATTTGATATTATTTGCTTGTTGGATTGAATGAGAATTGTTTTATTTAGCCACTTCTTCCATTTCTCCCTTACGTGAAGTTGCTAAAGGAGAAACTTATAGTGTTTTCTAGTATGTTTAGCTTATCTAAATATCTATCCTTGAAATAAGAACAAAAAAGGATGAAGTTCGATGCTATTATAGCTTATTTAAGATACCAACTTTCTAATCATTTAGAAAGCAATGTGTTTTGTAGTATGTTCATCAACGACAGCTCACCTGGTTATCAGCTAATTTTTTAGAGCAAACTTGGCAGGAAATGGCTCAAACTCTCACAGAGGCAACTATGGTGAACGTGCAGGAGATTTTGGAGGCAGAGCCTCCACGTTGGCTTCCTGACAGTTCTGCATCAGCTTGTATGCTTTGTAGTGTGCGTTTCCATCCTATCATTTGCTCCAGGCATCACTGTCGCTTTTGTGGGGGATTGTTCTGCAGTGAATGCTCAAAGGGAAGAAGCCTATTGCCTGTGAAGTTTCGTTCTTCAGATCCACAACGAGTTTGCGATGTGTGTTGTGTCCGTTTGGAGTCTGTCCAGGGATTTCTGATGGACCAAGTTAGTCGTGCTGCACAGTTGCCAACTCATGATTTGACTGATCTCAACACCTTGAGATCTTGGCTTAATTTTCCATGGGGCCAGTCCATGGAATATGCTTTCACTAACTTTAGTTTTGCTGCATCCTACTAGATATAGTTGCTAAATCTAAGTGTTCCATTCGGGGATGTCTTTTCGTTGCCGACCCAAAACTTTGCGAAGTCTTCTCAATATTGGCTATGCCAGTGACAAGGGCATAGATTCTACCAGGTATCTTTGCGGCTCTCTCTTTTTTTTGTTGTTTTACTCTCCTTTTGTCTTCTTGGTTTATGTTTCGGAAACCGGAACTGTTCATTTGATGTTGGTTTGCCACTTGCCAGTAGCAGCAGCGGAGAAAGTGAATCACTTTCTAACAACTCTAGTCCCAAAGAATGGTCGGAACTCTTTGCTAAGGATGGACGCTTATGAGCTTATCTTTTGTATTCAAAAAAATTTGAGTATTTAATTATCTGTTGTCATGTTTTTCCCTCAAATTTCTGAATTTTAGGGTTATTTGGGTCTTTGTATTTCAAGTCATAATTGTTGTGATTTTTTTCATAATTGCAGAACTTCTGAGACTACATTGTAAACATTTTCAGTTATCGATTGTGGGGATGTCTTGTTTTATGAAATGGGTTGGTAACTGAATTTATGTATAATTGTCAACTCAGCCACTCAGGTACTGTGTTGAATATAAATTCATCCATTTTGATTTCCCCCATCATTGTTACATGGAGTTACATATTAAAGATATGTCTTTTTTTGTATTCGTTATTTCAATTTCTTGGTGTATATGTAGGTGTATGCTGATTTCCAATCTTATGAAAACACAATTGGACTCGCATCTTGCTGTGTTTATGGTGGAGCACCCTTCCCATCTCATATAACTAGCTTGAAAAGAGGTGTTGATATTGTTGTTGGAACACCTGGTCGTGTAAAGGTATGATTGAGATATCGCTTTATAAAATTTTATATGTTTAGCAGATTGTTGCACACATGGGCTCATGTGACTAACTTTCTAATAATGCCTTTGTAGGATCTATTAGAGAAGGGTGCTCTTAGCCTTGGTTCGCTGCTATTCCGAGTCCTTGATGAAGCTGATGAGATGCTCATAGTGGGGTTTGTTGAAGATGTTGAACTGATACTAGGTTTGTCTATTTATAATTCGTTGCATATCTACAGCATATGATGCCCCCCCAAGATTCAAGACTAATAAGGTTGAAAATTGCATGGAGATTGCATTATCATGAATGTTTGTTAACCTGCCAATATTATATATTCTGTGAGCTGCATAGCCAAATTTCCCCCTTTCTTCCCTTATTACATGATAAATAACTGTTTCCCCTATTCATTTTCAGTAACCTATTTTTACTATTCTTGCAGGGAAAGTAGATGATGTTACCAAAGTTCAGACACTTCTCTTTAGTGCTACCTTACCTGATTGGGTTAAGCAGGTAAGAATCTTCCTTATTTTATTGATTTATTCCATGACATTGAACGAATTGCGTGTGTGACGGAAATTTGAATTGGGAATCATCAGTTGAAGCTAATTTTTTTGGCGGGGGTGGGGGATGAGCGGGTGATATTCTAGCTAGTTCAACACCCATTTCCTTTCCCATAGGGAATATTTTTAGTGATGTTCTCTCTCATTCTGGTGCACAATATCTTTTATCATTAGTGGTGTTCACTTCCGTTTTGCTGCACAATATCTTTGATCAGGTTGTGCCAATTCAAATGTCAAGATCATGTTTAGTAGTAACTTTTATCTATTTGATTTCATGTTTTCCTGAGATGGCTTATTATGATTCCAACTAAGTCTTGCCTTCTGCTTATGGACTTGGGTTGCCATTGGTTCTTGAGGTAGACACTAAAACTCTATAAAACGTGCTGGGAGGACAATATTTTCCTATCAAAAGATAAGGTCCCTTATCTTTTGTTATCTTAAGAGTCTTTTTCCCCTGAGTTTCCTTTTCATCATTCTTGCATCCTTTATACAAGTACGAATCTTTTCGCTTTGTTTGCCTGACTTTAGGGTGCTGAATATGAGCTTGTTGCGCCTTTACTGAGCAATACTTTGTATCACAGGGAGTACTGCTACGTTGATCATGCTAACTTCTTAGCTAAGCCCAAGAATACTGATTCCCCTCCAGAGCTCTTCTTTGCCTAGCTGGTGGCATGTAGTCCTTATCTTTTTGAGGAACCAGTGCTGAAGTGCCTTCTGGTGGCATGTAGTCCTTATCTTTTTGAGGAACCAGTGCTGAAGTGCTGTATCTTGACACCTAAGCTCTGTGGGTCTTCTCCAGGTATGGTCAACTTATTAGCTAAGCCCAAGAATAGTTCATTTTTGTGTTTGCTTTGTTGTCATTAGGCTGCTGCCCTGTACATTTAGATTCTCATATATGAGTATGTTTTATATTTCTAGCTAGTGCTCACTTTCTATCCTTTTATTTTGAGTTTCAAAGAACTTCTGTTTCTCCTTGCAGATGCTATGACATCTGCTCCCATATCGATTTTCCATTCTCAAGATTATAACTGCATGTATTGCATGCTTGAAGAAGCCTATGATAGCGAATGACTGCTAAATCTAATAGGAGGAGCCATTGAAGTATAAAATTCTCTTGTTTTGTGCTATAGAGCATGATGTTAAAATTATAGTTTGCTAATATTCTTATGTATCTAATTATTTAGTTTATGCTTCAATTGAGCATAATATGCTTAATAAAATGAGTGTTGATATATATTATTGATTTTATATCAATTAATTATGAAAAAATGCAAAAAAAAAAAAATTTTTGTTTTTTTTTTTTGTTTTTGGGGTGGTCAACTGCTCCGGTTTTGGGTGAAAATCGGAGCAGTAAATAATTTATTGCTCCGGTTTTGGACTGGATCAGTAAATATTTTGGATCTGCTGCGACCGGATCAGTAAGTCCGATTTTGACCGCATCGGCTTTTTTCCACTAGCGTCCTTCTCACACCAACCTGCAAAAATCAACTAGTTGTTAGTTGTAGGAACCCCTTTTTTCGTGGGTTCCTGTTCTTAACTAGCATTAGTTTTTGTAACCCATTTCATGTTGCTTAATTTCACATTCTTGCCAATCATACCAATTCTTAGTTGACATTGATTTATATATGTTCTTTACACACTTTAACATCTATATTTAATTTGTCTTGTTTCAAGGCGAAATGTCGAAAAAAAGACATACATTCAAGAATTGCATCATAAAGAAGATCATAAATTTCAGTCCTAGTTTTTCCATCTAAGTCTGATTCAAGTATATGTTGGTTTACCTTAACATTTTCTTCATCTTCCTTTATGTTAGTGTTTGCCATGAGGCAAAGATTTGAAGTTTCTTCATTTTGTTGTTCCTCTTCCTCGTTAGTCTATGGCCCTGTTCTTTTGAACTTATTTTCAGTTAATTTCAGTTCAGTTAATTTAATTTCAGTTTATTTCAGTTAATTTCAGTTCAGTTAATTTAATTTCAGTTCAGTTAATTTAATTCAGTTAATTTAATTTCAGTTCAGTTAATTTAATTTCAGTTCAGTTAATTTAATTTCAGTTTAGTTCAGTTAATTTCAGTTTAGTTCATCTTATGTAATGTTTTAATTATAATTTTTTATTTATTATGATTATGATTATTATTATTAATATTATTTATGATAATAATAATAATTAATATTATTATTTAATATTTATTATGATTATTATAATTATTATTATTTATGATAATAATAATAATAATTATTATTATTTAATATGATTATTTTTATTATTATTTATTATTTATTATTTATTATTTATTATTTTTATTATTATTGTTTATTATTACTATTATTATTATTATTATTATTATTATTATTATTATTATTTATTATTATTATTATTTATTATGATTATTTTTATTGTTATTATTATTTATTATTATTTATTTATTTATTTATTATATTATTATTATTTATTTATTTTATTATTATTATCATTATTTATTATTATTATTATTTTCATTATTTATTATTTGTTATTTATTATTTATTATTATCATTTTTTATTATTATTTATTATTATTATTATTTATTATGCATTATTTCTATTTATTATTATTATTATTATTTAATATTATTATTATCATTATTATTATTATTTATTATTTATTTATTATTATTTATTATTTATTGTTTATTTATAATTATTTATTATTTATTATTTATTATTTATTATTTTCTTTTTTTTTATTTATTATTTATTATAAAAATAACGACTATATATGGAAATATCGAAGAAAAATAGAAAACGATTATATACCAAGAGATAATCAATCAGGAGAAACTTTAAATCTAGATTGTTCTATAAATACTGAAATAGACATACAAAATTGGATAGCCAGAATAACTGCAAAATTAATCGAAGCAAAAATACACGTTAGTGCGGCAGCAAATTATATTGAAGCCACAATAACAGGAATAGCTAAAAACTTTTTAAATAATATAGGCATATTAGAATTAACAGAACTAAGGAGTACCAAGATAGAAGGAACTGAGATGACAGATCCAATCCAAATGTTGAAAAAATATGAGAGAATAATTCGAAGAGAATTTAGTAATCCAAATGCAGACTTAAAATACCTTATAGCCAAAAAGGAGTATTGTAAGTCCCAATTATATAATATGCAAATATGTTCTTTGTGTCCAGAAGATTTAAATAGATATAATTGCGCATTCCAAATGAATTATTACGAATTAGGAACTGAAACCCCCGAACAATTAGCAGTCTTTCGAAAATTATATTTTGAAAAATTACCAGCACCTATAAATACTATGGTACAACAAGCTTTTTACACGGAACCTAAAACAGGAACTTTAGGAGAACAAATAGCTTATTTACAAGTATGGTATAAAAACTATTGTATGGAAGTTAATAACCAAAAAGAATTTAGAAAACAAGGCTAAACTTAATAACTGTTGTAAAAAATATGAAATACCAAAATTTGGTTGTTACAAATCGAATAAAAAATATAAAGCGAAAAGACCTAAATTAATGCGAAGAAGATACAAAAGATTTAAACCATATGGAAAATATAAAAATACGAAAAGTATTTTTAGTATTATTTTTATTGGTCTTTATTTTACATTCTCTTGCTATATGACCTATCGTCCACAATTGTAGCATTTACATCTTTTAGGGTTTTTTGCATATTTATAAATTTTTCTTTTTATAAAATAATTTTTATTGGATCTTTTCGTATTTTTATATTTTCCATATGGTTTAAATCTTTTGTATCTTCTTCGCATTAATTTAGGTCTTTTCGCTTTATATTTTTTATTCGATTTGTAACAACCAAATTTTGGTATTTCATATTTTTTACAACAGTTATTAAGTTTAGCCTGTTTTCTAAATTCTTTTTGGTTATTAACTTCCATACAATAGTTTTTATACCATACTTGTAAATAAGCTATTTGTTCTCCTAAAGTTCCTGTTTTAGGTTCCGTGTAAAAAGCTTGTTGTACCATAGTATTTATAGGTGCTGGTAATTTTTCAAAATATAATTTTCGAAAGACTGCTAATTGTTCAGGGGTTTCAGTTCCTAATTCGTAATAATTCATTTGGAATGCGCAATTATATCTATTTAAATCTTCTGGACACAAAGAACATATTTGCATATTATATAATTGGGACTTACAATACTCCTTTTTGGCTATAAGGTATTTTAAGTCTCGCATTTGGATTACTAAATTCTCTTCGAATTATTCTCTCATATTTTTTCAACATTTGGATTGGATCTGTCATCTCAGTTCCTTCTATCTTGGTACTCCTTAGTTCCCGTTAATTCTAATATGCCTATATTATTTAAAAAGTTTTTAGCTATTCCTGTTATTGTGGCTTCAATATAATTTGCTGCCGCACTAACGTGTATTTTTGCTTCGATTAATTTTGCAGTTATTCTGGCTATCCAATTTTGTATGTCTATTTCAGTATTTATAGAACAATCTAGATTTAAAGTTTCTCCCGATTGATTATCTCTTGGTATATAATCGTTTTCTATTTTTCTTCGATATTTCCATATATAGTCGTTATTTTTATACTTGTAATCATAATATTTTTTCTTTTTAAAAGTAGGTTTATAACTCCTATCGGTTTCCATATGATCATAATTGCCGTCGTTGTAGACTTTTGTGAGTACATTGATTTCTTCATCTTTATCCGAGTTAAAATCGCTTCTAAATAATTGGAATATCTAAATTCTTGACTGGATTGTTCAGAACAAGTTTCATTGTTGTCTTGTAATTCATTTAGATTATTTACTTCAAGTCGTTCAACTTCCATAGTTAAGGCTTCTATAACAGTATTATTTAGGGTCTCGTTATCCGATTCATGGATTTTCGATATTTCATTATTATCTTTGATATTACTTATAAGTTGTTCTTCGATTTTATCAAATTTATTATTATATTCTATTTTAAGATTTTGTATTTCTTTATGAAAATTATTTTCTACTCTATATACTTTATCTAATATTTGTTTAGTATTAAGATGTATTATTTTAATAGATTCTTCCATTTTTCTCATTCGTTCATCGTATTTTCTTTCTAGTTTCTCTAATTTTTTATAAATATCGTTGATTGTTTTGTTATCCCGATAGTTACATTCTATGTTTGTCAGTTGTACTAAATTATTTTCTAGCGCTAATCTTCTTTCCCTATCAAATTCATTTTCTAATATCATTTGTTTTCGATCTTTAATTAAATAAAATGTGCCTTCACTAATTTCTGCAAATTGTCTATTTTGATTAGTCTTGTGTATTTTAAATGGACCGTCTGGATATCTAATAATTTCTTCTTCAATGGTTTTTTCGTTTTTATTCATTATTCGTCTTGTTTTTCTTGTTTAAATACTCGTTCGTATTCTACTTCGATTTTCTTTCTTAAAAGTAATTCAGAAATAACTGGGAATATTCTTTAGTGATTTTCTTCTCTATTATTTCGTAACCTTGTTCTTCTAATTCTATTGGTAACTTAGTATTACTTGACTCGGGTTTTGTCTGTTCTATTTTTACTTTCTTTAAGTAATTTTATAATAGATAAAATATTTGTATTAATTATTTTTAAATTAGTACCTAAGTGTCCGTCTGTTTCTAATTCACTCATAAGCATAAAGCTGGTTTTCTATTTAGTTTATAATTTTTATAATCTTTTATGATTTTCTTTACCACTTGTTCTTGTTCCTTAATTTGTATTTCTAGTAATTCTAATTGATCATCAAAAGGTTTTAACTCTTTTTCATAGTCATAATTATCATTTAATGTTGCTCGTTCTAATATTTGTAGTTTATTAATGATAGCTATTTGCTTTTGATTACTTAATTCTAAACTTTTAATATCCGCTTGCATAAGTGATGTAAAGTATTGCCAATTAGCTTTTGTCGGTGCTCTATTTACTTGTGATTTAGTACTCATACGTATAATGAATTTTGTAAATCTTTAAGTTCTTGTTTAGCAATTAACTTTTGATTCTTCTTATCTTGTAGACTAGTTAGATATTTTCTTAAGGCATCTCTTAGTTCAGTATCCTTTCTTCTGTTGGCTTCATATAAATAATTTTCAAATTCATCTATTAAATCTTGTTGAATCCTTAGTTGGAAATTTAGAATATTTTGTCGTATTTCAATATCTTCTAGAACGTTTCGATTTGTGATTTAGTCATACGTATAAAGACTTTTGTAAATCTCTAAGTTCTTGTTTAGCTATTAAGTTTCTATTTTTCTTGTCTTGTAACTTAATTAAATATTTTCTCAAGGCATCTCTTATTTCATTATCTTTTCTTCCGTAAGCTTCATATAAGTATTCTTCAAAATCATCTATTTTATCTTGTATAATTCTATTTTGAACATTTAATATGTTATGTCTCGTTTTTATATGATCTTTAACGTTGTTAATTTGTGTTTTAATAGTCATATTGAATTTATTAATTGTTCAAGTTCTATTAATGATTGGCTAAGTTCTATTTGTTTTAAGAAATCTAATAATTTTTTAATTTCTAAGTGTATTTGTACAATTTTATTTATCTTGTTGTGTTCTTCCCGTAGTTCATTAACTACAATATTACCTAAGTTAAGGTCTTCTATTCTAGCTGAGTGAATAAGAGAAATTCGTAGTTGTTCTTTTTAAGTTATTAATTTTAATTTGTAAAGCATAATTTATCCATTCAACACGTAATCTAACCTTCGTTATTTGAGAATTCATAAATAGGTAAGTAAGCAAATAAACAAATATTTAGGTAACTAAACTTTATGAACTTCTTTTAAGACTCAATCCCTTTTGCTTATAATAAACCTTAATCGGTTAATAACAATTCTATCAACTTTCATATAAGTACCGCTAATCCGTTTTGACAACCCTTAAGCACTTAAGCATAATTAAATAAATTCATGTTTTTCAACCTCACCACATAGGTTTTATGCATCATACCCTACAACGCCTTCTCATTTTTAACGGCTAAACGGGCTCCTGCTACCAATTGTCTCTTGGTTTCTAAACATGATTTTACTTAATCGGGAAAACATATTTAAGATAGCATACATCCTATATGAAATTATAGAATCGTCTTAATGAGATCTCAGTATTATTATAAACTAGGGGATTGAATTTAAATTTAGTTCATAAGAAAAGGGGTTACCTTATCTCGCTTCCATATTTACTTGTGGAATATCTTCTATGTGTATAGCTCCGGTGAATAGTAACTAGTAAGCTTATGAATAGTAAGCTCGATACCGATAATGGGTGAAGCGTGTGTTTGAGTAGGATAGAGAAGGAAATTTGAGAGAAGAAATGTGGAAGTGTAGTTAGGCAAGTGCCTTCGATGATTTTGCTTCATCAAGAAGCTCTTATTTATAACCAAAGGATTACAACGGTTCGTACAAAAATTACGTACTTGTTGAAAACACTATTTGCTACGGTGAAAAGTGCTACAAGAAAAGTACTTGTTCACTATTCACTATTCACATATTTTTTTGCGTTAGCCGCCTATCTTTTGTCATGTAGTAACTATTACAAAGTTTATCTCGTTACATGATAAAATATCTCTATTCTACAAGTGCTTAACTAGGTAGACAGATGTTTTATTCTTGTACGCCGTGTGTTCTATCTCTCGTAGTTGATACCGCAGTGTTAGATGATTCAGCCTTATCTTCATAATTGTCCATATCTTCGATTATTGGTACAGTCATCTCGCTTAACTCCACACATCTTACATGAGTGGTTATTATTTTGTTGCATCCAACTGCAATATCTCTTTAAAGTATCTTCTCGTTAGAAAATTTCTTGGTAAATACCGTGTAACCGGGCGCTTGATCCGGGTGGAGCGGGCTCCATATCCATGACTTAATAGTTTCGATCGCATCATGGCCATATCTTGTGCTTTGCGAGATAATTAGTGTGTTTAACTCCTTATGGTTTATCCAAACATAAGTCTTGACCATGGTAATCAAGGCTTCATAAATTGCTTTTATCTTGACGGCCCTCTTTTCCCCGAGGAGGTCCGGTATCTCATGGTGGTTTAACTCTGGTCGTGCCTTTATTTCTTCAGGGAAGATAAAATGCGTTGTACAACCCATTTTAACAACCCTAATACATTGTTTTATCTCGTAAGAAGTAACTTCGCCGGGGCGGTATAGCATCTTACAAAAATCATGGGTGATTTTGTAATATGCAAATAACTTTTAGCCGCTTTATATAGTTCGAGAATTGATGATAGCTCCTCTCCATTCAGTGTATATACCGAATTAAGAAGGCCATAATCATAAGCTGCTTTGATTAAATTTGCATTGCAACCAGGCAACGCTATTAACTCGTTTACCCTTTTTAAAGGGTTAGTAATATATCCGCCTTCGATTTCTCCATGGCGGTCTTTTGTAGTTATTTTCGGGAAGGTATTTAGCCTATTGGCAATAAGTAAGAAATTATCTATATATTGGCGAACTTGAGGGATCATTGTTTGTTTGGTACCTAGGGTTAATTTTTCTTTAAAAGAAGTAGTATCTCGGTATTAAGCTTGGAAAGTTTATTTCATTGATAAACTGGAGTAGGATTATTGGCTTGATCGGGGTTATAGGTTTGTAGGGACATACTTCGTTTGAAAGGGGGATTAACTTTTCTTGTGATAACTCGGCTTTTATATTTTTGGCTAGTGCCAATATCTCGCTTGCTCCATATTAGGATTCTTGGAAGTGGCTTCTCTTTTCATAGAAGCAAGTTCTTCCATTATCTTTTTGAGTTGTATCTTGAGTTCCCGATTTTCTATAATCAGTTGTTGAACTATGTCTTGAGAGATGGTCTGCAAAACAGTTTTCTTTGGTATTTAGTAATTCAATAGTAAACTCATACCGATTAATATCTGCTACAATCCTGTTTATCTCCTTCCTTGTAATTGAATCCTGCAATTTTTGGGTTAGCCAACTTTTAACAGTTCTATTATCTGTTCTGATTATAAATTTACTATAAACTATATAACATTCAAATTTTTTGATTCCATATTTTACTGCTTTGAGTTCTTTTTTATTTATATCCCAATTGATTTCATTTGCTTTAAATGTTCCTGAGTGATATCTCGCAAACATATTCTTTTTATCATCTTTATATCTATATTTTAATACTGCTCCGTAACCATTATTAGTTTCACTAGCATCTGTTTCCACTATCCATGTAAATTCTTTGTCTTCATCGGGAAAACTTAGTTTTGGTAACTTTCGACTAATTCTTTAATTTTTTCTAGAGTCTTTGTGTCAGTATCATTCCATTTAAAATCGTAGTCTTTCTTTAGTTTTTTGGTTAATGGTTCAGTATATTGCGATAGTTTAGGGATAAATTCTCTAACTTGATTAACTATTCCTAAGAACTTTTGTAATTCCTTTTAGTATTAATTTCTTGTTAAAACTCTATAATTTTTTGAGCTATATGGTCTTGCATTTTTATTCCTGCTTTATCTATTTCAAATCCTAAAAATTCAATCTGAGTTTTGAATAATTCCATTTTCTTTTTGCTTAAAACTATACCACTGGTTTTAATGATTTCTATAAACTGTTCTAATAACTTATAATGTTCTTCTTGAGTTTTCGAATAGATTAGTATATCATCAATGTAGACTACACAATTTGATAGTTGATTTAAATATTTATCCATAAATGCTTGGAATCTTCCTGGGGCATTTTTATATCCAAAAGGTAATACATTCCATTCATAAAATCCATTAGGGACTTTGAATGCTGTTAACGGTTTAGAATCTTCGGTTAATTTTAATTGGTGAAAGCCACTTTTACAATCAAACTTTGAAAAATAATTGTAACCTTGTATTTGCCTCATTTTAAGTATCTTATTTGGTATAGGGTAATTATATGTAATTGTTTTTTCGTTTAGGATCCGATAATCTATAACCATTCGGGTTTTTCCTCTTTTTGTTCAGAGTGCTTATTAACTATAAATGCACTGCTACTATGTTTTGAGTTGCTTGGTCTAATTAATTGGCCAGCTAATAGTTCCGTTATATGCATTTTAAATTCCTTTTCATCTCTTTGGGTATTATTAAAGGGTTTTTGTGATATTATGCTATTTGGGTCTTTTAATGTCATTTGTATTTCCGTTTTATGCTTATACCAATTTTCTAAAGGGTTATCACTACATAGTTTTTAAAATGCATATAACGGAACTATTAGCAGAATGGAAAAAATTAAACACACCATTTAAAATTAATGGATTTAATAACAATAGTAGTAACATTACCTTATATCAAACAAATGTAAAAATACAAATTTGGAATAAAATATTAGTTATACCTAAAGTATACTGTTTTCGAACTAATAGGAAAAGACATTATATTAGGAACTAACTTCCTTAACCAATATAAACCTTTTAGTATAGGAAAAGAATTTGTCACATTATTTACTCCTTGTAAACATAAGTTAAGAGCTAAAATAGTTAAAAATAGAGAAAGAATACCAATGGAATGGGAAAAATGTAAAATACGCGAAGAACCTCAATTAGTCCAAAGAATGACAACCAAGAAAGAAAATAATAATAACTTTGAACTTATAGAAATTGGTATACTCCATTTAGATAAGCTTACCCCTTTAAAAACTCAACTAGAAAAACTATGTAGTGATAACCCTTTAGAAAATTGGTATAAGCATAAAACGGAAATACAAATGACATTAAAAGACCCAAATAGCATAATATCACAAAAACCCTTTAATAATACCCAAAGAGATGAAAAGGAATTTAAAATGCATATAACGGAACTATTAGCCGGCCAATTAATTAGACCAAGCAACTCAAAACATAGTAGCAAGTGCATTTATAGTTAATAAGCACTCGAACAAAAAAGAGGAAAAACCCGAATGGTTATAGATTATCGGATCCTAAACGAAAAAACAATTACATATAATTACCCTATACCAAATAAGATACTTAAAATGAGGCAAATACAAGGTTACAATTATTTTTCAAAGTTTGATTGTAAAAGTGGCTTTCACCAATTAAAATTAACCGAAGATTCTAAACCGTTAACAGCATTCAAAGTCCCTAATGGATTTTATGAATGGAATGTATTACCTTTTGGATATAAAAATGCCCCGAGAAGATTCCAAGCATTTATGGATAAATATTTAAATCAACTATCAAATTGTGTAGTCTACATTGATGATATAATAATCTATTCGAAAACTCAAGAAGAACATTATAAGTTATTAGAACAGTTTATAGAAATCATTAAAACCAAGTGGTATAGTTTTAAGCAAAAAGAAAATGGAATTATTCAAAACTCGGATTGAATTTTTAGGATTTGAAATAGATAAAGCGGGAATAAAAATGCAAGACCATATAGCTCAAAAAATTATAGAGTTTCAACAAGAAATTAATACTAAAAAGGAATTACAAAAGTTCTTAGGAATAGTTAATCAAGTTAGAGAATTTATCCCTAAACTATCGCAATATACTGAACCATTAACCAAAAAACTAAAGAAAGACTATGATTTTAAATGGAATGATACCGACACAAAGACTCTAGAAAAAATTATACAGAAGAAAAGATAATGAAATAAGAGATGCCTTGAGAAAATATTTAATTAAGTTACAAGACAAGAAAAATAGAAACTTAATAGCTAAACAAGAACTTAGAGATTTACAAAAGTCTTTATACGTATGACTAAATCACAAATCGAAACGTTCTAGAAGATATTGAAATACGACAAAATATTCTAAATTTCCAACTAAGGATTCAACAAGATTTAATAGATGAATTTGAAAATTATTTATATGAAGCCAACAGAAGAAAGGATACCGAACTAAGAGATGCCTTAAGAAAATATCTAACTAGTCTACAAGATAAGAAGAATCAAAAGTTAATTGCTAAACAAGAACTTAAAGATTTACAAAATTCATTATACGTATGAGTACTAAATCACAAGTAAATAGAGCACCGACAAAAGCTAATTGGCAATACTTTACATCACTTATGCAAGCGGATATTAAAAGTTTAGAATTAAGTAATCAAAAGCAAATAGCTATCATTAATAAACTACAAATATTAGAACGAGCAACATTAAATGATAATTATGACTATGAAAAAGAGTTAAAACCTTTTGATGATCAATTAGAATTACTAGAAATACAAATTAAGGAACAAGAACAAGTGGTAAAGAAAATCATAAAAGATTATAAAAATTATAAACTAAATAGAAAACCAGCTTTATGCTTATGAGTGAATTAGAAACAGACGGACACTTAGGTACTAATTTAAAAATAATTAATACAAATATTTTATCTATTATAAAATTACTTAAAGAAAGTAAAAATAGAACAGACAAACCAGAGTCAAGTAATACTAAGTTACCAATAGAATTAGAAGAACAAGGTTACGAAATAATAGAGAAGAAAATCACTAAAGAATATTCCCAGTTATTTCCTGAATTACTTTTAAGAAAGAAAATCGAAGTAGAATACGAACGAGTATTTAAACAAGAAAAACAAGACGAATAATGAATAAAAACGAAAAAACCATTGAAGAAGAAATTATTAGATATCCAGACGGTCCATTTAAAATACACAAGACTAATCAAAATAGACAATTTGCAGAAATTAGTGAAGGCACATTTTATTTAATTAAAGATCGAAAACAAATGATATTAGAAAATGAATTTGATAGGGAAAGAAGATTAGCGCTAGAAAATAATTTAGTACAACCGACAAACATAGAATGTAACTATCAGGATAACAAAACAATCAACGATATTTATAAAAAATTAGAGAAACTAGAAAGAAAATACGATGAACGAATGAGAAAAATGGAAGAATCTATTAAAATAATACATCTTAATACTAAACAAATATTAGATAAAGTATATAGAGTAGAAAATAATTTTCATAAAGAAATACAAAATCTTAAAATAGAATATAATAATAAATTTGATAAAATCGAAGAACAACTTATAAGTAATATCAAAGATAATAATGAAATATCGAAATCCATGAATCGATAACGAGACCCTAAATAATACTGTTATAGAAGCCTTAACTATGGAAGTTGAACGACTTGAAGTAAATAATCTAAATGAATTACAAGACAACAATGAAACTTGTTCTGAACAATCCAATCAAGAATTTAGATATTCCAATTATTTAGAAGCAGATTTTAACTCGTATAAAGATGAAGAAATCAATGTACTCACAAAAGTCTACAACGACGGCAATTATGATCAATATGGAAACCGATAGGAGTTATAAACCTACTTTTAAAAAGAAAAAATATTATGATTACAAGTATAAAAATAACGACTATATATGGAAATATCGAAGAAAAATAGAAAACGATTATATACCAAGAGATAATCAATCGAGGAGAAACTTTAAATCTAGATTGTTCTATAAATACTGAAATAGACATACAAAATTGGATAGCCAGAATAATTGCAAAATTAATCGAAGCAAAAATACACGTTAGTGCGGCAGCAAATTATATTGAAGCCACAATAACAGAATAGCTAAAAACTTTTTAAATAATATAGGCATATTAGAATTAACAGAACTAAGGAGTACCAAGATAGAAGGAACTGAGATGACAGATCCAATCCAAATGTTGAAAAAATATGAGAGAATAATTCGAAGAGAATTTAGTAATCCAAATGCAGACTTAAAATACCTTATAGCCAAAAAGGAGTATTGTAAGTCCCAATTATATAATATGCAAATATGTTCTTTGTGTCCAGAAGATTTAAATAGATATAATTGCGCATTCCAAATGAATTATTACGAATTAGGAACTGAAACCCCCGAACAATTAGCAGTCTTTCGAAAATTATATTTTGAAAAATTACCAGCACCTATAAATACTATGGTACAACAAGCTTTTTACACAGAACCTAAAACAGGAACTTTAGGAGAACAAATAGCTTATTTACAAGTATGGTATAAAAACTATTGTATGGAAGTTAATAACCAAAAAGAATTTAGAAAACAAGGCTAAACTTAATAACTGTTGTAAAAAATATGAAATACCAAAATTTGGTTGTTACAAATCGAATAAAAAATATAAAGCGAAAAGACCTAAATTAATGCGAAGAAGATACAAAAGATTTAAACCATATGGAAAATATAAAAATACGAAAAGATCCAATAAAAATTATTTTATAAAAAGAAAAATTTATAAATATGCAAAAAACCCTAAAAGATGTAAATGCTACAATTGTGGACAGATAGGTCATATAGCAAGAGAATGTAAAATAAAGACCAATAAAAATAATACTAAAAATACTAAAAATATAAATTTCATTGAACTCCATATAGCGAGAATATGAATTAGGCAAAACCAATATACCACCAGATGAAGAAATATATGTGCTTGAATATGAAACAGATAATGATGAAATCAATGGAATAGAAAGCCATGAAGAAAGTAATGAAGAAACAGATAATATTGAAACCGACAGTGATGAGTAAAGAACTACAACAAGTTGATTATGATGAAGATATTACGGAACAACATAGAAATCAAAGAGCTATTTTTGATTTGCAAAAATATAATGAATTAAAATATGAAGGATTTACTTTGTCACCCGATAAAATAGTAGATAAGAAAAAATTTGACTTCACACATTTATCAAAGTATTTTAAAAGGAAAAAGCAAGAATATCTAGTTATAGCAGATAGAGAACATGTTATAGATATAACCCAAGTGCAAGGAAATACTAGAGTACCTCTAATAACACAAGAAGTGTTAAATGAAGAAATAACAAAAATTAACAATACTTTAAAAAACAAACCAATTACATTTAGATTCGTAGAACTAGCAGCTATCGAAATAATAATAAAAGCATGTTTTAAAGAAGGAATAGATACTCCCTTAGAGTTAGAATTAGCTGATGACAGAATAAAAGAACCGGAAGAACAAGCTATTATAGCACAACTTAAAGGAAATCTTATTTACCAGAAAGTACGATTCATAATTAAACCAAATTATTCTATAAGTTTAACTGACCAAAACATAGAAAAAGCATTAGTATTATATTGGATGCTAAGTGGAATAAATATGACCAATGGATCAAAAGTTATGACAAGTACAATGTAAGAATGCTTATATTTTAACAGATCAACATCAAATTTATACCAAAAATAAATTAAGACCAATTACTATAGACACCCCTTTTACAAATCTTATTTTACCTATAGAAAAAGGATTAAAATTATATTCGAAACCAAACTATGAAGATTTAGAAATCGTAAAGAAACGGTTAAGTATTTCTCGATCCAAACGACATTTAACTGACAGTCTACCTATTCAACTAAAATCATATGAACATTATATACTTATACAAATAGGAACAAAAAACCTAACAAAGCACAAATAGACATCAACATTGAAAATAATTATATTCCATTAGAAAAACTATCTCTTAACATCAATGAGAATTTTAATAGATTAATTACCCTAACAACAAAGATTGCACTACAAGATATAAACATTGAATATGTTATAACCTTAAATAACAAAATAATATTAGGAAAAGATTTCTTAGAAAAGGTTAAGCCATGGAAAATAAACCAAGACTATTTTGAATTCACATATAATCAAGCCCAATATAAGATTAAAATAATGAATGAATAACACTATTCCCAGTTTAATTGAACTAGTAAAATTACAAAAACAGTTAGAAATAGCAAAAGAAGAAAAGGTTTATTTAAGTCAAAGACTAAACTATGTTAGATTTGCAGGATGTCATCACTATAGTATAAGATTATATTCTAAAAAGTTACAAGAAAAAAACTAGAGACATAGAAATATTAGAACAGCGATTACAGAAAATGAAAAATGACTTAGTAATTCTTAATAAAAATGAGTAATTTAACCTATATACTTATAAAAATAATCTTTGAAGGATATAAGAGTAGGTACTATACACCAATGGTAGATACGGGAGCACAACCAACAATAATGAAAGAAAATTGTTTACCGGAATGGAAAAAATTAAACACACCATTTAAAATTAATGGATTTAATAACAATAGTAGTAACATTACCTTATATCAAACAAATGTAAAAATACAAATTTGGAATAAAATATTAGTTATACCTAAAGTATACTGTTTCGAACTAATAGGAAAAGACATTATATTAGGAACTAACTTCCTTAACCAATATAAACCTTTTAGTATAGGAAAAGAATTTGTCACATTATTTACTCCTTGTAAACATAAGTTAAGAGCTAAAATAGTTAAAAATAGAGAAAGAATACCAATGGAATGGGAAAAATGTAAAATAGGCGAAGAACCTCAATTAGTCCAAAGAATGACAACCAAGAAAGAAAATAATAATAACTTTGAACTTATAGAAATTGGTATACTCCATTTAGATAAGCTTACCCCTTTAAAAACTCAACTAGAAAAACTATGTAGTGATAACCCTTTAGAAAATTGGTATAAGCATAAAACGGAAATACAAATGACATTAAAAGACCCAAATAGCATAATATCACAAAAACCCTTTAATAATACCCAAAGAGATGAAAAGGAATTTAAAATGCATATAACGGAACTATTAGCTGGCCAATTAATTAGACCAAGCAACTCAAAACATAGTAGCAGTGCATTTATAGTTAATAAGCACTCGAACAAAAAAGAGGAAAAACCCGAATGGTTATAGATTATCGGATCCTAAACGAAAAAACAATTACATATAATTACCCTATACCAAATAAGATACTTAAAATGAGGCAAATACAAGGTTACAATTATTTTTCAAAGTTTGATTGTAAAAGTGGCTTTCACCAATTAAAATTAACCGAAGATTCTAAACCGTTAACAGCATTCAAAGTCCCTAATGGATTTTATGAATGGAATGTATTACCTTTTGGATATAAAAATGCCCCAGGAAGATTCCAAGCATTTATGGATAAATATTTAAATCAACTATCAAATTGTGTAGTCAACATTGATGATATACTAATCTATTCGAAAACTCAAGAAGAACATTATAAGTTATTAGAACAGTTTATAGAAATCATTAAAACCAGTGGTATAGTTTTAAGCAAAAAGAAAATGGAATTATTCAAAACTCGGATTGAATTTTTAGGATTTGAAATAGATAAAGCAGGAATAAAAATGCAAGACCATATAGCTCAAAAAATTATAGAGTTTCAACAAGAAATTAATACTAAAAAGGAATTACAAAAGTTCTTAGGAATAGTTAATCAAGTTAGAGAATTTATCCCTAAACTATCGCAATATACTGAACCATTAACCAAAAAACTAAAGAAAGACTACGATTTTAAATGGAATGATACCGACACAAAGACTCTAGAAAAAATTAAAGAATTAGTCGAGAAAGTTACCAAAACTAAGTTTTCCCGATGAAGACAAAGAATTTACATGGATAGTGGAAACAGATGCTAGTGAAACTAATAATGGTTACGGAGCAGTATTAAAATATAGATATAAAGATGATAAAAAAGAATATGTTTGCGAGATATCACTCGGGAACATTTAAAGCAAATGAAATCAATTGGGATATAAATAAAAAAGAACTCAAAGCAGTAAAATATGGAATCAAAAAATTTGAATGTTATATAGTTTATAGTAAATTTATAATCGAACGGATAATAGAACTGTTAAAAGTTGGCTAACCCAAAAATTGCAGGATTCAATTACAAGGAAGGAGATAAACGGGATTGTAGCGAGATATTAATCGGTATGAGTTTACTATTGAATTACTAAATACCAAAGAAAACTGTTTTGCGAGACCATCTCTCAAGACATAGTTCAACAACCGATTATAGAAAATCAGGAACTCAAGATACAACTCAAAAAGATAATGGAAGAACTTGCTTCTATGAAAAGAGAAGCCACTTCCAAGCAATCCTAATATGGAGCAAGCGGATATTGGCACTAGCCAAAAATATAAAAGCCGAGTTATCACAAGAAAAGTTAATCCCCCTTTCAAACGAAGTATGTCCCTACAAACCTATAACCCCAGTCAAGCCAATAATCCTACTCCAGTTATCAATGAAATAAACTTTCCAAGCTTAATACCGGATACTACTTCTTTTAAAGAAAAATTAACCCTAGGTACCAAACAAACAATGATCCCTCAAGTTCGCCAATATATAGATAATTTCTTACTTATTGCCAATAGGCTAAATACCTTCCCGAAATAACTACAAAAGACCGCCATGGAGAAATCGAAGGCGGATATATTACTAACCCTTTAAAAAGGGTAAACGAGTTAATAGCGTTGCCTGGTTGCAATGCAAATTTAATCAAAGCGACTTATGATTATGGCCTTCTTAATTCGGTATATACCTTTGAATGGAGAGGAGCTATCATCAATTCCCGAACTATATAAAGCGGCTAAAAGTTATTTGCATATTACAAAATCACCCATGATTTTTGTAAGATGCTATACGCCCCAGGCGAAGTTACTTCTTCGAGATAAAACAATGTATTAGGGTTGTTAAAATGGGTTGTACAACGCATTTTATCTTCCCTGAAGAAATAAAGGCACAGACGAGTTAAACCACCATGAGATACCGGGACCTCCTCGGGAAAAGAGGGCCGTCAAGATAAAAGCAATTTATGAAGCCTTGATTACCATGGTCAAGACTTATGTTTGGATAAACCATAAGGAGTTAAACACACTAATTATCTCGCAAAGCACAAGATATGGCCATGATGCGATCGAAACTATTAAGTCATGGATATGGAGCCTGCTCCACCCGGGATCAAGCGCCAGTTACACGGTATTTACCAAGAAATTTTCTAACGGAAGATACTTTAAAGAGATATTGCAGTTGGATGCAACAAAATAATAACCACTCATGTAAGATGTGTGGAGTTAAGCGGATGACTGTACCAATAATCGAAGATATGGACAAGTTATGAAGATAAGGCTGAATCATCTAACACTGCGGTATCAACTACGAGAGATAGAACACAGCGTACAAGAATAAAACATCTGTCTACCTAGTTAAGCACTTGTAGAATGGAGATATTTTATCATGTAACGGATAAACTTTGTAATAGTTACTACATGACAAAAGATAGGCGGCTAACGCAAAAAAAATATGTGAATAGTGAATAGTGAACATTACTTTTCTTCGTAGCACTTTTCACTGTAGCAAATAGTGTTTTCAACAAGACGTAATTTTTGTACGAACCGTTGTAATCCTTTGGTTATAAATAAGAGCTTACTCGATGAAGCAAAATCATCGAAGGCACTTGCCTAACTACACTTCCACATTTCTTCTCTCAAATTTCCTTCTCTATCCTACTCAAACACACGCTTCACCCATTATCGGTATCGAGCTTACTATTCATAAGCTTACTAGTTACTATTCACCGGAGCTATACACATAGAAGATATTCCACAAGTAAATATGGAAGCGAGATAAGGTAACCCCTTTTCTTATGAACTAAATTTAAATTCAATCCCCTAGTTTATAATAATACCGAGATCTGTTAAGACGATTCTATAATTTCATATAGGATGTATGCTATCTTAAATATGTTTTCCCGATTAAGTAAAATCATGTTTAGAAACCAAGAGACAATTGGTAGCGGGAGCCCGTTTAGCCGTTAAAAATGAGAAGGCGTTGTAGGGTATGATGCATAAAACCTATGTGGTGAGGTTGAAAAACATGAATTTATTTAATTATGCTTAAGTGCTTAAGGGTTGTCAAAACGGATTAGATTTGGTGTTGAATGGATAAATTATGCTTTACAAATTAAAATTAATAACTTAAAAGAACAACTACGAATTTCTCTTATTCACTCAGCTAGAATAGAAGACCTTAACTTAGGTAATATTGTAGTTAATGAACTACAGGAAGAACACAACAAGATAAATAAAATTGTACAAATACACTTAGAAATTAAAAAATTATTAGATTTCTTAAAACAAATAGAACTTAGCCAATCATTAATAGAACTTGAACAATTAATAAATTCAATATGACTATTAAAACACAAATTAACAACGTTAAAGATCATATAAAAACGAGAGATAACATATTAAATGTTCAAAATAGAATTATACAAGATAAAATAGATGATTTTGAAGAATACTTATATGAAGCTTACGAGAAGAAAAGATAATGAAATAAGAGATGCCTTGAGAAAATATTTAATTAAGTTACAAGACAAGAAAAATAGAAACTTAATAGCTAAACAAGAACTTAGAGATTTACAAAAGTCTTTATACGTATGACTAAATCACAAATCGAAACGTTCTAGAAGATATTGAAATACGACAAAATATTCTAAATTTCCAACTAAGGATTCAACAAGATTTAATAGATGAATTTGAAAATTATTTATATGAAGCCAACAGAAGAAAGGATACTTGAACTAAGAGATGCCTTAAGAAAATATCTAACTAGTCTACAAGATAAGAAGAATCAAAAGTTAATTGCTAAACAAGAACTTAAAGATTTACAAAATTCATTATACGTATGAGTACTAAATCACAAGTAAATAGAGCACCGACAAAAGCTAATTGGCAATACTTTACATCACTTATGCAAGCGGATATTAAAAGTTTAGAATTAAGTAATCAAAAGCAAATAGCTATCATTAATAAACTACAAATATTAGAACGAGCAACATTAAATGATAATTATGACTATGAAAAAGAGTTAAAACCTTTTGATGATCAATTAGAATTACTAGAAATACAAATTAAGGAACAAGAACAAGTGGTAAAGAAAATCATAAAAGATTATAAAAATTATAAACTAAATAGAAAACCAGCTTTATGCTTATGAGTGAATTAGAAACAGACGGACACTTAGGTACTAATTTAAAAATAATTAATACAAATATTTTATCTATTATAAAATTACTTAAAGAAAGTAAAAATAGAACAGACAAACCAGAGTCAAGTAATACTAAGTTACCAATAGAATTAGAAGAACAAGGTTACGAAATAATAGAGAAGAAAATCACTAAAGAATATTCCCAGTTATTTCCTGAATTACTTTTAAGAAAGAAAATCGAAGTAGAATACGAACGAGTATTTAAACAAGAAAAACAAGACGAATAATGAATAAAAACGAAAAAACCATTGAAGAAGAAATTATTAGATATCCAGACGGTCCATTTAAAATACACAAGACTAATCAAAATAGACAATTTGCAGAAATTAGTGAAGGCACATTTTATTTAATTAAAGATCGAAAACAAATGATATTAGAAAATGAATTTGATAGGGAAAGAAGATTAGCGCTAGAAAATAATTTAGTACAACCGACAAACATAGAATGTAACTATCGGGATAACAAAACAATCAACGATATTTATAAAAAATTAGAGAAACTAGAAAGAAAATACGATGAACGAATGAGAAAAATGGAAGAATCTATTAAAATAATACATCTTAATACTAAACAAATATTAGATAAAGTATATAGAGTAGAAAATAATTTTCATAAAGAAATACAAAATCTTAAAATAGAATATAATAATAAATTTGATAAAATCGAAGAACAACTTATAAGTAATATCAAAGATAATAATGAAATATCGGAAATCCATGAATCGGATAACGAGACCCTAAATAATACTGTTATAGAAGCCTTAACTATGGAAGTTGAACGACTTGAAGTAAATAATCTAAATGAATTACAAGACAACAATGAAACTTGTTACGAACAATCCAGTCAAGAATTTAGATATTCCAATTATTTAGAAGCGATTTTAACTCGAGATAAAGATGAAGAAATCAATGTACTCACAAAAGTCTACAACGACGGCAATTATGATCATATGGAAACCGATAGGAGTTATAAACCTACTTTTAAAAAGAAAAAATATTATGATTACAAGTATAAAAATAACGACTATATATGGAAATATCGAAGAAAAATAGAAAACGATTATATACCAAGAGATAATCAATCGGGAGAAACTTTAAATCTAGATTGTTCTATAAATACTGAAATAGACATACAAAATTGGATAGCCAGAATAACTGCAAAATTAATCGAAGCAAAAATACACGTTAGTGCGGCAAGCAAATTATATTGAAGCCACAATAACGGGAATAGCTAAAAACTTTTTAAATAATATAGGCATATTAGAATTAACAGAACTAAGGAGTACCAAGATAGAAGGAACTGAGATGACAGATCCAATCCAAATGTTGAAAAAATATGAGAGAATAATTCGAAGAGAATTTAGTAATCCAAATGCAGACTTAAAATACCTTATAGCCAAAAAGGAGTATTGTAAGTCCCAATTATATAATATGCAAATATGTTCTTTGTGTCCGGAAGATTTAAATAGATATAATTGCGCATTCCAAATGAATTATTACGAATTAGGAACTGAAACCCCGAACAATTAGCGATCTTTCGAAAATTATATTTTGAAAAATTACCCAGCACCTATAAATACTATGGTACAACAAGCTTTTTACATGAACCTAAAAACAGGAACTTTAGGAGAACAAATAGCTTATTTACAAGTATGGTATAAAAACTATTGTATGGAAGTTAATAACCAAAAAGAATTTAGAAAACAGGCTAAACTTAATAACTGTTGTAAAAAATATGAAATACCAAAATTTGGTTGTTACAAATCGAATAAAAAATATAAAGCGAAAAGACCTAAATTAATGCGAAGAAGATACAAAAGATTTAAACCATATGGAAAATATAAAAATACGAAAAGATCCAATAAAAATTATTTTATAAATTCTAATTCACTCATAAGCATAAAGCTGGTTTTCTATTTAGTTTATAATTTTTATAATCTTTTATGATTTTCTTTACCACTTGTTCTTGTTCCTTAATTTGTATTTCTAGTAATTCTAATTGATCATCAAAAGGTTTTAACTCTTTTTCATAGTCATAATTATCATTTAATGTTGCTCGTTCTAATATTTGTAGTTTATTAATGATAGCTATTTGCTTTTGATTACTTAATTCTAAACTTTTAATATCCGCTTGCATAAGTGATGTAAAGTATTGCCAATTAGCTTTTGTCAGTGCTCTATTACTTGTGATTTAGTACTCATACGTATAATGAATTTTGTAAATCTTTAAGTTCTTGTTTAGCAATTAACTTTTGATTCTTCTTATCTTGTAGACTAGTTAGATATTTTCTTAAGGCATCTCTTAGTTCAGTATCCTTTCTTCTGTTGGCTTCATATAAATAATTTTCAAATTCATCTATTAAATCTTGTTGAATCCTTAGTTGGAAATTTAGAATATTTTGTCGTATTTCAATATCTTCTAGAACGTTTCTGATTTGTGATTTAGTCATACGTATAAAGACTTTTGTAAATCTCTAAGTTCTTGTTTAGCTATTAAGTTTCTATTTTTCTTGTCTTGTAACTTAATTAAATATTTTCTCAAGGCATCTCTTATTTCATTATCTTTTCTTCGTAAGCTTCATATAAGTATTCTTCAAAATCATCTATTTTATCTTGTATAATTCTATTTTGAACATTTAATATGTTATCTCTCGTTTTTATATGATCTTTAACGTTGTTAATTTGTGTTTTAATAGTCATATTGAATTTATTAATTGTTCAAGTTCTATTAATGATTGGCTAAGTTCTATTTGTTTTAAGAAATCTAATAATTTTTTAATTTCTAAGTGTATTTGTACAATTTTATTTATCTTGTTGTGTTCTTCCCGTAGTTCATTAACTACAATATTACCTAAGTTAAGGTCTTCTATTCTAGCTGAGTGAATAAGAGAAATTCGTAGTTGTTCTTTTAAGTTATTAATTTTAATTTGTAAAGCATAATTTATCCATTCAACACGTAATCTAACCTTCGTTATTTGAGAATTCATAAATAGGTAAGTAAGCAAATAAACAAATATTTAGGTAACTAAACTTTATGAACTTCTTTTAAGACTCAATCCCTTTTGCTTATAATAAACCTTAATCGGTTAATAACAATTCTATCAACTTTCATATAAGTACTGCTAATCCGTTTTGACAACCCTTAAGCACTTAAGCATAATTAAATAAATTCATGTTTTTCAACCTCACCACATAGGTTTTATGCATCATACCCTACAACGCCTTCTCATTTTTAACGGCTAAACGGGCTCCTGCTACCAATTGTCTCTTGGTTTCTAAACATGATTTTACTTAATCGGGGAAAACATATTTAAGATAGCATACATCCTATATGAAATTATAGAATCGTCTTAACAGATCTCAGTATTATTATAAACTAGGGGATTGAATTTAAATTTAGTTCATAAGAAAAGGGGTTACCTTATCTCGCTTCCATATTTACTTGTGGAATATCTTCTATGTGTATAGCTCCGGTGAATAGTAACTAGTAAGCTTATGAATAGTAAGCTCGATACCAAGTAATGGGTGAAGCGTGTGTTTGAGTAGGATAGAGAAGGAAATTTGAGAGAAGAAATGTGGAAGTGTAGTTAGGCAAGTGCCTTTCGATGATTTTGCTTCATCGGTAAGCTCTTATTTATAACCAAAGGATTACAACGGTTCGTACAAAAATTACATCTTGTTGAAAACACTATTTGCTACGGTGAAAAGTGCTACAGAAAAGTAATCTTGTTCACTATTCACTATTCACTATTCACATATTTTTTTGCGTTAGCCGCCTATCTTTTGTCATGTAGTAACTATTACAAAGTTTATACGTTACATGATAAAATATCTCTATTCTACAGTGCTTAACTAGGTAGACAGATGTTTTATTCTTGTACGCCGTGTTCTATCTCCGTAGTTGATACCGCAGTGTTAGATGATTCAGCCTTATCTTCATAACTGTCCATATCTTCGATTATTGGTACAGTCATCTGCTTAACTCCACACATCTTACATGAGTGGTTATTATTTTGTTGCATCCAACTGCAATATCTCTTTAAAGTATCTTCGTTAGAAAATTTCTTGGTAAATACCGTGTAACCGGCGCTTGATCCGGGTGGAGCGGGCTCCATATCCATGACTTAATAGTTTCGATCGCATCATGGCCATATCTTGTGCTTTGCGAGATAATTAGTGTGTTTAACTCCTTATGGTTTATCCAAACATAAGTCTTGACCATGGTAATCAAGGCTTCATAAATTGCTTTTATCTTGACGGCCCTCTTTTTCCCCGAGGAGGTCCGGTATCTCATGGTGGTTTAACTCTGGCTGTGCCTTTATTTCTTCAGGGGAAGATAAAATGCGTTGTACAACCCATTTTAACAACCCTAATACATTGTTTTATCTCGGAAGAAGTAACTTCGCTCGGGGCGGTATAGCATCTTACAAAAATCATGGGTGATTTTGTAATATGCAAATAACTTTTAGCTGCTTTATATAGTTCGGGAATTGATGATAGCTCCTCTCCATTCAGTGTATATACTGAATTAAGAAGGCCATAATCATAAGTCTGCTTTGATTAAATTTGCATTGCAACCGAGGCAACGCTATTAACTCGTTTACCCTTTTTAAAGGGTTAGTAATATATCCGCCTTCGATTTCTCCATGGCGGTCTTTTGTAGTTATTTCGGGAAGGTATTTAGCCTATTGGCAATAAGTAAGAAATTATCTATATATTGGCGAACTTGAGGGATCATTGTTTGTTTGGTACCTAGGGTTAATTTTTCTTTAAAAGAAGTAGTATACGGTATTAAGCTTGGAAAGTTTATTTCATTGATAACCTGGAGTAGGATTATTGGCTTGACCGGGGTTATAGGTTTGTAGGGACATACTTCGTTTGAAAGGGGGATTAACTTTTCTTGTGATAACTCGGCTTTTATATTTTTGGCTAGTGCCAATATCCCTTGCTCCATATTAGGATTCTTTGGAAGTGGCTTCTCTTTTCATAGAAGCAAGTTCTTCCATTATCTTTTGAGTTGTATCTTGAGTTCCCGATTTTCTATAATCGGTTGTTGAACTATGTCTTGAGAGATGGTCCGCAAAACAGTTTTCTTTGGTATTTAGTAATTCAATAGTAAACTCATACCGATTAATATCTGCTACAATCCTGTTTATCTCCTTCCTTGTAATTGAATCCCGCAATTTTTGGGTTAGCCAACTTTTAACGGTTCTATTATCCGTTCGATTATAAATTTACTATAAACTATATAACATTCAAATTTTTTGATTCCATATTTTACTGCTTTGAGTTCTTTTTTATTTATATCCCAATTGATTTCATTTGCTTTAAATGTTCCTGAGTGATATCTGCAAACATATTCTTTTTATCATCTTTATATCTATATTTTAATCTTGCTCCGTAACCATTATTAGTTTCACTAGCATCTGTTTCCACTATCCATGTAAATTCTTTGTCTTCATCGGGAAAACTTAGTTTTGGTAACTTTTCGACTAATTCTTTAATTTTTTCTAGAGTCTTTGTGTCGGTATCATTCCATTTAAAATCGTAGTCTTTCTTTAGTTTTTTGGTTAATGGTTCAAGTATATTGCGATAGTTTAGGGATAAATTCTCTAACTTGATTAACTATTCCTAAGAACTTTTGTAATTCCTTTTTAGTATTAATTTCTTGTTGAAACTCTATAATTTTTTGAGCTATATGGTCTTGCATTTTTATTCCTGCTTTATCTATTTCAAATCCTAAAAATTCAATCTGAGTTTTGAATAATTCCATTTTCTTTTTGCTTAAAACTATACCACTTGGTTTTAATGATTTCTATAAACTGTTCTAATAACTTATAATGTTCTTCTTGAGTTTTCGAATAGATTAGTATATCATCAATGTAGACTACACAATTTGATAGTTGATTTAAATATTTATCCATAAATGCTTGGAATCTTCCTGGGGCATTTTTATATCCAAAAGGTAATACATTCCATTCATAAAATCCATTAGGGACTTTGAATGCTGTTAACGGTTTAGAATCTTCGGTTAATTTTAATTGGTGAAAGCCACTTTTACAATCAAACTTTGAAAAATAATTGTAACCTTGTATTTGCCTCATTTTAAGTATCTTATTTGGTATAGGGTAATTATATGTAATTGTTTTTTCGTTTAGGATCCGATAATCTATAACCATTCGGGTTTTTCCTCTTTTTTGTTCAGAGTGCTTATTAACTATAAATGCACTGCTACTATGTTTTGAGTTGCTTGGTCTAATTAATTGGCCAGCTAATAGTTCCGTTATATGCATTTTAAATTCCTTTTCATCTCTTTGGGTATTATTAAAGGGTTTTTGTGATATTATGCTATTTGGGTCTTTTAATGTCATTTGTATTTCCGTTTTATGCTTATACCAATTTTCTAAAGGGTTATCACTACATAGTTTTTCTAGTTGAGTTTTTAAAGGGGTAAGCTTATCTAAATGGAGTATACCAATTTCTATAAGTTCAAAGTTATTATTATTTTCTTTCTTGGTTGTCATTCTTTGGACTAATTGAGGTTCTTCGCCTATTTTACATTTTTCCCATTCCATTGGTATTCTTTCTCTATTTTTAACTATTTTAGCTCTTAACTTATGTTTACAAGGAGTAAATAATGTGACAAATTCTTTTCCTATACTAAAAGGTTTATATTGGTTAAGGAAGTTAGTTCCTAATATAATGTCTTTTCCTATTAGTTCGAAACAGTATACTTTAGGTATAACTAATATTTTATTCCAAATTTGTATTTTTACATTTGTTTGATATAAGGTAATGTTACTACTATTGTTATTAAATCCATTAATTTTAAATGGTGTGTTTAATTTTTTCCATTCTGGTAAACAATTTTCTTTCATTATTGTTGGTTGTGCTCCCGTATCTACCATTGGTGTATAGTACCTACTCTTATATCCTTCAAAGATTATTTTTATAAGTATATAGGTTAAATTACTCATTTTTATTAAGAATTACTAAGTCATTTTTCATTTTCTGTAATCGCTTGTTCTAATATTTCTATGTCTCTAGTTTTTTCTTGTAACTTTTTAGAATATAATCTTATACTATAGTGATGACATCCTGCAAATCTAACATAGTTTAGTCTTTGACTTAAATAAACCTTTTCTTCTTTTGCTATTTCTAACTGTTTTTGTAATTTTACTAGTTCAATTAAACTGGGAATAGTGTTATTCATTCATTATTTTAATCTTATATTGGGCTTGATTATATGTGAATTCAAAATAGTCTTGGTTTATTTTCCATGGCTTAACCTTTTCTAAGAAATCTTTTCCTAATATTATTTTGTTATTTAAGGTTATAACATATTCAATGTTTATATCTTGTAGTGCAATCTTTGTTGTTAGGGTAATTAATCTATTAAAATTCTCATTGATGTTAAGAGATAGTTTTTCTAATGGAATATAATTATTTTCAATGTTGATGTCTATTTGTGCTGTTAGGTTTTTTGTTCCTATTTGTATAAGTATATAATGTTCATATGATTTTAGTTGAATAGGTAGACTGTCAGTTAAATGTCGTTTGGATCGAGAAATACTTAACCGTTTCTTTACGATTTCTAAATCTTCATAGTTTGGTTTCGAATATAATTTTAATCCTTTTTCTATAGGTAAAATAAGATCTGTAAAAGGGGTGTCTATAGTAATTGGTCTTAATTTATTTTTGGTATAAATTTGATGTTGATCTGTTAAAATATAAGCATTCTTACATTGTACTGTCATAACTTTTGATCCATTGGTCATATTTATTCCACTTAGCATCCAATATAATACTAATGCTTTTTCTATGTTTTGGTCAGTTAAACTTATAGAATAATTTGGTTTAATTATGAATCGTACTTTCTGGTAAATAAGATTTCCTTTAAGTTGTGCTATAATAGCTTGTTCTTCTGGTTCTTTTATTCTGTCATCAGCTAATTCTAACTCTAAGGGAGTATCTATTCCTTCTTTAAAACATGCTTTTATTATTATTTCGATAGCTGCTAGTTCTACGAATCTAAATGTAATTGGTTTGTTTTTTAAAGTATTGTTAATTTTTGTTATTTCTTCATTTAACACTTCTTGTGTTATTAAAGGTACTCTAGTATTTCCTTGCACTTGGGTTATATCTATAACATGTTCTCTATCTGCTATAACTAGATATTCTTGCTTTTTCCTTTTAAAATACTTTGATAAATGTGTGAAGTCAAATTTTTTCTTATCTACTATTTTATCGGGTGACAAAGTAAATCCTTCATATTTTAATTCATTATATTTTTGCAAATCAAAAATAGCTCTTTGATTTCTATGTTGTTCCGTAATATCTTCATCATAATCAACTTGTTGTAGTTCTTTACTCATCACTGTCAGTTTCAATATTATCTGTTTCTTCATTACTTTCTTCATGGCTTTCTATTCCATTGATTTCATCATTATCTGTTTCATATTCAAGCACATATATTTCTTCATCTGGTGGTATATTGGTTTTGCCTAATTCATATTCTGCTATATGGAGTTCAATGAAATTTATATTTTTAGTATTTTTAGTATTATTTTTATTGGTTAGATATTTTCATTCTCTTGCTATATGACCTATCGGGATAACAATTAACAATCAACGATATTTATAAAAAATTAGAGAAACTAGAAAGAAAATACTTTGAACGAATGAGAAAAGATGAAAATCTATTAAAATAATACATCTTAATACTAAACAAATATTAGATAAAGTATATAGAGTAGAAAATAATTTTCATAAAGAAATACAAAATCTTAAAATAGAATATAATAATAAATTTGATAAAATCGAAGAACAACTTATAAGTAATATCAAAGATAATAATGAAATATCGAAATCCATGAATCGGATAACGAGACCCTAAATAATATTTTGTTATAGAAGCCTTAACTATGGAAGTTGAACGACTTGAAGTAAATAATCTAAATGAATTACAAGACAACAATGAAACTTTTTTCGAACAATCCAAATCAAGAATTTAGATATTCCAATTATTTAGAATTTAGATTTTAACTCGGATAAAGATGAAGAAATCAATGTACTCACAAAAGTCTACAACGACGGCAATTATGATCATATGGAAACCGATAGGAGTTATAAACCTACTTTTAAAAAGAAAAAATATTATGATTACAAGTATAAAAATAACGACTATATATGGAAATATCGAAGAAAAATAGAAAACGATTATATACCAAGAGATAATCAATCAGAGAAACTTTAAATCTAGATTGTTCTATAAATACTGAAATAGACATACAAAATTGGATAGCTAGAATAACCGCAAAATTAATCGAAGCAAAAATACACGTTAGTGCGGCAAGCAAATTATATTGAAGCCACAATAACGAGGAATAGCTAAAAACTTTTTAAATAATATAGGCATATTAGAATTAACAGAACTAAGGAGTACCAAGATAGAAGGAACCGAGATGACAGATCCAATCCAAATGTTGAAAAAATATGAGAGAATAATTCGAAGAGAATTTAGTAATCCAAATGCAGACTTAAAATACCTTATAGCCAAAAAGGAGTATTGTAAGTCCCAATTATATAATATGCAAATATGTTCTTTGTGTCCGGAAGATTTAAATAGATATAATTGCGCATTCCAAATGAATTATTACGAATTAGGAACCGAAACCCCCGAACAATTAGCGTCTTTCGAAAATTATATTTTGAAAAATTACCAAAGACCTATAAATACTATGGTACAACAAGCTTTTTACACGTAACCTAAAACAGAACTTTAGGAGAACAAATAGCTTATTTACAAGTATGGTATAAAAACTATTGTATGGAAGTTAATAACCAAAAAGAATTTAGAAAAACAGGCTAAACTTAATAACTGTTGTAAAAAATATGAAATACCAAAATTTGGTTGTTACAAATCGAATAAAAAATATAAAGCGAAAAGACCTAAATTAATGCGAAGAAGATACAAAAGATTTAAACCATATGGAAAATATAAAAATACGAAAAGATCCAATAAAAATTATTTTATAAAAAGAAAAATTTATAAATATGCAAAAAACCCTAAAAGATGTAAATGCTACAATTGTGGACAGATAGGTCATATAGCAAGAGAATGTAAAATAAAGACCAATAAAAATAATACTAAAAATACTAAAAATATAAATTTCATTGAACTCCATATAGCAGAATATGAATTAGGCAAAACCAATATACCACCAGATGAAGAAATATATGTGCTTGAATATGAAACAGATAATGATGAAATCAATGGAATAGAAAGCCATGAAGAAAGTAATGAAGAAACAGATAATATTGAAACCGACAGTGATGAGTAAAGAACTACAACAAGTTGATTATGATGAAGATATTACTGAACAACATAGAAATCAAAGAGCTATTTTTGATTTGCAAAAATATAATGAATTAAAATATGAAGGATTTACTTTGTCACCCGATAAAATAGTAGATAAGAAAAAATTTGACTTCACACATTTATCAAAGTATTTTAAAAGGAAAAAGCAAGAATATCTAGTTATAGCAGATAGAGAACATGTTATAGATATAACCCAAGTGCAAGGAAATACTAGAGTACCTTTAATAACACAAGAAGTGTTAAATGAAGAAATAACAAAAATTAACAATACTTTAAAAAACAAACCAATTACATTTAGATTCGTAGAACTAGCAGCTATCGAAATAATAATAAAAGCATGTTTTAAAGAAGGAATAGATACTCCCTTAGAGTTAGAATTAGCTGATGACAGAATAAAAGAACCAGAAGAACAAGCTATTATAGCACAACTTAAAGGAAATCTTATTTACCGTAAAGTACGATTCATAATTAAACCAAATTATTCTATAAGTTTAACTGACCAAAACATAGAAAAAGCATTAGTATTATATTGGATGCTAAGTGGAATAAATATGACCAATGGATCAAAAGTTATGACAAGACAATGTAAGAATGCTTATATTTTAACAGATCAACATCAAATTTATACCAAAAATAAATTAAGACCAATTACTATAGACACCCCTTTTACAGATCTTATTTTACCTATAGAAAAAGGATTAAAATTATATTCGAAACCAAACTATGAAGATTTAGAAATCGTAAAGAAACGGTTAAGTATTTCTCGATCCAAACGACATTTAACCGACAGTCTACCTATTCAACTAAAATCATATGAACATTATATACTTATACAAATAGGAACAAAAAACCTAACAAAGACAAATAGACATCAACATTGAAAATAATTATATTCCATTAGAAAAACTATCTCTTAACATCAATGAGAATTTTAATAGATTAATTACCCTAACAACAAAGATTGCACTACAAGATATAAACATTGAATATGTTATAACCTTAAATAACAAAATAATATTAGGAAAAGATTTCTTAGAAAAGGTTAAGCCATGGAAAATAAACCAAGACTATTTTGAATTCACATATAATCAAGCCCAATATAAGATTAAAATAATGAATGAATAACACTATTCCCAGTTTAATTGAACTAGTAAAATTACAAAAACAGTTAGAAATAGCAAAAGAAGAAAAGGTTTATTTAAGTCAAAGACTAAACTATGTTAGATTTGCAGGATGTCATCACTATAGTATAAGATTATATTCTAAAAAGTTACAAGAAAAAACTAGAGACATAGAAATATTAGAACAAGCGATTACAGAAAATGAAAAATGACTTAGTAATTCTTAATAAAAATGAGTAATTTAACCTATATACTTATAAAAATAATCTTTGAAGGATATAAGAGTAGGTACTATACACCAATGGTAGATACGGGAGCACAACCAACAATAATGAAAGAAAATTGTTTACCGGAATGGAAAAAATTAAACACACCATTTAAAATTAATGGATTTAATAACAATAGTAGTAACATTACCTTATATCAAACAAATGTAAAAATACAAATTTGGAATAAAATATTAGTTATACCTAAAGTATACTGTTTCGAACTAATAGGAAAAGACATTATATTAGGAACTAACTTCCTTAACCAATATAAACCTTTTAGTATAGGAAAAGAATTTGTCACATTATTTACTCCTTGTAAACATAAGTTAAGAGCTAAAATAGTTAAAAATAGAGAAAGAATACCAATGGAATGGGAAAAATGTAAAATAGGCGAAGAACCTCAATTAGTCCAAAGAATGACAACCAAGAAAGAAAATAATAATAACTTTGAACTTATAGAAATTGGTATACTCCATTTAGATAAGCTTACCCCTTTAAAAACTCAACTAGAAAAACTATGTAGTGATAACCCTTTAGAAAATTGGTATAAGCATAAAACGGAAATACAAATGACATTAAAAGACCCAAATAGCATAATATCACAAAAACCCTTTAATAATACCCAAAGAGATGAAAAGGAATTTAAAATGCATATAACGGAACTATTAGCTGGCCAATTAATTAGACCAAGCAACTCAAAACATAGTAGCAGTGCATTTATAGTTAATAAGCACTCGAACAAAAAAGAGGAAAAACCCGAATGGTTATAGATTATCGGATCCTAAACGAAAAAACAATTACATATAATTACCCTATACCAAATAAGATACTTAAAATGAGGCAAATACAAGGTTACAATTATTTTTCAAAGTTTGATTGTAAAAGTGGCTTTCACCAATTAAAATTAACCGAAGATTCTAAACCGTTAACAGCATTCAAAGTCCCTAATGGATTTTATGAATGGAATGTATTACCTTTTGGATATAAAAATGCCCCAGGAAGATTCCAAGCATTTATGGATAAATATTTAAATCAACTATCAAATTGTGTAGTCTACATTGATGATATACTAATCTATTCGAAAACTCAAGAAGAACATTATAAGTTATTAGAACAGTTTATAGAAATCATTAAAACCAAGTGGTATAGTTTTAAGCAAAAAGAAAATGGAATTATTCAAAACTCGGATTGAATTTTTAGGATTTGAAATAGATAAAGCAGGAATAAAAATGCAAGACCATATAGCTCAAAAAATTATAGAGTTTCAACAAGAAATTAATACTAAAAAGGAATTACAAAAGTTCTTAGGAATAGTTAATCAAGTTAGAGAATTTATCCCTAAACTATCGCAATATACTGAACCATTAACCAAAAAACTAAAGAAAGACTACGATTTTAAATGGAATGATATCTTGACACAAAGACTCTAGAAAAAATTAAAGAATTAGTCGAGAAAGTTACCAAAACTAAGTTTTCCCGATGAAGACAAAGAATTTACATGGATAGTGGAAACAGATGCTAGTGAAACTAATAATGGTTACGGAGCAAAGTATTAAAATATAGATATAAAGATGATAAAAAAGAATATGTTTGCGAGATATCACTCAGGAACATTTAAAGCAAATGAAATCAATTGGGATATAAATAAAAAAGAACTCAAAGCAGTAAAATATGGAATCAAAAAATTTGAATGTTATATAGTTTATAGTAAATTTATAATCGGAACGGATAATAGAACTGTTAAAAGTTGGCTAACCCAAAAATTGCAGGATTCAATTACAAGGAAGGAGATAAACGAGGATTGTAGCGAGATATTAATCAGTATGAGTTTACTATTGAATTACTAAATACCAAAGAAAAACTGTTTTGAGACCATCTCTCAAGACATAGTTCAACAACCGATTATAGAAAATCGGGAACTCAAGATACAACTCAAAAGATAATGGAAGAACTTGCTTCTATGAAAAGAGAAGCCACTTCCAAAGAATCCTAATATGGAGCAAGCGGATATTGGCACTAGCCAAAAATATAAAAGCCGAGTTATCACAAGAAAAGTTAATCCCCCTTTCAAACGAAGTATGTCCCTACAAACCTATAACCCCAGTCAAGCCAATAATCCTACTCCAGTTATCAATGAAATAAACTTTCCAAGCTTAATACCGGATACTACTTCTTTTAAAGAAAAATTAACCCTAGGTACCAAACAAACAATGATCCCTCAAGTTCGCCAATATATAGATAATTTCTTACTTATTGCCAATAGGCTAAATACCTTCCCGAAATAACTACAAAAGACCGCCATGGAGAAATCGAAGGCGGATATATTACTAACTCTTTAAAAAGGGTAAACGAGTTAATAGCGTTGCCTGGTTGCAATGCAAATTTAATCAAAGCAGCTTATGATTATGGCCTTCTTAATTCAGTATATACACTTGAATGGAGAGGAGCTATCATCAATTCCCTGAACTATATAAAGCAGCTAAAAGTTATTTGCATATTACAAAATCACCCATGATTTTTGTAAGATGCTATACCGCCCCAGGCGAAGTTACTTCTTCGAGATAAAACAATGTATTAGGGTTGTTAAAATGGGTTGTACAACGCATTTTATCTTCCCCGAAGAAATAAAGGCACAGCCAGAGTTAAACCACCATGAGATACCGGACCTCCTCCGGGGAAAAGAGGGCCGTCAAGATAAAAGCAATTTATGAAGCCTTGATTACCATGGTCAAGACTTATGTTTGGATAAACCATAAGGAGTTAAACACACTAATTATCTCGCAAAGCACAAGATATGGCCATGATGCGATCGAAACTATTAAGTCATGGATATGGAGCCCGCTCCACCCGGATCAAGCGCCGGTTACACGGTATTTACCAAGAAATTTTCTAACGGAAGATACTTTAAAGAGATATTGCAGTTGGATGCAACAAAATAATAACCACTCATGTAAGATGTGTGGAGTTAAGCGAGATGATCTGTACCAATAATCGAAGATATGGACAGTTATGAAGATAAGGTGAATCATCTAACACTGCGGTATCAACTACGAGAGATAGAACACAGCGTACAAGAATAAAACATCTGTCTACCTAGTTAAGCACTTGTAGAATAGAGATATTTTATCATGTAACGAGATAAACTTTGTAATAGTTACTACATGACAAAAGATAGGCGGCTAACGCAAAAAAAATATGTGAATAGTGAATAGTGAACAGTACTTTTCTTGTAGCACTTTTCACTGTAGCAAATAGTGTTTTCAACAGTACGTAATTTTTGTACGAACCGTTGTAATCCTTTGGTTATAAATAAGAGCTTACCGATGAAGCAAAATCATCGAAGGCACTTGCCTAACTACACTTCCACATTTCTTCTCTCAAATTTCCTTCTCTATCCTACTCAAACACACGCTTCACCCATTACTGGTATCGAGCTTACTATTCATAAGCTTACTAGTTACTATTCACCGGAGCTATACACATAGAAGATATTCCACAAGTAAATATGGAAGCGGATAAGGTAACCCCTTTTCTTATGAACTAAATTTAAATTCAATCCCCTAGTTTATAATAATACCGAGATCTGTTAAGACGATTCTATAATTTCATATAGGATGTATGCTATCTTAAATATGTTTTCCCGATTAAGTAAAATCATGTTTAGAAACCAAGAGACAATTGGTAGCGAGGAGCCCGTTTAGCCGTTAAAAATGAGAAGGCGTTGTAGGGTATGATGCATAAAACCTATGTGGTGAGGTTGAAAAACATGAATTTATTTAATTATGCTTAAGTGCTTAAGGGTTGTCAAAACGGATTAGCAAGTACTTATATGAAAGTTGATAGAATTGTTATTAACCGATTAAGGTTTATTATAAGCAAAAGGGATTGAGTCTTAAAAGAAGTTCATAAAGTTTAGTTACCTAAATATTTGTTTATTTGCTTACTTACCTATTTATGAATTCTCAAATAACGAAGGTTAGATTACGTGTTGAATGGATAAATTATGCTTTACAAATTAAAATTAATAACTTAAAAGAACAACTACGAATTTCTCTTATTCACTCAGCTAGAATAGAAGACCTTAACTTAGGTAATATTGTAGTTAATGAACTACGGGAAGAACACAACAAGATAAATAAAATTGTACAAATACACTTAGAAATTAAAAAATTATTAGATTTCTTAAAACAAATAGAACTTAGCCAATCATTAATAGAACTTGAACAATTAATAAATTCAATATGACTATTAAAACACAAATTAACAACGTTAAAGATCATATAAAAACGAGACATAACATATTAAATGTTCAAAATAGAATTATACAAGATAAAATAGATGATTTTGAAGAATACTTATATGAAGCTTACAGAAGAAAAGATAATGAAATAAGAGATGCCTTGAGAAAATATTTAATTAAGTTACAAGACAAGAAAAATAGAAACTTAATAGCTAAACAAGAACTTAGAGATTTACAAAAGTCTTTATACGTATGACTAAATCACAAATCGAAACGTTCTAGAAGATATTGAAATACGACAAAATATTCTAAATTTCCAACTAAGGATTCAACAAGATTTAATAGATGAATTTGAAAATTATTTATATGAAGCCAACAGAAGAAAGGATCTTGAACTAAGAGATGCCTTAAGAAAATATCTAACTAGTCTACAAGATAAGAAGAATCAAAAGTTAATTGCTAAACAAGAACTTAAAGATTTACAAAATTCATTATACGTATGAGTACTAAATCACAAGTAAATAGAGCACCGACAAAAGCTAATTGGCAATACTTTACATCACTTATGCAAGCGGATATTAAAAGTTTAGAATTAAGTAATCAAAAGCAAATAGCTATCATTAATAAACTACAAATATTAGAACGAGCAACATTAAATGATAATTATGACTATGAAAAAGAGTTAAAACCTTTTGATGATCAATTAGAATTACTAGAAATACAAATTAAGGAACAAGAACAAGTGGTAAAGAAAATCATAAAAGATTATAAAAATTATAAACTAAATAGAAAACCAGCTTTATGCTTATGAGTGAATTAGAAACAGACGGACACTTAGGTACTAATTTAAAAATAATTAATACAAATATTTTATCTATTATAAAATTACTTAAAGAAAGTAAAAATAGAACAGACAAACCAGAGTCAAGTAATACTAAGTTACCAATAGAATTAGAAGAACAAGGTTACGAAATAATAGAGAAGAAAATCACTAAAGAATATTCCCAGTTATTTCCTGAATTACTTTTAAGAAAGAAAATCGAAGTAGAATACGAACGAGTATTTAAACAAGAAAAACAAGACGAATAATGAATAAAAACGAAAAAACCATTGAAGAAGAAATTATTAGATATCCAGACGGTCCATTTAAAATACACAAGACTAATCAAAATAGACAATTTGCGGAAATTAGTGAAGGCACATTTTATTTAATTAAAGATCGAAAACAAATGATATTAGAAAATGAATTTGATAGGGAAAGAAGATTAGCGCTAGAAAATAATTTAGTACAACCGACAAACATAGAATGTAACTATCGGGATAACAAAACAATCAACGATATTTATAAAAAATTAGAGAAACTAGAAAGAAAATACGATGAACGAATGAGAAAAATGGAAGAATCTATTAAAATAATACATCTTAATACTAAACAAATATTAGATAAAGTATATAGAGTAGAAAATAATTTTCATAAAGAAATACAAAATCTTAAAATAGAATATAATAATAAATTTGATAAAATCGAAGAACAACTTATAAGTAATATCAAAGATAATAATGAAATATCGGAAATCCATGAATCGGATAACGAGACCTTATTATTATTATCATTATTTATTCACTATTTATTATTTATTATTTGTTATTATTAGTATTATTTTTTATTATTATTATTTATTATTATTATTATTATTTATTATAAATATTTATTATTTATTATTATTATTTATTTATTTCTATTACTATTTATAATTTATAATTTATTTATTATTATTATTTATTATTATTGTTTTTATTATTATTATTAATATAAAGTTGAACTTAACTGAACTTAAATTAAACAATAAATAATAATAATAAATAATAACAATAATATTAATATTAATAAAAAATAATAATAATATTAATAAAAAATAAAAATAATAATAATAATAATAATAATAATAATAATAATAATAATAATAATAATAATAATAATAATAATAATAATACTAATAATAATAAATATAACAATAATAATAATAATAATATAATAATAATAACAATAATAATAATAATAATAAGTATTGATAATATTATGTTAATACTTATAGATTATTATCGATAATTATTATTTTAGAAAATTAAATATACAATTCGGTTTAGTTTCTCTCATTTCGGTTAATTTCAGTTAATTTAATTTAATTTCGGTTCGGTTAATTTAATTTCGGTCCCGTTAATTTAATTTCGGTTCGGTTCGATTAATTTCGGTTCCGTTAATTTAATTTCAGTTTAGTTCGGTTAATTTCGGTTAATTTAATTTAATTTAATTTAGTTTCGATCAGAATAAGTTCAAAAGAACGGGGCCTATGAATCTCCTCAAGCTTCTATCATAGCCTTTTGAACGTTCGCTTTTTGAGAATGGTGCTTTAGTTTCCTTGTTCCTTTCAAAGAAAACGTTCCTTGTTCCTTTCTTTGGTCTTGTCATTTTTCCAAAGTGGACATTCCTTGATGAAGTGATTCGTACTACTACATTTATAACAAGCAGCTTTGTTAGAAATTTTTATAGCTTTACCTTTGAAGTTCCTATACATCTTTCGAAATTTTCGGACCATGAGAGTTGCTTCCTCTTCTTCTGAGTCAGAGTCATCTTCATCATCTACTTTTAGATAAATTGACTTAGATTTAGAGCTTTCACCATACTTAGTGTCAAGGTGGAGCTCATGAGTCATAAGTGATCGAGCAAGCTGTTCCAAGTTGAACTTGGTGAAGTCTTTTGGTTCTTGTAAAATAGTAGCCTTAGCCATCCATCAATCCTTATGAAGACTCCTAAGAACTTTTCGAACCTGTTCCTCTGATGAAATAAACTTTCCAAGAGAAGCTAACTCATTAATAATGTTAGTAAAACGAGTAACCATCTCTTGTATGCTTTCCTTAGCCTTCATGGAGGACCGGTTCATATTGATTCATTAGTAAATCAATTTTAGATCTCTTTACTCCATTAGTTCCTTCATGGATTACCTCAAGTAAATCCAATATTTGCTTTGCGGATTTGCATCCCATGATTCTATTGTAGTCATGGGGTCCAAGTCCACAATGCAAAAGTTTAACAACCATAGCATTCACTTCCATTTTTTCAAAGTCAGCTTTGTCATATGCAGATAATGGTTTAGGAATTTCCACATTTTTGACACCCACGATTTCCACGATATAAGTTAAACGTGTGTTATGGAATTACTACTGCTTCCATAATATTAGCAACCACTTTTGCAGTAAACAAAAATCTGATTTAATTAAAAAGTATTTTAATTAATAAAACCAAAATTAAATCCTTTTATCAAAATATTATCTTTAGAAATATTTTCTTCAAAACCGAAAAGGATTTTGATTTTAAATAAAAATAAAATCTTTTACTTAAAAAGACTTTCCTTAAAATCAGATTTCTACTAAATAAAAAACGGTATCCTATAATTTAGGCATTAAACACTCAAACGTCATAATTTAACCGTTATACTTATTCAACATATGTCTAGTTCCTTTTAAATAGTTAGTTCCTTTAACTTAACATGACAGGTGTCGGTTCGTACATTCCTTTCAAAGGAACATACACTCATTCTCTTTTTAAATTGCCATTATTCCTTACCATTACGTACTCGTTCCTTTACATTGAAACTGGAAACAAAAAGCCTTGCTTAGGTTCTCTTGCTCCAATGCTTCTCCAGTACCAAATCCTTGAGCATCTTCACTTAGTCTTCAAAATCCAAACTTGTTCTGAACAATCCAGTCAAGAATTTAGATATTCCAATTATTTAGAAGCAGATTTTAACTCAGATAAACAAATATTTAGGTAACTAAACTTTATGAACTTCTTTTAAGACTCAATCCCTTTTGCTTATAATAAACCTTAATCGGTTAATAACAATTCTATCAACTTTCATATAAGTACTGCTAATCCGTTTTGACAACCCTTAAGCACTTAAGCATAATTAAATAAATTCATGTTTTTCAACCTCACCACATAGGTTTTATGCATCATACCCTACAACGCCTTCTCATTTTTAACGGCTAAACGGGCTCCTGCTACCAATTGTCTCTTGGTTTCTAAACATGATTTTACTTAATCGGGGAAAACATATTTAAGATAGCATACATCCTATATGAAATTATAGAATCGTCTTAACAGATCTTAGTATTATTATAAACTAGGGGATTGAATTTAAATTTAGTTCATAAGAAAAGGGGTTACCTTATCTGCTTCCATATTTACTTGTGGAATATCTTCTATGTGTATAGCTCCGGTGAATAGTAACTAGTAAGCTTATGAATAGTAAGCTCTGATACCAGTAATGGGTGAAGCGTGTGTTTGAGTAGGATAGAGAAGGAAATTTGAGAGAAGAAATGTGGAAGTGTAGTTAGGCAAGTGCCTTCTGATGATTTTGCTTCATCAGTAAGCTCTTATTTATAACCAAAGGATTACAACGGTTCGTACAAAAATTACGTACTGTTGAAAACACTATTTGCTACAGTGAAAAGTGCTACAGTAAAAGTACTGTTCACTATTCACTATTCACATATTTTTTTTGCGTTAGCCGCCTATCTTTTGTCATGTAGTAACTATTACAAAGTTTATCTGTTACATGATAAAATATCTCTATTCTACAGTGCTTAACTAGGTAGACAGATGTTTTATTCTTGTACGCTGTGTTCTATCTCTGTAGTTGATACCGCAGTGTTAGATGATTCACCTTATCTTCATAAGCTGTCCATATCTTCGATTATTGGTACAGTCATCGCTTAACTCCACACATCTTACATGAGTGGTTATTATTTTGTTGCATCCAACTGCAATATCTCTTTAAAGTATCTTACGTTAGAAAATTTCTTGGTAAATACCGTGTAAGCGGCGCTTGATGCGGGTGGAGCGGGCTCCATATCCATGACTTAATAGTTTCGATCGCATCATGGCCATATCTTGTGCTTTGCGAGATAATTAGTGTGTTTAACTCCTTATGGTTTATCCAAACATAAGTCTTGACCATGGTAATCAAGGCTTCATAAATTGCTTTTATCTTGACGGCCCTCTTTTCCCGAGGAGGTGCGGTATCTCATGGTGGTTTAACTCGTCTTTGTGCCTTTATTTCTTCGGGGAAGATAAAATGCGTTGTACAACCCATTTTAACAACCCTAATACATTGTTTTATCTCGAAGAAGTAACTTCGCACGGGGCGGTATAGCATCTTACAAAAATCATGGGTGATTTTGTAATATGCAAATAACTTTGTTTGCTTTATATAGTTCGGGAATTGATGATAGCTCCTCTCCATTCAGTGTATATACTGAATTAAGAAGGCCATAATCATAAGCTGCTTTGATTAAATTTGCATTGCAACCAGGCAACGCTATTAACTCGTTTACCCTTTTTAAAGGGTTAGTAATATATCCGCCTTCGATTTCTCCATGGCGGTCTTTTGTAGTTATTTACGGGAAGGTATTTAGCCTATTGGCAATAAGTAAGAAATTATCTATATATTGGCGAACTTGAGGGATCATTGTTTGTTTGGTACCTAGGGTTAATTTTTCTTTAAAAGAAGTAGTATCGGTATTAAGCTTGGAAAGTTTATTTCATTGATAAACTGGAGTAGGATTATTGGCTTGACTGGGGTTATAGGTTTGTAGGGACATACTTCGTTTGAAAGGGGGGATTAACTTTTCTTGTGATAACTCGGCTTTTATATTTTTGGCTAGTGCCAATATCGCTTGCTCCATATTAGGATTCTTTGGAAGTGGCTTCTCTTTTCATAGAAGCAAGTTCTTCCATTATCTTTTTGAGTTGTATCTTGAGTTCCCGATTTTCTATAATCGGTTGTTGAACTATGTCTTGAGAGATGGTCTGCAAAAACAGTTTTCTTTGGTATTTAGTAATTCAATAGTAAACTCATACTGATTAATATCTGCTACAATCCTGTTTATCTCCTTCCTTGTAATTGAATCCTGCAATTTTTGGGTTAGCCAACTTTTAACAGTTCTATTATACGTTCCGATTATAAATTTACTATAAACTATATAACATTCAAATTTTTTGATTCCATATTTTCTTGCTTTGAGTTCTTTTTTATTTATATCCCAATTGATTTCATTTGCTTTAAATGTTCCCTGAGTGATATCTCGCAAACATATTCTTTTTTATCATCTTTATATCTATATTTTAATCTTTTGCTCCGTAACCATTATTAGTTTCACTAGCATCTGTTTCCACTATCCATGTAAATTCTTTGTCTTCATCGGGAAAACTTAGTTTTGGTAACTTTCGACTAATTCTTTAATTTTTTCTAGAGTCTTTGTGTCAGTATCATTCCATTTAAAATCGTAGTCTTTCTTTAGTTTTTTGGTTAATGGTTCAGTATATTGCGATAGTTTAGGGATAAATTCTCTAACTTGATTAACTATTCCTAAGAACTTTTGTAATTCCTTTTTAGTATTAATTTCTTGTTGAAACTCTATAATTTTTTGAGCTATATGGTCTTGCATTTTTATTCCTGCTTTATCTATTTCAAATCCTAAAACTTTAAAAAACAAACCAATTACATTTAGATTCGTAGAACTAGCAGCTATCGAAATAATAATAAAAGCATGTTTTAAAGAAGGAATAGATACTCCCTTAGAGTTAGAATTAGCCGATGACAGAATAAAAGAACCGGAAGAACAAGCTATTATAGCACAACTTAAAGGAAATCTTATTTACCAGAAAGTACGATTCATAATTAAACCAAATTATTCTATAAGTTTAACCGACCAAAACATAGAAAAAGCATTAGTATTATATTGGATGCTAAGTGGAATAAATATGACCAATGGATCAAAAGTTATGACAGTACAATGTAAGAATGCTTATATTTTAACAGATCAACATCAAATTTATACCAAAAATAAATTAAGACCAATTACTATAGACACCCCTTTTACAGATCTTATTTTACCTATAGAAAAAGGATTAAAATTATATTCGAAACCAAACTATGAAGATTTAGAAATCGTAAAGAAACGGTTAAGTATTTCTCGATCCAAACGACATTTAACTGACGAGTCTACCTATTCAACTAAAATCATATGAACATTATATACTTATACAAATAGGAACAAAAAACCTAACAGCACAAATAGACATCAACATTGAAAATAATTATATTCCATTAGAAAAACTATCTCTTAACATCAATGAGAATTTTAATAGATTAATTACCCTAACAACAAAGATTGCACTACAAGATATAAACATTGAATATGTTATAACCTTAAATAACAAAATAATATTAGGAAAAGATTTCTTAGAAAAGGTTAAGCCATGGAAAATAAACCAAGACTATTTTGAATTCACATATAATCAAGCCCAATATAAGATTAAAATAATGAATGAATAACACTATTCCCAGTTTAATTGAACTAGTAAAATTACAAAAACAGTTAGAAATAGCAAAAGAAGAAAAGGTTTATTTAAGTCAAAGACTAGAGAATTCATAAATAGGTAAGTAAGCAAATAAACAAATATTTAGGTAACTAAACTTTATGAACTTCTTTTAAGACTCAATCCCTTTTGCTTATAATAAACCTTAATCGGTTAATAACAATTCTATCAACTTTCATATAAGTACTGCTAATCCGTTTTGACAACCCTTAAGCACTTAAGCATAATTAAATAAATTCATGTTTTTCAACCTCACCACATAGGTTTTATGCATCATACCCTACAACGCCTTCTCATTTTTAACGGCTAAACGGGCTCCTGCTACCAATTGTCTCTTGGTTTCTAAACATGATTTTACTTAATCGGGGAAAACATATTTAAGATAGCATACATCCTATATGAAATTATAGAATCGTCTTAACGGATCTCAGTATTATTATAAACTAGGGGATTGAATTTAAATTTAGTTCATAAGAAAAGGGGTTACCTTATCCGCTTCCATATTTACTTGTGGAATATCTTCTATGTGTATAGCTCCGGTGAATAGTAACTAGTAAGCTTATGAATAGTAAGCTCGATACCGATAATGGGTGAAGCGTGTGTTTGAGTAGGATAGAGAAGGAAATTTGAGAGAAGAAATGTGGAAGTGTAGTTAGGCAAGTGCCTTCGATGATTTTGCTTCATCAGTAAGCTCTTATTTATAACCAAAGGATTACAACGGTTCGTACAAAAATTACGTCTTGTTGAAAACACTATTTGCTACGAGTGAAAAGTGCTACGGTAAAAGTACTGTTCACTATTCACTATTCACATATTTTTTTTTGCGTTAGCCGCCTATCTTTTGTCATGTAGTAACTATTACAAAGTTTATCTGTTACATGATAAAATATCTCTATTCTACGAGTGCTTAACTAGGTAGGCAGAGATGTTTTATTCTTGTACGCCGTGTTCTATCTCTCGTAGTTGATACCGCAGTGTTAGATGATTCAGCCTTATCTTCATAACTGTCCATATCTTCGATTATTGGTACAGTCATTCGCTTAACTCCACACATCTTACATGAGTGGTTATTATTTTGTTGCATCCAAGCGCAATATCTCTTTAAAGTATCTTCGTTAGAAAATTTCTTGGTAAATACCGTGTAGCGGCGCTTGATGCGGGTGGAGCGGGCTCCATATCCATGACTTAATAGTTTCGATCGCATCATGGCCATATCTTGTGCTTTGCGAGATAATTAGTGTGTTTAACTCCTTATGGTTTATCCAAACATAAGTCTTGACCATGGTAATCAAGGCTTCATAAATTGCTTTTATCTTGACGGCCCTCTTTTCCCTGAGGAGGTCTGGTATCTCATGGTGGTTTAACTCTGGCTGTGCCTTTATTTCTTCAGGGAAGATAAAATGCGTTGTACAACCCATTTTAACAACCCTAATACATTGTTTTATCTCAGAAGAAGTAACTTCGCCTGGGGCGGTATAGCATCTTACAAAAATCATGGGTGATTTTGTAATATGCAAATAACTTTTAGCTGCTTTATATAGTTCAGGAATTGATGATAGCTCCTCTCCATTCAGTGTATATACTGAATTAAGAAGGCCATAATCATAAGCTGCTTTGATTAAATTTGCATTGCAACCAGGCAACGCTATTAACTCGTTTACCCTTTTTAAAGGGTTAGTAATATATCCGCCTTCGATTTCTCCATGGCGGTCTTTTGTAGTTATTTCTGGGAAGGTATTTAGCCTATTGGCAATAAGTAAGAAATTATCTATATATTGGCGAACTTGAGGGATCATTGTTTGTTTGGTACCTAGGGTTAATTTTTCTTTAAAAGAAGTAGTATATGGTATTAAGCTTGGAAAGTTTATTTCATTGATAACTGGAGTAGGATTATTGGCTTGACTGGGGTTATAGGTTTGTAGGGACATACTTCGTTTGAAAGGGGGATTAACTTTTCTTGTGATAACTCGGCTTTTATATTTTTGGCTAGTGCCAATATCTGCTTGCTCCATATTAGGATTCTTTGGAAGTGGCTTCTCTTTTCATAGAAGCAAGTTCTTCCATTATCTTTTTGAGTTGTATCTTGAGTTCCTGATTTTCTATAATCAGTTGTTGAACTATGTCTTGAGAGATGGTCTGCAAAACAGTTTTCTTTGGTATTTAGTAATTCAATAGTAAACTCATACTGATTAATATCTGCTACAATCCTGTTTATATCCTTCCTTGTAATTGAATCCTGCAATTTTTGGGTTAGCCAACTTTTAACAGTTCTATTATCCGTTCCGATTATAAATTTACTATAAACTATATAACATTCAAATTTTTTGATTCCATATTTTACTGCTTTGAGTTCTTTTTTATTTATATCCCCATTGATTTCATTTGCTTTAAATGTTCCTGAGTGATATCTGCAAACATATTCTTTTTTATCATCTTTATATCTATATTTTAATACTGCTCCGTAACCATTATTAGTTTCACTAGCATCTGTTTCCACTATCCATGTAAATTCTTTGTCTTCATCGGGAAAACTTAGTTTTGGTAACTTTTCGACTAATTCTTTAATTTTTTCTAGAGTCTTTGTGTCAGTATCATTCCATTTAAAATCGTAGTCTTTCTTTAGTTTTTTGGTTAATGGTTCAGTATATTGCGATAGTTTAGGGATAAATTCTCTAACTTGATTAACTATTCCTAAGAACTTTTGTAATTCCTTTTTAGTATTAATTTCTTGTTGAAACTCTATAATTTTTTGAGCTATATGGTCTTGCATTTTTATTCCTGCTTTATCTATTTCAAATCCTAAAAATTCAATCTGAGTTTTGAATAATTCCATTTTCTTTTTGCTTAAAACTATACCACTGGTTTTAATGATTTCTATAAACTGTTCTAATAACTTATAATGTTCTTCTTGAGTTTTCGAATAGATTAGTATATCATCAATGTAGACTACACAATTTGATAGTTGATTTAAATATTTATCCATAAATGCTTGGAATCTTCCTGGGGCATTTTTATATCCAAAAGGTAATACATTCCATTCATAAAATCCATTAGGGACTTTGAATGCTGTTAACGGTTTAGAATCTTCGGTTAATTTTAATTGGTGAAAGCCACTTTTACAATCAAACTTTGAAAAATAATTGTAACCTTGTATTTGCCTCATTTTAAGTATCTTATTTGGTATAGGGTAATTATATGTAATTGTTTTTTCGTTTAGGATCCGATAATCTATAACCATTCGGGTTTTTCCTCTTTTTTGTTCGAGTGCTTATTAACTATAAATGCACTGCTACTATGTTTTGAGTTGCTTGGTCTAATTAATTGGCCAGCTAATAGTTCCGTTATATGCATTTTAAATTCCTTTTCATCTCTTTGGGTATTATTAAAGGGTTTTTGTGATATTATGCTATTTGGGTCTTTTAATGTCATTTGTATTTCCGTTTTATGCTTATACCAATTTTCTAAAGGGTTATCACTACATAGTTTTTCTAGTTGAGTTTTTAAAGGGGTAAGCTTATCTAAATGGAGTATACCAATTTCTATAAGTTCAAAGTTATTATTATTTTCTTTCTTGGTTGTCATTCTTTGGACTAATTGAGGTTCTTCGCCTATTTTACATTTTTCCCATTCCATTGGTATTCTTTCTCTATTTTTAACTATTTTAGCTCTTAACTTATGTTTACAAGGAGTAAATAATGTGACAAATTCTTTTCCTATACTAAAAGGTTTATATTGGTTAAGGAAGTTAGTTCCTAATATAATGTCTTTTCCTATTAGTTCGAAACAAGTATACTTTAGGTATAACTAATATTTTATTCCAAATTTGTATTTTTACATTTGTTTGATATAAGGTAATGTTACTACTATTGTTATTAAATCCATTAATTTTAAATGGTGTGTTTAATTTTTTCCATTCTGGTAAACAATTTTCTTTCATTATTGTTGGTTGTGCTCCCGTATCTACCATTGGTGTATAGTACCTACTCTTATATCCTTCAAAGATTATTTTTATAAGTATATAGGTTAAATTACTCATTTTTATTAAGAATTACTAAGTCATTTTTCATTTTCTGTAATCGCTGTTCTAATATTTCTATGTCTCTAGTTTTTTCTTGTAACTTTTTAGAATATAATCTTATACTATAGTGATGACATCCTGCAAATCTAACATAGTTTAGTCTTTGACTTAAATAAACCTTTTCTTCTTTTGCTATTTCTAACTGTTTTTGTAATTTTACTAGTTCAATTAAACTGGGAATAGTGTTATTCATTCATTATTTTAATCTTATATTGGGCTTGATTATATGTGAATTCAAAATAGTCTTGGTTTATTTTCCATGGCTTAACCTTTTCTAAGAAATCTTTTCCTAATATTATTTTGTTATTTAAGGTTATAACATATTCAATGTTTATATCTTGTAGTGCAATCTTTGTTGTTAGGGTAATTAATCTATTAAAATTCTCATTGATGTTAAGAGATAGTTTTTCTAATGGAATATAATTATTTTCAATGTTGATGTCTATTTGTCTTTGTTAGGTTTTTTGTTCCTATTTGTATAAGTATATAATGTTCATATGATTTTAGTTGAATAGGTAGACTGTCAGTTAAATGTCGTTTGGATCGAGAAATACTTAACCGTTTCTTTACGATTTCTAAATCTTCATAGTTTGGTTTCGAATATAATTTTAATCCTTTTTCTATAGGTAAAATAAGATCCGTAAAAGGGGTGTCTATAGTAATTGGTCTTAATTTATTTTTGGTATAAATTTGATGTTGATCTGTTAAAATATAAGCATTCTTACATTGTACTTGTCATAACTTTTTGATCCATTGGTCATATTTATTCCACTTAGCATCCAATATAATACTAATGCTTTTTCTATGTTTTGGTCAGTTAAACTTATAGAATAATTTGGTTTAATTATGAATCGTACTTTCCGGTAAATAAGATTTCCTTTAAGTTGTGCTATAATAGCTTGTTCTTCTGGTTCTTTTATTCTGTCATCAGCTAATTCTAACTCTAAGGGAGTATCTATTCCTTCTTTAAAACATGCTTTTATTATTATTTCGATAGCTGCTAGTTCTACGAATCTAAATGTAATTGGTTTGTTTTTTAAAGTATTGTTAATTTTTGTTATTTCTTCATTTAACACTTCTTGTGTTATTAGAGGTACTCTAGTATTTCCTTGCACTTGGGTTATATCTATAACATGTTCTCTATCTGCTATAACTAGATATTCTTGCTTTTTCCTTTTAAAATACTTTGATAAATGTGTGAAGTCAAATTTTTTCTTATCTACTATTTTATCGGGTGACAAAGTAAATCCTTCATATTTTAATTCATTATATTTTTGCAAATCAAAAATAGCTCTTTGATTTCTATGTTGTTCCGTAATATCTTCATCATAATCAACTTGTTGTAGTTCTTTACTCATCACTGTCGGTTTCAATATTATCTGTTTCTTCATTACTTTCTTCATGGCTTTCTATTCCATTGATTTCATCATTATCTGTTTCATATTCAAGCACATATATTTCTTCATCCGGTGGTATATTGGTTTTGCCTAATTCATATTCTGCTATATGGAGTTCAATGAAATTTATATTTTTAGTATTTTTAGTATTATTTTTATTGGTCTTTATTTTACATTCTCTTGCTATATGACCTATCTCGTCCACAATTGTAGCATTTACATCTTTTAGGGTTTTTTGCATATTTATAAATTTTTCTTTTTATAAAATAATTTTTATTGGATCTTTTCGTATTTTTATATTTTCCATATGGTTTAAATCTTTTGTATCTTCTTCGCATTAATTTAGGTCTTTTCGCTTTATATTTTTTATTCGATTTGTAACAACCAAATTTTGGTATTTCATATTTTTTACAACAGTTATTAAGTTTAGCTTTGTTTTCTAAATTCTTTTTGGTTATTAACTTCCATACAATAGTTTTTATACCATACTTGTAAATAAGCTATTTGTTCTCCTAAAGTTCCTGTTTTAGGTTCTGTGTAAAAAGCTTGTTGTACCATAGTATTTATAGGTGCTGGTAATTTTTCAAAATATAATTTTCGAAAGACTGCTAATTGTTCAGGGGTTTCAGTTCCTAATTCGTAATAATTCATTTGGAATGCGCAATTATATCTCTCTCGTTTTTATATGATCTTTAACGTTGTTAATTTGTGTTTTAATAGTCATATTGAATTTATTAATTGTTCAAGTTCTATTAATGATTGGCTAAGTTCTATTTGTTTTAAGAAATCTAATAATTTTTTAATTTCTAAGTGTATTTGTACAATTTTATTTATCTTGTTGTGTTCTTCCTGTAGTTCATTAACTACAATATTACCTAAGTTAAGGTCTTCTATTCTAGCTGAGTGAATAAGAGAAATTCGTAGTTGTTCTTTTAAGTTATTAATTTTAATTTGTAAAGCATAATTTATCCATTCAACACGTAATCTAACCTTCGTTATTTGAGAATTCATAAATAGGTAAGTAAGCAAATAAACAAATATTTAGGTAACTAAACTTTATGAACTTCTTTTAAGACTCAATCCCTTTTGCTTATAATAAACCTTAATCGGTTAATAACAATTCTATCAACTTTCATATAAGTACTGCTAATCCGTTTTGACAACCCTTAAGCACTTAAGCATAATTAAATAAATTCATGTTTTTCAACCTCACCACATAGGTTTTATGCATCATACCCTACAACGCCTTCTCATTTTTAACGGCTAAACGGGCTCCTGCTACCAATTGTCTCTTGGTTTCTAAACATGATTTTACTTAATCGGGGAAAACATATTTAAGATAGCATACATCCTATATGAAATTATAGAATCGTCTTAACAGATCTCAGTATTATTATAAACTAGGGGATTGAATTTAAATTTAGTTCATAAGAAAAGGGGTTACCTTATCTGCTTCCATATTTACTTGTGGAATATCTTCTATGTGTATAGCTCCGGTGAATAGTAACTAGTAAGCTTATGAATAGTAAGCTCGATACCGATAATGGGTGAAGCGTGTGTTTGAGTAGGATAGAGAAGGAAATTTGAGAGAAGAAATGTGGAAGTGTAGTTAGGCAAGTGCCTTCGATGATTTTGCTTCATCGGTAAGCTCTTATTTATAACCAAAGGATTACAACGGTTCGTACAAAAATTACGTCTTGTTGAAAACACTATTTGCTACGGTGAAAAGTGCTACAAGTAAAAGTATCTGTTCACTATTCACTATTCACATATTTTTTTTGCGTTAGCCGCCTATCTTTTGTCATGTAGTAACTATTACAAAGTTTATCTCGTTACATGATAAAATATCTCTATTCTACGAGTGCTTAACTAGGTAGACAGATGTTTTATTCTTGTACGCCGTGTTCTATCTCGTAGTTGATACCGCAGGTGTTAGATGATTCACCTAATCTTCATAACTTGTCCATATCTTCGATTATTGGTACAGTCATTCCGCTTAACTCCACACATCTTACATGAGTGGTTATTATTTTGTTGCATCCAACTGCAATATCTCTTTAAAGTATCTTACGTTAGAAAATTTCTTGGTAAATACCGTGTGGCGGCGCTTGATCCGGGTGGAGCGGGCTCCATATCCATGACTTAATAGTTTCGATCGCATCATGGCCATATCTTGTGCTTTGCGAGATAATTAGTGTGTTTAACTCCTTATGGTTTATCCAAACATAAGTCTTGACCATGGTAATCAAGGCTTCATAAATTGCTTTTATCTTGACGGCCCTCTTTTTCCCGAGGAGGTCCGGTATCTCATGGTGGTTTAACTCTGGCTGTGCCTTTATTTCTTCAGGGAAGATAAAATGCGTTGTACAACCCATTTTAACAACCCTAATACATTGTTTTATCTCAGAAGAAGTAACTTCGCCTGGGGCGGTATAGCATCTTACAAAAATCATGGGTGATTTTGTAATATGCAAATAACTTTTAGCCGCTTTATATAGTTCGAGGAATTGATGATAGCTCCTCTCCATTCAGTGTATATACTGAATTAAGAAGGCCATAATCATAAGCTGCTTTGATTAAATTTGCATTGCAACCAGGCAACGCTATTAACTCGTTTACCCTTTTTAAAGGGTTAGTAATATATCCGCCTTCGATTTCTCCATGGCGGTCTTTTGTAGTTATTTCGGGAAGGTATTTAGCCTATTGGCAATAAGTAAGAAATTATCTATATATTGGCGAACTTGAGGGATCATTGTTTGTTTGGTACCTAGGGTTAATTTTTCTTTAAAAGAAGTAGTATACGGTATTAAGCTTGGAAAGTTTATTTCATTGATAACTGGAGTAGGATTATTGGCTTGACTGGGGTTATAGGTTTGTAGGGACATACTTCGTTTGAAAGGGGGGATTAACTTTTCTTGTGATAACTCGGCTTTTATATTTTTGGCTAGTGCCAATATCTGCTTGCTCCATATTAGGATTGCTGAAAGTGGCTTCTCTTTTCATAGAAGCAAGTTCTTCCATTATCTTTTTGAGTTGTATCTTGAGTTCCTGATTTTCTATAATCAGTTGTTGAACTATGTCTTGAGAGATGGTCTGCAAAACAGTTTTCTTTGGTATTTAGTAATTCAATAGTAAACTCATACTGATTAATATCTGCTACTATCCTGTTTATCTCCTTCCTTGTAATTGAATCCTGCAATTTTTGGGTTAGCCAACTTTTAACAGTTCTATTATCTGTTCTGATTATAAATTTACTATAGGGATTGAGTCTTAAAAGAAGTTCATAAAGTTTAGTTACCTAAATATTTGTTTATTTGCTTACTTACCTATTTATGAATTCTCAAATAACGAAGGTTAGATTACGTGTTGAATGGATAAATTATGCTTTACAAATTAAAATTAATAACTTAAAAGAACAACTACGAATTTCTCTTATTCACTCAGCTAGAATAGAAGACCTTAACTTAGGTAATATTGTAGTTAATGAACTACAGGAAGAACACAACAAGATAAATAAAATTGTACAAATACACTTAGAAATTAAAAAATTATTAGATTTCTTAAAACAAATAGAACTTAGCCAATCATTAATAGAACTTGAACAATTAATAAATTCAATATGACTATTAAAACACAAATTAACAACGTTAAAGATCATATAAAAACGAGAGATAACATATTAAATGTTCAAAATAGAATTATACAAGATAAAATAGATGAATTTGAAAATTATTTATATGAAGCCAACAGAAGAAAGGATACTGAACTAAGAGATGCCTTAAGAAAATATCTAACTAGTCTACAAGATAAGAAGAATCAAAAGTTAATTGCTAAACAAGAACTTAAAGATTTACAAAATTCATTATACGTATGAGTACTAAATCACAAGTAAATAGAGCACTGACAAAAGCTAATTGGCAATACTTTACATCACTTATGCAAGCGGATATTAAAAGTTTAGAATTAAGTAATTAAAAGCAAATAGCTATCATTAATAAACTACAAATATTAGAACGAGCAACATTAAATGATAATTATGACTATGAAAAAGAGTTAAAACCTTTTGATGATCAATTAGAATTACTAGAAATACAAATTAAGGAACAAGAACAAGTGGTAAAGAAAATCATAAAAGATTATAAAAATTATAAACTAAATAGAAAACCAGCTTTATGCTTATGAGTGAATTAGAAACAGACGGACACTTAGGTACTAATTTAAAAATAATTAATACAAATATTTTATCTATTATAAAATTACTTAAAGAAAGTAAAAATAGAACAGACAAACCAGAGTCAAGTAATACTAAGTTACCAATAGAATTAGAAGAACAAGGTTACGAAATAATAGAGAAGAAAATCACTAAAGAATATTCCCAGTTATTTCCTGAATTACTTTTAAGAAAGAAAATCGAAGTAGAATACGAACGAGTATTTAAACAAGAAAAACAAGACGAATAATGAATAAAAACGAAAAAACCATTGAAGAAGAAATTATTAGATATCCAGACGGTCCATTTAAAATACACAAGACTAATCAAAATAGACAATTTGCAGAAATTAGTGAAGGCACATTTTATTTAATTAAAGATCGAAAACAAATGATATTAGAAAATGAATTTGATAGGGAAAGAAGATTAGCGCTAGAAAATAATTTAGTACAACTGACAAACATAGAATGTAACTATCAGGATAACAAAACAATCAACGATATTTATAAAAAATTAGAGAAACTAGAAAGAAAATACGATGAACGAATGAGAAAAATGGAAGAATCTATTAAAATAATACATCTTAATACTAAACAAATATTAGATAAAGTATATAGAGTAGAAAATAATTTTCATAAAGAAATACAAAATCTTAAAATAGAATATAATAATAAATTTGATAAAATCGAAGAACAACTTATAAGTAATATCAAAGATAATAATGAAATATCAGAAATCCATGAATCAGATAACGAGACCTTATTATTATTATCATTATTTATTCACTATTTATTATTTATTATTTGTTATTATTAGTATTATTTTTTATTATTATTATTTATTATTATTATTATTATTTATTATAAATATTTATTATTTATTATTATTATTTATTTATTTCTATTACTATTTATAATTTATAATTTATTTATTATTATTATTTATTATTATTGTTTTTATTATTATTATTAATATAAAGTTGAACTTAATCTGAACTTAAATTAAACAATAAATAATAATAATAAATAATAACAATAATATTAATATTAATAAAAAATAATAATAATATTAATAAAAAATAAAAATAATAATAATAATAATAATAATAATAATAATAATAATAATAATAATAATAATACTAATAATAATAAATATAACAATAATAATAATAATAATAATAATATAATAATAATAACAATAATAATAATAATAATAAGTATTGATAATATTATGTTAATACTTATAGATTATTATCGATAATTATTATTTTAGAAAATTAAATATACAATTCAGTTTAGTTTCTCTCATTTCGGTTAATTTTGAGTTAATTTAATTTAATTTCAGTTCGGTTAATTTAATTTGGTTCGGTTAATTTAATTTCGGTTGATTCGGTTAATTTCGGTTCGGTTAATTTAATTTCGGTTTAGTTCGGTTAATTTCAGTTAATTTAATTTAATTTAATTTAGTTTCAGTCAGAATAAGTTCAAAAGAACGGGGCCTATGAATCTCCTCAAGCTTCTATCATAGCCTTTTGAACGTTCGCTTTTGAGAATGGTGCTTTAGTTTCCTTGTTCCTTTCAGCAAAACGTTCCTTGTTCCTTTCTTTGGTCTTGTCATTTTTCCAAAGTGGACATTCCTTGATGAAGTGATCCGTACTACTACATTTATAACAAAGCGACTTTGTTAGAAATTTTTATAGCTTTACCTTTGAAGTTCCTATACATCTTTCGAAATTTTCGGACCATGAGAGTTGCTTCCTCTTCTTGAGTCGAGTCATCTTCATCATCTACTTTTAGATAAATTGACTTAGATTTAGAGCTTTCACCATACTTAGTGTCAAGGTGGAGCTCATGAGTCATAAGTGATCGAGCAAGCTGTTCCAAGTTGAACTTGGTGAAGTCTTTTGGTTCTTGTAAAATAGTAGCCTTAGCCATCCATCAATCCTTATGAAGACTCCTAAGAACTTTTCGAACCTGTTCCTCTGATGAAATAAACTTTCCAAGAGAAGCTAACTCATTAATAATGTTAGTAAAACGAGTAACCATCTCTTGTATGCTTTCCTTAGCCTTCATGGAGGGCCGGTTCATATTGATTCATTAGTAAATCAATTTTAGATCTCTTTACTCCATTAGTTCCTTCATGGATTACCTCAAGTAAATCCAATATTTGCTTTTATGATTTGCATCCCATGATTCTATTGTAGTCATGGGGTCCAAGTCCACAATGCAAAAGTTTAACAACCATAGCATTCACTTCCATTTTTTCAAAGTCGGCTTTGTCATATGCGAGATAATGGTTTAGGAATTTCCCACATTTTTGACACCCACGATTTCCACGATATAAGTTAAACGTGTGTTATGGAATTACTCTTTTGCTTCCATAATATTAGCAACCACTTTTGCAGTAAACAAAAATCTGATTTAATTAAAAAGTATTTTAATTAATAAAACCAAAATTAAATCCTTTTATCAAAATATTATCTTTAGAAATATTTTCTTCAAAACCGAAAAGGATTTTGATTTTAAATAAAAATAAAATCTTTTACTTAAAAAGACTTTCCTTAAAATCGATTTCTACTAAATAAAAAACGGTATCCTATAATTTAGGCATTAAACACTCAAACGTCATAATTTAACCGTTATACTTATTCAACATATGTCTAGTTCCTTTTAAATAGTTAGTTCCTTTAACTTAACATGGCAGTGTCGGTTCGTCATTCCTTTCAAAGGAACATACACTCATTCTCTTTTAAATTGCCATTATTCCTTACCATTACGTACTCGTTCCTTTACATTGAAACTGGAAACAAAAAGCCTTGCTTAGGTTCTCTTGCTCCAATGCTTCTCGATACCAAATCCTTGAGCATCTTCACTTAGTCTTCAAAATCCAAACTTGATTTCTTCTTCTGACTTAGTATTCTCTTTGCTCTTTTCATTGAAACCTTGTAAAACCCATTCACTTAACAACTTGTTAGTTCATTACTTAGTTTGTATCTTTGTTCCTTCACTAGTGGAAAAAAACGGAAGGGCTGCGTTTTTGGCGATGACCCTTTCCGTAGCGACCGCTTCACTAAAAGTGAAGGGCTGCGGTTTAAGCCCAAAACCGCAACCCTTTCCAATATGGAAGGGCTGCGGCTTTGGGCCTAAACCATGACCCTTCCTTGTACAAAGGGCTGCGAGTTTTTGATAAAGCTCGCGGCCCTTGTCACCTAAAAAATAATTTTTTTTTTGTTTTTGCATTTTATAGTTCTAAATGTATCCAAAAACAATTGCGAGTATATATAATGTGTTTATTTGAGCATCAACATCAGCGCATATTCTAGGAAAAAAATAAACAAAATTATAAAGAACAGTACTACAGATCTGGATGAAAAAATACTACAGAAATGAAATTAATTATAATTTAATTCTTGAATCAACAAGAAACCCTAACATTAAATTAATTCCACAAATTAAAATGAAAAAATATAAAATATGAAACAAAAGCCCAACCCTAGATCCGGATAAATTACCACAAATAAATCCGAAAAAAATCAAAAGAAAATTACGGATAAATTATCACAAACAAAATCCGAAACAAAATATAAAATACGAAACTAAAGCCCAGCAACTAAACCTAAAATATCACAAGTACAAAAAAATAACAAAAAAAAAATTTTAAATTGATAAAAACTGACGAACCCTAGATCTGGATGCGCTGTTGGTGTGCGCAATGGTGGTGTGCGCGATGGTGGTGTGCTCGTTGGTGGTGCGCTGGTGTGAAGAGCTCACGAGGACGTTGTGAACTCGTTGGTGGTGCGCTGGTGTGAAGACGACGAGAGGAGACGACGAGACTCACGAGAGGGGTGACGCCGACAAGAGGAGTGACGAGAGAAGGAGACGACGAGGGGGGCTCGTTGGTGGTGTGAAGACGATGAGATGTTTGCTCGTTGGTGGTGTGGAGAGTGGGCGTGGTGAGGGAGAGGAAACCCCTCTTTGTGAGAGAATGAGAGAGAGGAGAGAGTGAGAATTTCTACGAGAATGAGTATGAGAGAGAGGATAGGAAACCCGCTTTGTGCGCGCTTAATTCATTTAATTTATCAATTAAAGCCCAACCCCCTAAACAAGAAGGGGCTGCGGTCGGCCCAAAAAACGCAGCCCTTCGTGATACGAAGGGCTGCGTTTCGGGATAACCGCAACCCTTCACTAAAAGGGATCTTTGTTTCCTTGAAAACCGCATTCCTTCATACACGAAGGGTTGCGTTTTCCAAAAAACACAGCCCTTCCAAGTAAACCCTTCCTTCTTTTTTCCCCCTAGTGCTTTGTCATCATCAAAACTAGGGTTCAACATACACACACACACACACACACACACACACACACACACACACACACACACACACACACACATATATATGTATACATATGTACATATATATGTATACATATGTACATATATATGTATACATATGTACATATATATATATATATATATATACCTATGTATATATATATATATATCCATATCCATCTTAGCTTTGCATAACCCTAATGTATAGCATCTCATGCATCCTTATAGTGTGTAAGTATGCATCATCATTTGCATTTTCATGCATTTCATCAAACTTGTATTATTCAATGCTTTGTGTGAATTATCTGAGTTGTTGCACCTATCTGCTAACATCTTCTTTTGCAGGCTATTGCTTATGTTTATCGTCTTGCGAGAATAACTTTGTTTTGCATGAGCTGACGATATATAGGTTGATTCTAGATTGCAAAACATCTAGAATTCTTATCCGTCCCGACAAGAAGTACTTTAATTTTCAAATTTTCTACTTTAGTCAAAGTGGGGGCTTCTATAGACACATAAATATGTCTTCCCTTTTAGCACCCAATGATGAAATATATACCGTTGTTTTACTTGGTTCGGACTGAGGATGAGCAATCAAAAGCCTTGCCCAAAACCCTACTAAGTCCAAAATATGTTTTAAAGCCCATTTATAAGAAAATACAATTTCAAAGCCTAATTAATGATTCATGATAATTAATTGAATTTTCAAAATAAAATTTTTATATCATAATTTTCATGAAATCAGATTCTAAGATTTATTAGTTATTCAATGATAACTATAGATAAACGCATAAATGCGCTCGACGCGATGCTCTTGCGTTCGACCTGAAACTGTTGAGTGGCGCGCAAAAATATTGTTTGGCGCGCGACACGCGTAAGCTAAACGCGTTGAGCCTGTGCGGAGCTCCAAATTCTTTTTTAGCCGTAGTTCTGTTTTGCGAACCCTTGTCGTATTTTGCACTATAAATACCCCGTTTTCACTTGATTTTTCTGACGGACTTTTATGTACACATCAACCTATCGAAACACTCCAAAAACCTCTCCACAAATACATTTAAATTGTATTTAAAAAAACATCAAAGACATTCAAGGACAAGAATTTTATGTATTTCCTTTCTTTGAATCTTCATTCAAATTCTTCTTTTTTCAAGGCTAAAGATTGATTCCTTCAACGTCCGTACAGTTAGACCTAGGCGACAAAATTCCTGAGAATCAATTTCAATTTTTTTACTTTTATACTAACAATCTACTTTTCATGATGTAGATCTTTATATTCATAAATGCACAAATCCGTACATATAGTTGTACATTCTTTTTTATCTCTCTTCTCATAATCATCATCGTAATTATACTCATGCTTTGAATATTTATTATGTGTTTTTAATTGCAATTGCATGATCACCAAGTTTATTGTTTGCTATATTAGACCTCCCAATTAGTTAAATCACGTCTAATAACATAAATTGGACAACCGATCTAGGTACTAGTCATCTTGTGATTTAATTAAGTGATCACTAAAATTAGATCTTGTGTGTTAAAAACCAGCATTTAAGATGTTTGTCTATTTATACAATTAACCAAATCATATGCATGTATTTGAATATTTCATTGAATAAGAAAGGAAATTCACCTCGAACGCAAATCTCTTATTCTTTGGTTTATTGATTTTTCCTGAAAATTAATTGGCTACACTCTTCAAACCAAAACATCGCTAAATATTGTGTGGGCTAAAACATGATAACCAAATGCCTTTAATTTGGGCGACTCTGCTGGAGATTTATTTTTATAATATTAATTTCCTTCAAAATTAAATATTAAAAAAATTCTATTTGGGTTAAACTCGAAAATTAAATGTTATATTCATTTCCATTATATTTGCTAGGCATATTACATGGTTATACTTCAAGGCCACCATAATGTCTTGTCCTTGCCCCACTAGCACATATTCCATGTTAGGGGATATCTATTCCCGGGTTTTGCGCTTTGTCTTTCCAAAATGCTTCCTGAGCAATGGTATTGGATCTTAGTCATAGGCGAACCTGCCCAACCATGACCTTGCCCTAGTGTTCCTGACTTGAGACTGCAGTGCGTATTCCACTTGGCCATCTTTTTAAGCAAAGATACGAAGCATGAGATCAATCTTTTAGTCATGGACCCTTTTTAAGCTTAGCCTAAACCTGATCATTGTATAAAAACATAGATCTTGACTTTAAGTTGGAACTACATACTATTTCTTGTCCATTTGACATTGTTGATTGCTTTTTTGCTATGTTCAACATGATTTCCCCTCGCATTCCCCTCGAATTAAACTACAAGCATCGAAAAACGACAAATAGATTGTTGAATCTAAAAAAGCACGTTGCGAACATCATGCGCCAAGCGCAATAATCTGCTTACGTGGCACAAAAGAGCCGTATATGTGGCGCAAGTTTTTTGCGTAGCAAGCAAGGTCCTTGCATGTGGCGTAAGCCAGCAGCTCCATTTCGACGATTTATTTGTCGGTTTTTTTATGCGTCTTTGCATCATCATCCTATATCACCTTTAGGTCATCCTTTTCAAAATAAAACACATATAATTCAAAGATAAAAATTAATCTTTTCCATGCATATCATATAAGACTGAGTCCATATTCAGAGTGCATCTAGATAAGTGGTCATGATATAGTTTTATTCGTCATGCATCTCATCCTATCCTATTCCCTATCTCTAACCTATCTTTTTCAAGGTGTCTATCCTCTCATGTCCTGTCTTTTTTTTTTTTTTTTTTTAAATTATCAAAATTCATCCTACCCTTTTTCATCCTATATTTTTCAAGATATTTATCTCTTCATCATCATCTTGTCATTTCTTCCAAAAAGAATCCTTTTGGTAATCTCAATCATAAAAACTTTTCTTTCAAAAATCATCCCCAACTCCAATATTTTAATCAGAAACTTATTTTTTCACGAGAAAAAAGAAAGAAGAAAGGGGTCCGTTAAAAAAAAGAAAAAATTAAATTAAAAAAAATCTAAACCCAGTCCAATCAACTCAATCCAAGTTCATATGGATTCATCTTAGGCCTATTCACATTTTCATGTAGATCCTATTAAAATTTGCACCCATGCTTGCATCTTCATGTAGGCCCAATCAAGTATAGCTCAAGCGAAAATCTAGGGTCATTTGTATCTTCATGTAAACCCTAATCTTAGTCAAATCCAAGCTCACATTTTCATGCAGGCCCAATCTATGTCAACCCATGCTTACCTCTTCATGTAGGCTCAATCTAAGTTAAACCATGCTTATATTTTCATGTCGGCCCAATCTAAGTCAAGCTAGCCCTTGCATACGGCTTCATGTAGGCCAAATCGAGTCTACTCCTATTCAATCCTAAATCCAAGAATGTATTTTCATGTAAGCCCAAGCCAAACATTAGCTCAAGTTTTGCATCTTTATGTAATCCCTAGTCAATTCTAAGTTCAACCCCGCATATTTATGTGGGCCTGTGGTACCCAATTTTTTACTGTCTTAACTAACGGTCTGAATCCCACAAAAGTCTCTCATTGGACTATGAGTTTTAGAACATTTTGAAGTCGCCACCCTATTAATATCTGAATAGGGACATATTTATTTAATAAATCATTTTAAAATCAATTTCAAGAAATATCATTTAAAACGATAATGACTTCATATGGATAAAGCTTTTTTGAAAAATGGTCTTTCATACCATGAGATAGGGTTCGAGGTTTAGGTTAAGAGGTGCGAACGTCTGCAACTCGTCTCCTCTTCCATTCTATAGAACTGGCTCTTACTAAATGCATTATTTTCCATTTAAAAGTAATCATGACTATTCAAAAGAAAGAAAAATCACATAATTTGCACATATATACATCAATCATTTTTAAGAGGGCCAATATATCATTTGTACATGGTATGTTTGAGCACTGAAGTTGCACTACCTACCAATCATTGCGGGATTGGAATACACTCATGGATCAAAACCATCGTAGTTCGATCTTATGTCTCACCCAAAATGGCCAATTCCATTGGTGAAGAAAATGAATTAGATTATGAATAACTCACCTTTAGAATTAAATAATTCTATTGAAAAATGAGGTAATCACTCCAATTAGTGATTGAAATGAGATTAAGATAATCACCTAAATTCACTAGTGGAATAAAGTCCAACCGCTGCGGTCAAAATCGGGCTTGCCGCTGCGGTTTTGGCCCGCAATGGTTGGACTAGCAGCAGTTTTCATAAAGAAACTGCTGCGATTGTGAACCGCAGCGGCAAAGAACAAACCACTGCGGTTCCTAGGCAAAACCGCAGATGTTAATGGGAAAAACCGCTGCGGTTTTGCCTTGGAACCGCAGCCGGTTTGTTCTTTTGCCGCCAACCTCTTTGTATGCATTGGAACATTAAGCGATGCGGTTTTCTTAGTAAACCGCATCGATTAATGTTATATATATATATATATATATATATATATATATATATATATATAATATTTGTATATTTGTATATATATATATATAATATTTGTATATATATATATATATTATATTTGTATATATATATATATATATATATATATATATTATATTGGTATATATATATATATATATATTATATTTGTATATATATAATATTTTATTATATCTAACTTTCTATAGTTGACACAAATCCCAGAAGCGCGTCGTATACAAGTCAAATTAATATATATATAAATATAATATTTGGAGAATGTACTACAAATGAAGTTGTATTAAGTACTAAAATCCAAAATAAACATCAATTATATTGTTGTACCTAAATAACTAGCAAGTAGAACAATAAGAACAAATAAACTCAAAGTCGCAGCATCATCTTCACATGCAAACTTCGGTAAGGTAGTGTGCTAGCAAATCCCGAACCTCGTTTATCTCGGTTGTGGTGAAAGAACTCTCCCTTTGGTTAAATACCTTAAACATAAGGAAACACACATAATATCAGTTTTAGTTTGAGTAAGACCTTAGATAATTGACTCTTATAGTTATATATGTACCTATTGGAACTATATATGACCTAACATGTGGCTAAATGCGGGAAATTAAGTGAAGTGAGCTTCGAAGGCTAAAATTGACCCGAAACGATCTTCATTTACCCAAAATGGGTTTCAAAGCATATGAGTGAACTATAATTGACTCTTATAGTTATATATGTACCTATTGGAACTATATATGACCTAACATGTGGCTAAATACCGGAAACTAAGTGAAATGAGCTTCGAAGGCCAAAATCGGCCCGAAACGGCCTTCATTTAGCCAAAATGGGTTTCAAAGCATATGAGTGAACTATAATTGACTCTTATAGTTATATATGTACCTATTGGAACTATATATGACCTAACATGTGGCTAAATGCGGGAAACTAAGTGAAATGAGCTTCGAAGGCCAAAATCAGCCCGAAACGGCCTTCATTTACCCAAAATGGGTTTCAAAGCATATGAGTGAACTATAATTGACTCTTATAGTTATATATGTACCTATTGGAACTATATATGACCTAACATGTGGCTAAATGAGGGCAACTACGTGAAATGACCTTCGAATTCCACAATCGTCCCGAAATGGCCTTCATTTACCCAAAATGGGTTTCAAAGCATATGAGTGAACTTTAATTGACTCTTATAGTTATATATGTACCTATTGGAACTATATATGACCTAACATGTGGCTAAATGTGGGAAACTAAGTGAAGTGAGCTTCGAAGGCTAAAATCGGCCCGAAACGACCTTCATTTACCCAAAATGGGTTTCAAAGCATATGAGTGAACTATAATTGACTCGTATTGTTATATATGTACCTATTGGGACTATATATGACCTAACATGTGGCTAAATGCCGGAAACAAAGTGAAATGAGCTTCGAAGGCCAAAATCGGCCCGAAACGGCCTTCATTTACCCAAAATGGGTTTCAAAGCATATGAGTGAACTATAATTGACTCTTATAGTTATATATGTACCTATTGGAACTATATATGACCCAACATGTGGCTAAATGCAAAAAACTAAGTGAAATGAGCTTCGAAGGCTAAAATCGGCCCGAAACGGCCTTCATTTACCCAAAATGGGTTTCAAAGCATATGAGTGAACTTTAATTGACTCTTATAGTTATATATGTACCTATTGGAACTATATATGGCCTAACATGTGGCTAAATGCGGGAAACTAAGTGAAATGAGCTTCGAATTCCAAAATCGGCCCGAAATGGCCTTCATTTACCCAAAATGGGTTTCAAAGCATATGAGTGAACTTTAATTAACTCTTATAGTTATATATGTACCTATTGGAACTATATATGACCTATCATGTGGCTAAATGCGGGAAACTAAGTGAAATGAGCTTCGAATTCCAAAATCGACTCGAAATGGCCTTCATTTATCCAAAATGGGTTTCAAAGCATATGAGTGAACTTTAATTGACTCTTATAGTTATATATGTACCTATTGGAACTATATATGACTTAACATGCGGCTAAAGGCGGAAAGAAAACAAAACTAAGTGCATTGAGCTTAAGAGGCCAAAATCGACTTTAAATTATGCTACGTATATTAGTTTTATATGTATATATATATATATATACCTTCTCAATATCCCCGACTTCCTTGCAACTTGAGGCTATATCGAACATGAACCTCAACACATAGTAGCCACACTCGGTTCCCCGGTTCTTGAGCACACTAATCATAGAATTACATAAAAAATCATGTAATTAACATACATGGTTGTTTTTTGCTAAAAGAAAGAAGTACGTAGCTTAACTAATATGTATTACCTTCATTGCTTTCCATTCAGGTATTTTTCCCGTGCTCTTAAATTTCTTCAAAGAACTGTAGTTAAGTTAATTTCATGTGAGAAGTGGCCAAAGAATGGAATTAGTAAAAAGTGTAATGCTTATTAGCATTTTAAATAACAAATATACCTATTTATGCATGATTTGAGGAATAAGTGTCGTGGTGGATCTTGAGCTATAGAATCAAAATGATATACTGTGTTGTTTGAAGGACAAATCACAACGAGCGACCAATGAAGACTAAAATGCCAAAAAAGTTAGGAAGCAATCATGTGAGTACTTCTATTGTATATATAATGATAATTAAAGTGGTAAAAATAGATGCAAGGTTAAGAACTATACTCTTCAAAACAAGGGGCAAGTATGAACTTATGTTGTGCACGTAGAGATGTTTTGATACATAGCCAAATATACTCCTTGACTTCATTTGTGTTTTGCAAACAATTGTCGGCTCGGGTGAAATTTGGACATAACCACCCAAATTGCTCTTGTATGCTCTTGCGTCCACAATCATCTTGGAGTAATCTTTAAAGCACAACCAACTTCGTAACATAAATATATTATTGTATATTGCAAATCATTTTTATTTACTTCAAAAGTACAAATGTTTTACCTCATGAAGACTTGAATCAAGGAAACATTCATCATCTCTCCGCAAAGGAACTCTTTCAAATCACCCTTAGACACCCATGTCGATGTCTCCTCAAAGTAGTTGAATTGCGTGGTACCCAAATTCACCTCGAGAGGTGCATCATCCGACATATCACGCGCATTTGCATGTAGCCATATGCATGCCTTAGTGAGACACTCGATCTTTGGTTTCTCGATCCAAGTATATGTAGTTGGTTTTTCTTGGTGACTTGAATCTTGCATTCCTTTGCCCGAAATGGCCTTCTTTAGCCCGCTTGAACCCTTCTTCTCTGAACCCTTCTTCGCCTTCTCTAGAGGAGGTGAGTCCGCCTTGCTTTCCTTGGGCTTGTTTATTCTCTCCAAAACCTAATAATTCAACGGTAAAAACATTCAACTTAGTTAGTAGGTAGGTATGAAACAAATCATTATGAATATGGATTTAAGTTGCTTCAATTTACCTCGTCCGAAAACCTCACCCATGCCGATGGCCACAACACATAACCACCACGAGCGTCGGTCAAGACATTTATATCAATTGACGGTTTAGGCAGCGGAAGAGCAAAGTCTTCGTAACCAGGAGTAATGGTCACTACACTAACCGCCAAGTGCTCATTGTCCACAGGCTCATGATGGACTATTGCTCGTTCACTTCGTGGTTGTGCATTTCCTACAGCCACCACAATCAAACCCTCATCTTTTACGACCAAAAAGTAAATGAAATTGAGGTTACGAACATGCAATTACATAATATAACATGTTACTTAGTTTTAAATATTATAAGGATAATAGTTACCTCTAACTCAAGTATAGATGGTGGGGATTTTTGTGTGTTAGGATGGCTAGCTTTGTCCTCCAAAAGACGATCCGAGTTTAGGTTGATGTATCGCCGGTAAACCAAGCGTGAGAGGACCGCGTTGAAACTCTCCGTGAGTTTCTCCGTCACTTTCTCCGTCACTTTCTCCGTAATTTCATCGGTAAGCTTCTCCCGAATAGCTTGTGTCATAGCTTCCATATCATGTGGTTGAGAGCGTGATTTTGTACCCACGGAGTAATCTTTAGGATACGCTTTTGTCACACCTAGACGAATACCACCTAAACCCCTCAAACGTCCACTATGGTCCTTTCCCAAAGTCTCATAAAGGGCATCCTTGTTGCCTTGGGGGGGTGAACTCGTTGCTAACCTCTTTTTGCTTGAGCCCCATCTATAGAGAAATTAACAACGGTAAGTTTAAAAAAAAATCAACATCATAAGTGGCGGCGGTAGGGGGGTGGGGCAAGACTGTGTGGGGCGGAGCAAGGGGTGGGGGCAGTGTGCGGTGTGCATGGGGGTGGGGGCGGTGTGCGGCGGGGAGCAGGGAGTGGGGGATGTGTGCGGGGGTGGGGGATGTGTGCGGGGAGTGGGGGCGCGTGTACGGGGTGGGGGCGTGTGCGGGGAGTGTGGGGAGTGTGCAGTGGGGTGGGAGTGTGCGGCGGGGGAGCAGGGGAGTGGGGGATGTGTGCGGGGGTGGGGGATGTGTGCAGGGAGTGGGGGATGTGTGCGGGGAGTGGGGGCGGTGGGCGGGGGGGGGCAGTGTGCGGGGGCAGTGTGCGGGGGGATTGTGGGGAGTGTGCGGTGGGGTGGGGAGTGTGCAGCGGGGGAGCAGGGAGTGGGGGATGTGTAGTGGTGGGGGATGTGTGCGGGGAGTGGGGGCGGTGTGCAGGGGGTGGGGGGCGGTGTGCGGGGAGTGTGGGGAGTGTGCAGTGGGGTGGGAGTGTGCGGCGGGGAGCAGGGGAGTGGGGGGATGTGTGTGGGGGTGGGGGATGTGTGCGGGGAGTGTGCGGTGGGGTGGGGGAGTGTGCGGGGGTGGGGGCGGTGTGCGGGGCTAGTGTGTAGTGGGGTGGAAGTGTGCGGGAGTAGTGGGTGTGGGGGGGAGTGTGCAAGGCGTGGGGGGGAGTGTGCGGGGGCGTGTGGGCGGTGTGGGGGGGGAGTGTGCAAGACGTGGGGGGAGTGTGCGGGGGGTGGGGGGGCTGTTAGGGGTGTGGGCGGTGTGGGGGTGGGGGGGAGTGTGCGGAGGGGTGGGGGATTGGTAGTGCATGTACTTACAACGGCATTGGCTATCTTCAAGGTTCCCGGATGCGAAATGGTCATTTGATTGTTGATATCACACCTATGCAAGGAGCACCACCAATCGGCGACACGATCAACTTTGACAAACGGCGCGGCCTTAGAGCTAGAAGACGGCGTTGTGGTTGTATCGGTAGAAGGGTAAAATTTCTCGTCAATCCACAACTTTCTCGCGCCGCATAAGTATGGGAACCCATATGATGGTAGTGCTTCCTCTGTCATGCACTGAGTGAATGTTTCTCACGCTTAGCCTATAAATTCACATGGGCAATTAGAAAACACATGTAATTGTATTGAAAGTGAACATGCAAAGTCGAATATATATAGTTTAAAGTGCAATACTTACCACCATCTCCGGCGTAGTATTTTGGGCAACAAATGCCTCCCAATCTTACGGTTTTATATGTCCCCAAATCGATGAGGCAAAGAATCCGGTTGAAATGTATCTTCCTGCTCTCCCCCTTCCTTTTCTGTTTCTTTTTCGGCCTCCTTGTCCGTCTCACCCTCATTTTGCTTTGATTTTTGAATTTTCCTCCTCTTTATAGTCCTCTTTCTCCGTTTCGTGATCCACCCACTCACTAGTTTGCTTTTGAAAGCTCTAAATCTTTCCGGCGGTAGTTCATGGTCGTCCGGCAACATATCACCAAATGCTTGCAACAAGGAAGTGAAACAATAGTCACTTATACCGGCTTTCGTCTTGATATTAAAGAGTGTTATCACGACCGTCAGCTTGGTGTACCTCGTACAACCGGGATACAACGGTTTTCGAGATGCCTCGTCCATGCACTCAAAAATACGAGGCCGTTTGCCACAATGATCTACCCCCGCCATCATCTCCTCGATATGATCCCCTTCATCATCATCATCTTCTACTTGAATATCCTCATATTCATCCTCGATGTTGTCATTCTCAATGACATCAAACTCACCTTCTTCATGCACATCGTTAACAATGGCATTTCGACCATCATACATACCCTCCTCACCGTGCCAAACCCATCCATAATAGTCTTGTCTAAACCCGCGACGAAAGACATGCTCCCCAAGCGACTCAATGCTACTAACGATGCTCACATTACCACAATCAACACAAGGACAATAAAACCCCTCGGTTCCCTTTTGCGGCGATGACTTAATGCAGCATCACAAAATTCAAAGACCCCATCCACGAATTCACACGTGTCACGACTCCCATACATCCATGCACGATTCATTTCAACCAAACCTAGCTCTAATTAAACACAAGCAACATGGACCCAATGTCAATGACGAATTTCACTACATTATTAGAGTTTATACACGATATAAATTTAATGAAATTAGGCATGCTTTCCAAGGGTCCTTATCACTCCAACCTAACCCATCCTTAGATGTCTAATCTCACTAGTGAATGTATTGCCTTCAGTTCGAATCTAGGGAAAATCCGGCAGCATTTCCCTACGAGTTCTCCAAGTACACGATGTAGATATAAATTTATTTATATCTACATATGTACCTGAGAGAACAAAAGTAGGGAAACGACGAGCTAAGATTTTCCTCTAGAATCGAACTAAAGACATACATTCACCACCTAAGAGAGATTAAACATCTAAAAACGATCCCAAACCAAGGGGACTATTCAAGACTTACTCCTAATGAGTAAGTCTCGAACGGGTATCTAGGCATATGATATGATGATGCAAACATAGGTTTTTAAAAACAACAAAACATTTTACATCTAATCTCAATTCAACGATAAATATATACACATTTGCACATATAAACCAATTTACTATGAAAGAAAGTTAAATATGAGTGATAACATACCAATGTAAAGGTTGTCAATAGAGAAATCGAGCTCAACACTCCGTCACTAGCTAGCTTCAATAATCAACAACAAAGTATAAAGTTAAGATTAGTATAAATTAGCAAATTAAACAACACTAAACCAAACTAAGCTAAACTAAACTAATTAAATAGCTAAACCAATAATCATATTCAACGTTATACTTTGTTAGTTCAAAAATAACTAGTTAATAAGTACTGCTACAACAACAACAACAACAACAACAACTACAACAACTACAACTACAACAACAACTATAACCACTACAACTACAACAACAACCACAAGAAAGCCCTAGTTTTGTAACCTAAAAATCAAACTAACTACTTTAAATAAAATCAAATAAACTCAAATCAATCAAATTTACAACCTTTAACTATAATACAACCTAATTTCACTGACAATTATTCATAAAACTACAATTAATTATAAAACTTAAAGCTTTAAATATGAGATTAAGTAAAGTTGAGAAATTTTAGGTACCTAAGAAGAGGAGGAGGAATGTAGGTGTTAAGGGCACGGTGGACGTGCAGCGGTGGAGGACGCACAGTGCAGCCGTAGAGGAGGACGCTTGGAATTGCGGTTGTTGATGAAAAGAAAGGAGGGAGCTTCTAGGGTTTGTTGTTGATGAAGCGTGGAGGTGCGGCGGTGGAGGTGCAGCGGTGGTGCGTGGAGGAAATTGAGAAGGAAGGAGGGAGTTCAAACTTCGAACCTAAAGAAGGAGGGAGTGCGGGTGAGTGTTCGCACAAAATTGTAATCAACTCGACCCAATTTCACGCGGGATTTAGGAAAAAAAAAACCAAAATAAACCGGCTGCGGTTCGGAAAACCGCAACGGTTAACTGAAAACCTGTGAGTTTCTTTTAACCGTTGCAGTTTTCTATAGACCGCAATGGCGGTTTTATGTTCCCCTTTCCCCCCAAATTCTACGACAATTTACCGCTGCGGTATTCTTAAGGACCGCGGCGGTTTTCTTGTGACATTTAGCGTTTTTTCCACTAGTGATTAGTGATTAAATATGAAGTATTAAGATAACCACCTTAATTAGTGATTATTCAAGGTTTCAGCTAATCACCCTAATTAGTGATTAAATAGGAAAAATAATCACCCTAATTAACAATTATTAAGGTTTAAGATAATCACTCTAATTAGTGATTAAAATGAAGGTTAGGATAATCACTTCAATTAGTGATTAAACTTAAAAGCAAAGATAATCACCTTGATTAGTGATTAAAAATGGTTTTAAGATAATCACCCTAATTAGTCATTAAATGAGAAAATTAATAGCTCTAATTAACGATTATTAAGGTTTAAGATAATCACTCTACTTAGTGAATAAACGAAGAGTTTGAGTTAATCACCCTAATTAGCGATTAATCAAGGTTTGAAATGACCACCTTTATTAGTGGTCACATTTAAAATTTTGAAGAGGTATGAGGAAAGAGGTTTGCTTCCTAATTGAAGGCTTTTTGAGAAATAATCTTAATTGATGATTATTAAGTCATTTTGAGAAAAATGATCAATTTGAGATCAAACTCGGAGATTGTGTTTGGCTAATCGGAATTTGGCCATTTAAAGTGAGGCACGTGAAACAGTTTTTAAAATGTAAGATGGATCATCATAGAATTTAACTTAGTTATATTTGCAATTTTTCCTCTTAATTAAGATTGGGTCATTTAATTCTTCTTGGGCCCAACATGCAATATTTGTAACATTGGTTGCTCATTTTATATAAAACGAGTTGTGGAATTATTTATGAAAATTATGCATAAACATCTCCATATTTCTATTAATGAGTGATGTAATAACTATTTACAAACAAACTATTATTACAACAAAAATGTACAAATTCTATGATCTATACAAATCTTCAATCTTGATATTCACCATGATGCTCCTTGATCTTCATCCTCTTGAATGGGCTTTGGAATTCATGTTTATTTGTAAACATGTAAAAATTAGAGATTAATTAACCTCTTTGTTTTTGATTTTTTTATGACCATTTTTCCGATTTTTATGTACATAATAAAAATGAACCATTTTAAGAGAAACTTAAAATTTTATGGCTTTTAATTAACATTTTCGTATGAAAAGATAACATTTTTATGAAACTTGAGTTAATCACTTTATTTCATTTTTCGGATTGCACTTTTGTCCTTGTACTGACTTAGAAAAATCATAACTTTCTATAGAAAGAGTAAAATTGAGAATGTGATACGGCTATGGATAGTTCGGTGAGTTCTTTATGTTGTGTGAGAATTTTACAAGCTTTTAGTGACAACTAAAATTATGGTGAATTTTATGCTAAAACCGAAGAAACAGGGCCTTTATCCAATTTGTTCTTTGAAATCAAACTCTCTGAACTTATTTTGAAGTGAATGATGGTATGAACATTCTCGACACTTTGAAATAGGGTACATTCGGAGTGCGGTCTGGACCGCACCAAGCAAACAACCCAAACCGTTTTTCGCGGTTTGGGTTGGTTTGCGGTTTCAAAATTGCGGTTTGGGTTATGATTTCAAGCAAGCCGCGGTTTGCGGTTTGGGTTGGGTTTTAATTTTTTGTAAACCGAAACCGAAACCGCACCAAAATAAACAATTTTATATGATTTTTTTTTTTTTTTTTTTTTGTGTATTTTGATTTTTTTGTTAAATACACTTGATAAGGTGGCATATAAGTATACAACTAAAAAAGAAGTTTGAGTTAAAGAGCTTGGACACTTTTGATAAATTATTATTTATGTTTAGTTATGAAGTCAACTTCATATTTATTTGGACTCTTTATATTTATTAACAATTTTTTTTACTCTTAGATTACAAAATCAATGTCGCGGAGGAAAAAATGGTTAAACCGCAAACCAAACAACACTAAACCGTTTTGCGCGTTCGGTTTGGGTTGGTTTGGGCAAAAGTGCGGTGCGATTTGGGTTGGGAAAATGTCAAACCGTATATTTGCGGTTTGGGTTGGGTTACCTCCTAAACCGCACCAACCCAAACCGCGAACACCCCTACTTTGAAGGACTAGACTGGAAATTTTCACTTGAATTGGACATTTTTAAGACCCTTTTTTATTCATTTTCTTAACTGAAGAGAAAATCAGTATCCGGAATTTTAGTGATTTGCATAAATGTTTTTGTAAAAATGATATAAAATTGTATAAAATTCATATGAATATAATTTTTATGTTTTTATAAAGATACTGATGTCTACTTTAAAGTGTATGTTTTTAGTTTTGTCTAAATGATTTTATTTTAAACTTTATTGACAAGACAAGCTTATGTGGTAGTTAAAATATCCCCATCCCCCCTGCCTGAAACAACATTCAATGCCGATTTGGAAGACGCTACGCGCGCTTCCGAAACTTTTATGGCGCATCGGTCGACAACCGAACGCGACTCTCAAATGGATCGATCGCTTTGTCCTCGACAAAATCGGTGTTGCACGACAAAGTTGTATGATTTTTAATTATACGTGCAAAATTCGTTTTTTAGAAATTCCAAAGCCCGGTTTCTAGAAACATCTCGAAGTGTATAGGAAAAATATATATCCTATAAACTATTTAGTTAATACAGACGACAAATGAAGTGAAGTACAAAATTAAAACAGACCATAATTACAGCATCACATTTTCTTTTTAAGGAGATGTTTATGCACAACTCTACTTGAATTTTTTTATGAAATACATGTTTTTGGTGATGAACAACAACTTGATTAAGAAAAATCACATAAACACATTATTTCCTAAGAGTCTCTCCATTAGAGTTGACTATTCTAGGTGGGGCGATTTAAGGTTAGGAACCTATTAGGACTTTCACATACCCAAATTACTCCAAAAATTAAAAAATGATAAGAGAAAACAAAGAGAAAGTAAGTAGGTGATTAAGAAGGATTAAGAAAAATAACAAGAACTTGAACTTTACCTTGCTAGCTCAGTGATACACTTCCTTTTGCAAATTTTTCTACTTTTTGTGATTTTCTTAATTTCTAAGTGAGTTTCTAAATCCACTTATTTACTAACTTAAACCCTTTTTTTTGTTTTTCTTTTGATGAAATTATTTACTTACTAATTATAACTTTTGCTTAGATGGAGAAATTAAGGAGGAGAGTAGTATTGATATTTCTTAGGAGTTAGAAGTTGTAGAGTTAAGTGAAGTTGTTTTTTTAGCTTTTCTTAAGAAGTAAAAAATAGGGGGTATTTATAGGGAAATGAAGTGGTGAACTAGGGTTTGAAGAAGGTAGAAAATCAGATTTTTCACCCAAAAATCTGATTTTTATCAACCCAATTTATCTTAATGACATCTCACTAATGACATCACCTTAATGACATCACTATATCCTCCTACATCATCAAATTAATGGGAAATGCCAATATTCTTATTCTCTTTAGATTTGATTTTAATTTATACACTAATGAAGCAAAATCAGAATTTAAACACATCCTAATACGTAGAAATGCATCGAAAAACGTGAAAAGAAGGTTGAGTGGACCATTGCGCCTAACGCAAAGGCTTGCGCTAGACATAGCACCGTGCGCTTGGCGCACAGGCCTGCGTCTGGCGCAGGAATCAGTTGTGCGTTGGGCGCATGATCATGCGTCTTCCGAAAAAATCGGATTCTTCGCTCTTACACTTTGGATTTGATTCTTATTCTTATTCTTTTTCATGATTCTTATTCCTTAACTATTGGATAAAAGAATGTGTTTGGTGGTTAAAGAATAAATTCTTATTCTTTATCCAATGAACAATGACTTGACCATCAAGGAAATTGATTACTACCGGTTTGGGGAGACGATTAAAATCCCGGCGCCTAATTGCGACTCGTTTTTTCTATTTTTCGAAAAAAAAACTAGCTTTAAACAATTAACGAAAACTCGTCAAATTAGTAAAGACGAGCATGATTAGACTACAAATCATTTTATTAAACCGATGGTTGTAGTTATTGACTACGACTTACGGAAAATTATGTTTCTAAGCCAGAATTGTATGACTAAAACGTGAGAAAAGGAAAACCATACGATGGAATGAAACTCGCGTTCCAGGACGAAACACGCCTTTGAAGGGGAGCGTGCTCCAAAATCCTTGACGGTTTTCGTTATTTTTTTTTCTTTTCAAAATCTTTATTTTAAAATTTTATATGAAAAAAGAGGTTCGAAATTTGGTGTCTACAGAATGCCCCACATTGGTCGAATTTTGGATGAAATGATGACCAATGTTTGAAAAGACAAAATTTTGACAGAAAATTTCTTTTGCGATAACATATTCTCCATAGAAAATAGTTATCATCAGTGCTATTTTGAAAACTTGATTTGCGACGCTTTATGTAGAAAATCCCAATTAATTTTTTAAAATTGAAACGCGACTTTATCGTCGTCTTAGATAGAAATTCCCAATTAATTTTCTAAAATTTCAAAATGCGACTTTAACGTCGTCTTCGATAGAAAATCCCAAATAATTTTCTAAAATTGAAAATGCGACTTTATTGTCATCTTAGATAGAAAATCCCATTTAATTTTCTAAAATTTGATAATGCGATTTTATTGTCGTCTTAGATAGAAAATTCCAGTTAATTTTCTAAAATTTGAAAATGCGACTTTATTGTCGTCTTAGATAGAAAATTTCAGTTAATTTTCTAAAATTTTGAAAACACGACTTTAACGTCGTCTTCTTTTTTTAGTCTTATGAATTTGTCTTTTGTTAATGTGAGAGACTCAGACAATTAACGGTCTGACTCCAGCTTTTATCACAGTTTTTATTGTATTGATGACAAACAAGTTGTCAAGTCACCATTATTCACTTTTTATGACTCCATGTATTATCATGTCACCTCAAATTAGGACATTGTCAGGTCATGTCACCTTAAAGTGATGCATTATCAAGTCATATGTAATAGCCCTAGATTTAAAAGAGCTTTTCAGTTAGACTAATTATATTTTAGAAGTATAATTATGTATATTAAAATTTGCTTTGAGAAGTTGAGGTTATTTTGTGTAACTTAAAAATCTGATTTTTGGAACATAATTGTGGACTTACTAATTTAACCTCAGTTGTTTTTCTTAAAATAATAAAGTAAAATATGAAGGAACAAAAATGGGTCAAAAGCTTCTTATTTCTCTCCCCTCTTCGTGTCATTTGAAGGAGTTGCCACCAAAGCTAATTGTTGTCAAATTCTCAAACCAAAATCCTCTAAACTCTATGAACTATAATTAGCTAAACTTCTCAATCTTTCTAATGGACTAACCCAAAAGAAATTTCTTGGTGAAGTTGAAACCCCAATACTCATTATTCTCTCTCCTCTGTTTTCGTCAATCTGTTTGCCTCAATTATCTACAACATGCAATCCAGTTTTGTTCTTTGTTTCTTCATCAAAGTTGTAGATCTCTTCGAGTTATTGAATTTAGACTCAAAAATTTCTTCAATCGGAGATTGGAGCTATGAGTTATGACCTTTGCTAGTTTGGTGTTCTTCTTTGTACTTTGTATTGCGGCTGTCGCCATGTTTAGCTTTGTTTGCCAACATTGTTGTTGTGATTTATATGTGTGCATGTCAGCCTTGTGTTGTTCCATTGCTTCATGTGTTGAATAACTCCTTTCATAATTCAACCTGTCTTGATTACTTGTGCCCAAGAAACAACTATCGATATTTCAACTAATAGAGGTATAACTTTCTTTTATTTTCTTCTATCCGATTTTGTTTTTATAAAGCTTTGAATTTAGTTTTTTTACGAAGAATACCTGAGATTGTATATTCTTCAAGGTAATTTAGCTTAACAATATCATGGTTCTAAAAAAAAAAGGGGATGGTATAAATTAAGTGTTCGTATATATAAGTTGAGCTGGTTTCTAGCTATTGGATATTTGGATTTACAAGCTAAGTTTGTTTGTTGTGATTGAAATTCATTGGGTTGATGATTATGATTGTAATAAGCTGAAAATCTGTTTTTTATTGAGTTCATATTTAGAATTTGAGATCATAGTAACATGTTACTTTTGTTATGTGTTATTAAGTCTCGTTCTCCTTTGTGAGAGAGATGGTATTGGGATTGACTCAATGAGTTATGATTTAGTTAAATGGGTATGTTCATGGGATTTTAGTTGATTAAGCACAGGAGTTTAAGTTGCAAAAGTTTAATCAAATTTGATAAATTGTCGTGAGAATGGATATTAATTGTTGATATTGTTTGGAGGTGATTGTTGGAGAATGGTTATGGAGATAATTTATGAAGTTTGAGCTATACTTGGTGATCCAGAATGTTGATTTATTGGGAATCGTATCAAGGTACACACGTGTCCTTCCACCTTTGAACTGGAAATTGGTATTTTGTATAATTCTATGGATTCTTTGTCCACTTGATATGTTTTTATATATTATAAATGTGGATTATCGAAAAATTCTTATTTGTGTATTTATATGATTTATTAAATTCCCGATTATGAGTTTTAAGCCATGAATAAAAGTTAAAATTTCGACAAGTTTACTAACTTGACTTTAGATTATGAGTTGTGAAAGATTTATAGAATCAAGTTATATTTGGAATTATCATTAAGATTAAATGTCGAGAGGCACTAGAACTTATGAGTGTATGTTCGTGGAATTGTGATATGAACTCGTTTTTGAACCAAAATTATAGGACTTTAGTATATTTCGTAAAATAATGTTTTGAGTAACTATAGATATGAGTACTTGAGCTAGAATCTTCAATATGTAAGTTGTTTTACAATGAGATCTCTAATTTATTAACCTAGCTAGTATCTATTCGATATGTTTACAAACTTGATTTTGATATGAACTATAGTTGTATTTAAAAGTTTTGGAGCAAATCAAGGAAATATTGTTCAAATGGTGTTTTTACTTATGATTTGGGTATGCAACGACAATCAAAAGATTTGCGACATGAGTTTATATAGAAATTCTTAAGAGTAATTAAATTGTATTTATAAGTGGAGGTTTTGATCATAGACGATCATGAACTTTCAGAACTAAAAAGTTTGGGTTTATAAAGAAAATATGAATTTTTGAAACTATGAAATTATATACTCTAATTACGTGAATGATGGGGAAGATGCTGCATTAGCAGCGATGAACACATTGTGGAATGTGTGTGATATGGAATGATGGGACATGTCCTGGAAACAAGTCTTGCAAACAGTACAAGCTAAGTTTGGTGGGGGGAGACGTCCCCATGTGTTTAGAGATGGTGGCAAGGTCCCCTCTCTATTCGTATTCTCTTCCTAGGTTAAGTAGTAAGTTGATCAAGACGGAAACTATAAAAGTATATCTTGATTCCTTCAATTTTGTATGGAACTCTTATACTTCTATTGCAAGAGCTAGTATACGATACAACACTTTAATGATTTATGAGTGAGTTTTCTTCTGAGGAAAAGGAATAGTTTCTAAAGGATTTCCTAGCTGGAGTTATGTCTCCAAGTTATATTTGAATTGATATTTGATTATGTATTTTGTTTTGGTGAAGCTTTTTAAGGAGTGTCAGTTTTGACGTAATACCAAGAAAGTGTATATGAAGCAGATTTTAAGTGAACTAAATTATATTCAAGATACACTTACATTTATATGTCGTTTTCAGAAGATTTATGTGGTATTATATATTTTAGTATGCATTCCGAGATGTTGTAAAGATCATTCCAAGCATGTTTATTTCATATGTGGAAGAGTATATTATATTACCTTTATATGTGTTACTTGTATATTGTGAATTTACTTATCTAAGGAAAAATGGTAAATTACATACATATATTTTAAGCCACTTGAATGAATTTATGGTTGGACAGTGTGTACTGTGTACTCAGTTTTTCTAATTTTGTTCTTGGAACCTGTCCTGGTGGGGGCATAGTTCATTGTAGATATTTTGCAGGTGTAGTATCGAGGACTTGGAATATGTTAAATGAGCGAGAAGATGCTTGCGTTGTAAATTGTAGACTCAAGTTATTATTAGATGTTTTATTGAGAATATCTTCTTTGTGGTATTTGAGTGTATTATATTTTGAGGTTTCGGGTCAGATAGCTATGTATGAAGGATTTCTTCTAAAGAATATTATATTGATTGGCCATAGCCCACAAGTCCAGGATCGTTTATAGGTTATGTTTCCGCTGCGAGTAAATGTAAAATCCAGGTTTATTAAGTATTAATTGAGATTTTATGAATGTTAAGTGTGATTAGCTAGCAGCTCGGAAGAGCGGGTTGTTACACATAGCACCTTAAAGGTCGACCAAAAGTTATTACCCTTCAGATAAACTATGGTGGACCAAATCATCATATGGCAAAAAAAATTATCTGTTTTTCCAAAAATCTTTCAGAATTTTTTTTAATGTGTAATGCTTATTCGCTTTATCGGAAAATGATGATCACTATATAAAATAGATTGATCAAGGTCATTATTTTGGATGACTATTAGGAAAATGGATTGTATCAATGTTCTTGATTCATCATTGATACTGTTTATCAATGTTCGGCTTTAGCAAAAATTGCCATACCACAAATGCTTGGTCATTAACCATTGTTAGGGATGCTCCTTATTACCCCATGGAAAATACTCAAGCTTATTATCTATGGCATGGATGATCATCTTTTTTCATCTATAAAAGGGTATGGTTTCTCATTTCCAAATGCACCATCTTCATTACTACAACATTTTCTCTAGTTTTTCTTCTTAAAAAAAATAGCTCCTAGTTATGTAGAAAGTAATGAAATGGGGAGTGGTGATAAAAAACAACTCTCGAGGATTACAAAGAATTTGGAGCAACTAAGGCAGTCTTCTTCTTCTTCCCGTTTTACTAAGGCTATTATGCCTTTGCTTTCTCTTTCTATTTGTTATGAAATGATTCATCTTTGCTTCCCAATTTTGGGATGATACCCGTCATGTCTTTCGCTTTGGTGACCGAGAGATTGTGCCTCTTGTTGAAGACGTCGAAGAATTGCTAGGCATATCCTCGAATGGTCTAGTTCTTATACCTAGATCTCCTACAAGAATCTCGGGAGATTTATCAACAATTTTATACCTTCCTGAAAACCTTCATAGCAACTACCTACAGTATGGGGAGGTACTTCTTCTTAATCTATTATCGACCATTCAATTTGGTGCTTGGGAAATTTCTAACAATGCCAGTTATAGGATTGCTAGAGAAAATGCTTGCACTCTTATAATTTTGGGAAGTACCCTCACTAAATGGTCTTTAAACACATTCCATGTCTGGTGTATTTCACTTATTCCTCAAATTATTAGTGGAGGTCGTCTTAGACTATTTATTTTGGGGAAAATGTTCCTTGGCTTAGACAAACTCAAAAGAAACCCTCAAAGCTTTGTGAAAGGATGTCCATTAGCCTTTCACTTATGGTTATTGGAAAAAATTTCTCGTATGAAACCTCACGGAGTCTTGCTTACAAAACTAATCGTATCCGGAAAGAGGTTTTCATCCTTTCTTCTATCAACTTAGTAAAAATGGTGGTTGGGAGGATTATTTCCTGCAGCAAGACATAAATTGGGTTACAAGCCATCTTGGCATTAAGGCAATTGTATATTGCAATTCTGGTCGCAGAAGTGTACAATTACTAGGGATTTGTCATGTCACTTTCTACCTTCCATGGAGGTGTCTAAGGCAAATTAGTTGGAGGAAACAACACATTCCTGCCCTCCAAACTCTTCCAACATGTACCACTTATGAGGTTGATATGAGTGGTATTCAAAGAACGCCTATTATATGGCAGGGGCCTAGAACTATATCAACACTACCGGAACCTCCCTTTTCAATGATTGATGATGATTACCTTCAATGGCTTTTGGCTGATATTGGTCAAGACAATGGTTTAGACGGGCCTACCATGAAGAGGAGAAGGGTTTGAGAGAAATATCATGTTTATTTTCTAAGTTGTTTTTTTTTTTTTTTTTGGTAAGAAATAGAGGCATTTTGTCTCTTTATGTATGAAATGAAGTACCCCAGTTGGCATGTGACCGCTCGTCATGAATCGCTAGCCCAACCTAGGAGCACTGGCCTCAGGGTTTTGATTATCAAGGTAGGTCCCGAAGGAAGGCTCATTTTAAAAGGCCAATCAAATATTTGTTATTTTAATAAATATTCTTCATAAATATTTTATTATCTTTAATAAAAAAATCAGATTTTTAATCCGTAAAATTCAATCTCGGAAATTTTAGGGATAGAAAAGGTATCTTCGAAAGACGCGCAAAGGAATATGCTCGAATATTCCCGAATATGCGCCGGACGTGGGGGCTGCGCTCAGCGCTCCACGTGCGTCCAACACATAAGCCAGAACGCGTCAGGCGTGCGAATGAGCTCTTGACACGTAAATTTTGTGACTCACACAGAGTCCTGCATCTGACGCAAGTCTTGTGTGAGATGCAACTTTCTTTTTTATCTTTTCAAAAGGCGTTTACACGTGCGCCTGACGCGTGGACTACGCCTGCCACGTAGGCTTGCGCTTGGTGCAAGGCTTGCGTGCAGCGCACGTCTTCTTTTTCCTATAAATACTCCGTGATTCCCCGAATCAAGGACGGCTTCGAATTATTTTATTTTCACGCACAAAATTCTCTCGAGTACTTCGAATACTTCAAACACTCAAACACTAAAATACTTTCAATACTTTCAATCAATCCTTCCTCAATGCGTTTTTTGGTTCCACGATTGCTCCGCCGAAAGATCGTTGCGCTCCTCAATCTAAGCCGCATAGGTATAATCCTGAAGATCCTTGAGTCAATTATTTTTATATTGAAGTTACTAATCATTTGTTTCATGATGTAGATCTTTGGTATAAAATTGTTCTACTGTATATCCTAACCTTTTTTCTCTTTCTTTTTATTTATTTTTCATTACTGTTATACTTGCCTGACCATTATATGCATGCTATTATGATTGTCCTGCTTTAATGCTTTCATCACCCACATGTTATTTTTGCTAATCAAGACCTAAAGAATTGTTCTAACATTAATCAGATTAATTTGGACAACCTGTTAGGCTCCCTGTAATATTGATTGCCTAATAACATGTCACTAAAATATAGTTTTTTTTTATGTGTTTCCTTAACCAACTTAGACTAAATATTTTTAGGGTGTATAAAACATTATTTGATTATTCTTTGGCATAAAATATGCAATGAATCGATATTTAGTACAGGCCAACTTTGGGTGAATGTGGTTCATTATGACTATATTTGTACCCTCACCCCCGAACTCAATCTTTGGTTCACTTTGACCATCTATGGAGTCATGACGGGGAAATCTACATTGGATAATTTGTCCCAATGATTTTCCCATATCCGATTAGGTTTATGATTCTTCCTAAAAAGAATTGTTGGCGACTTCTTTCAATACAAAACAATTTTCAATAAAACCTTAACAGTGGGGTAGTCAAATCTAATACGCGCTCACACCGCGTAGGCGAAATAAAAACGCGCCTACACTAGTCTTCCCGAGTCATCTTGGCAACAATAATCTTGATTGTCTTATTGGCTTGCTTCCATTTGCTCCATTTATTTGGGGACGATAAGGTGAGGACTGATGATGCTTGATTGCATATTTTGCAAGAGATGTCTTCAAATGACCTTCAAATTGTGATCCATTATCAGAGATGATTTCAAAAGGTATGCCATACCGACAAAAAATGTTGTTAATCACAAATTTCGAAACTTGCTTTGCCCCTAGCTTTGAAAAGGATGCAGCTTCAACCCACTTCGAGAAGTAATCAATTGCTACAAGAATATACTAATGCCCATTTGAAGCCTTTGGATGAATTTGTCCGATTATGTCTATGCCCTAACTTGAAAATGGCCAAGGAGAAGTCATATTATGTTGTGACACAGGTGGCATATGATTGAGGTTAGCAAATATCTGACATTGCTTGCAGGCATGGACAAAGTTGATGCAATTACCTTCTAGAGTACTCCAATAAAAAACTGCTTGCAAAATTTTATGAGTCAACATTCTTCCATTCATATGGGGTCCACATTCTCCTCCATGAACTTCTTTCATGATGGCTTGCTTTTTGCTGTCATTCACGTAGAGTTGTAGAGTACCATCAAACCCTTTGTGAAATAGTCTACCTTTTAGAATGAGAAAATGAGCAGCTAGTCTTCTGATAGCTATACAATCCTTTTTGCCACTTCCCTCTGGATACTTCATTCATAGTTTCCAAAACGTCTTGATATCCTTATACCAGACATCATCATCATCTTGTTGAGCTAGCATGGAGACAACTTGTGCTACCGATCCTTTGTAGGTCCCTTCCTTTCTTCAATTAAAACTGACTGGATTTTTGTACCATTTTCCCATATTAAATTAACAGCGAGATTGGCTAAAGCATCAGTGAAACTATTTTGTTCCCGAGTAAGATTTTTGAGGCTGATATTATAAAAAAGGGATCAATTCTTGAAGGTACTCTGTGTAGAGCTGAAGTCTCTCATCTCTAACCCTCCAAGTTCCTATTGTTCAAGATATTATGAGATTAGAATCTCCATATACAGTGAGATGTCTTGCTCCTGCTACCAAAGCGGCTTTTACTCCATATATACAGGCTTCATACTCAGCTGTATTGTTTGTTGTTGGGAAATCCAACTTGACAGCAAATGGAATATGGACTCCATCAGGATCTACTAACAAAACTCCTGCTCCATTACCTCTTCTATTAGAAGCTACATCAAAATACATGCACCATTGTGGATTGTCAATGAATAATAAGAACTCATCAGGAAATGCATCATCACACTCATCTCTTCACACTGGTCCTTCCGCTAAGGCTTCAGATATGACTCTTCCTTTGACAGATTTCTGGCTGACACATTGAATATCAAACTCAGAAAGCATAGCATGCCATCTATCTAATCTTTCACGAAGAATGGGTTTTTCAAACAAATTCTTGATGGGATCCATTCTTGAGATCAAGTAGGTGGTATGAGCTTGAAGGTGATGCCTCAACTTCTTCGTGGCATAGACCAAAGAGATACATGCTTTTTCTAGTGGGGTGTATCTTGTCTCATACTCTAGAAATTTCTTGCTGAGATAGTATATGGAAACTTTCTTTTTTGTTCCCTCTTGATATTGGGCTAAGATAGCTCCCATAGCGGTTTGAGTGATAGTGAGGTACAAAATCAGTGGTTCTCCTACTCTAGGTGGCATTAGATCAAGTGGATTTGAAAGGTACTCTTTCATGGAATCAAAAGCTTCCTAACATTCCTTATTCCACTCATGGGATGCTTCTTTTCTAAGCAGCTTAAATGTAGGTTCACATCTCATAGTGAGTTGTGAGATGAACTTGTTGATATATTGAATTCTGCTGAGAAATCGTCTTATTTCTTTTTCTGTTTTTGGAGGAGGTAGCTCTTGAATAGCTTTTACCTTTTCTGAGTCCACTTTAATGCCGTCTTGACTAACAATGAATCCCAACAACTTCCTCGAAGTGACACCAAACGCACACTTTTGAGGATATAGCCTTAGATTGTACTTCCTGATTCTTTCAAAGAAGGACCTTAATGTAGGAATATGCCCCTCACGATCTTCACTTTTCACAATCATGTCATCTACATAAACCTCCACAATGTTGTGGATGAGGTCATGAAGGATAGTGGTTGCAGCCCTTTGATATGTAGCTCTGGCATTCTTGAGACCAAAAGGCATAACTCGATATCCGAAAGTGCCCCAAGGAGTGATTAAAGACGTTTTTGTCATATCCTCTTGGGCCATGAGTATCGATTATACCCTATGAATCCATCCATGAAGGGAAACATTGCATGACCGGCCAACTATCCACGAGGACATCGATATGGGGTAGAGGAAAGCAGTCTTTTGGTGATGCAGCATTCAAATCACAAAAATCAATGCACACCCGAAATCTTCCATCCTTTTTAAGTACGACCACTATATTGGCGAGCCAACTCGGATGCTTCACTGCCTGGATGAATTTGGCATCAAGTTGTTTCCGGATTTCTTCTTTTACTTTCAGACTAATCTCTAGGTTCATTCGACGGAGCTTTTGCTGCTTAGGCTTACTTTCAGGATGTAACAGAATGCGATGTTATGCAATTTCTCTATTAACACCAGGCATATCAGCATAAGACCATGCAAACACATCTATATATTCTTTTAACAATGCAATAAACACATACTGTTCAGTTGGGGATAGGGATGAGCCTATTTTGACTTCTTTTACAGTATTTTTTGTACCAATATTAATTACAGTTGACTCTTCCATAGGTTTTATATATGTTTCAGTTGTATCAAGTGATTCATCATTATTAAATTCACTATCAGAAATAACATCTTGCATGCAAATGTACTTTGATAAAGGTTCACATTTAATTTCCTCACTGTTAGAGTCTTCTGATTGGGTATGCAAGGTAGATTGGCTGGAAGATGAGCTATCGGTATGATATCCATTTGAAAGGGGTGAAAAGGTAGTTTCATGATAATATGGATGTGGAGGATGGTTTCCTAAAAACATTTTTAAATTCTATAGGCCCGTCTTTTGCCTGACACTCCATACTCCACTTAGGTTCAATGCATCCACCTGAAGGTATCATCAAAGACACCGGGTCAAAATCCCCTTCCTCAGAGGAATCAGAAGTGAAAAGTTTCTTAAGGACTCCATGTTCCAGATTATCCACCCAGTCATTTTCCTTTTTCATTTCTTTTGGACAAACCAACTCTTGATTAAGTTCAGATTTCAAGCCTCATTGAAGAATATCTCCAATCCCGGTAAAATCTTATGTTCCTTCCTACTAAGCCAAGGTTTATAGTATGGGTCAGTAACTCCTTGCAGGATGAAGTAACCATTAAGGGTAAAAGAAGGTTAGGGCCTGTATCCCTATTGATGTATCAATTCAACATTTTGAAATTGCTCTTGTGATGACTAGCATCTTGAGTTCTGATCACATTGCCTGAAATACAATGGTTAATACATTTGAGTCGAACTCAAAGGCTGCCTACATATCCTCATTGCTCCAGGTGCATTTTATGGGGAATCAGACTCAGCGTAGTTCGTTATTTTTAGAAGGAACTAAAGTTTTTTATTTAATAAAGCAGCTGAACTCATATTAAGCTACCTACGTACCCCATGTGTTACATAGGTGGAATGATCTCACAGTGCAAGTGTACGTGATAGTAAGGATTCAAGCTGCACGTACTTCTCTGATACTAACGAACTGAAAGTTTTTTTTTTTCCTTTTTTCGATGGGCTATCCCCCTACAGGACTTTTACCGAGGACTTTCACCGAAGATTTTTCCCCTTCTATGAGATGATCAAGTAGCTTTGCGGTATACAAGAGCTATGTTGGTGATTTGCTTGATGCGATCGCTGAGAGCATGACATTAGTTTGTGTCGTGAGCATACAACTGATGATAATGGCAGTACTTATGGAGATTTGACCCTACAGGACTTACCCTTGGGCGTCTAGTAAGTGGAAGAATCTGACCTTGTTCAACTAGTTTGCGAAAGATATCGACTTGGGATTGCGATCGAGGATGTGACGACACCTTCCTTGCAGGTACTTCTTTGTGGGTTGGACTAATGATGCCTCGATCAATCAGGCTTTGCACTTTGTAGTAAAGATCATGGCATCGATCAGTTTCATGCCCAAATTGGCGACAATAAGCGCAGAGCTTCCTCATGTCTGTTCCAGGAAGGGGTAAACAGTGCACATGCGCTGGGGCTTGAATTATACCTTGACTCTTAAGATGATCATACACCATACTCAATGGTTAATCTATCTTAGCATAAACCCTTGGATTTGCATTGGGAGTTTCAAGATTTTCTCGGGGTCATTTTTCTTGCAATTTCAAAGTATTGATGTCGAAGCCATGCTGCTCCATGTGGCTGAGGCAGGTGTACTTGATGGTAAGCATGTGACGATAATAGAAGTCGTTCATGTTTCACAGTAATATAAGCATGAATTCCCGATCAGTAATAGGGCCACGAAGCTGGGCGCGGATGTAAGCGCATCTCGAACAAAAGTGCGAGAAAGTTTCCAAGGCGCTTTGACTCAAAGTGACTTGCTTGAACTTCTTGACATCGGTCTGTTTATGCTCGAGAGTCCAATTGACGAAAGCTTGGCTAGCATTTTCCCAACTAGCTCTATCCACATAATCTAAAGAATAGAACTAGTCCAGAGCTGGTCCTTCTAAACTCTTGTCAAAGAGCATGGGCTAATCTTCCTCTGGTATGCCCCATGGGTGTAATGCACTCACAAAACCCACTAAGTGGACAAAAGGATCACCGTTCCCATCAAATTTCATGACTGTGGTGTTGATACCTGGAAGAGAATCAGTGATTCAGTGTCAACCTCCCGGACAAGGCATACTATGTTAAAGTCCAGGTCAAAATCGTCAGTCCTAGAACTCTTCTTTGACTCATTCTCATCATTTCCTTCCATTTCTGGAGGATTGCCAATCCACATTCTTATGGTGCTTCAGATGACGTATTATGTGTGCCGATGCTTGGAGCACCTACCTCTTCTTCATCATCCTCACTTGGTTCGTACTCTGGCTCTGTTTCTTCAGCGCTTACATCTGGTGTGGCCGCTGGGATCTCATTCATCCACGAATTTTCAGGCCCTACTAGAATACAATGGATAGTGTAACCATCCAACCTAGTGCCCTCTACTTCGTTTAGATACAATATTGATTTCCCGATGTTGGAGATGGTCATAATTTCTGGATCACCAGAAATTGTCACAACACCCTGATCAGTGAGAAGCTTTACCTTCTGATGTAGAGTAGAGGATCTTGCTCTATTTTCATGCAAAGCAACGGTCTTCCTAATAAGAGGTTGAAACATGCTTGAATGTCAATGGCCATGAATTCCACCTTCCTTGCCACAGCACTACATTCAATCCGGAGGTTGATTAAACCTAGTACTTCTCTCTTAGCATTATCATATGCTTGGACCACCTGGTTGGACGGTACCAGATCTTCTTTTGAATACCAGTATCTTTTTAGCACACACAAAGGGCAAACGTTGATCGCAGAGCCATTGTCGATCAATACTCTAGGTATCTCCCATCCGTGGTAGCGTATAATGATGTGCAACGAATTGTTGTGGTTGATATTATTAGGGAGATCATTGTCTGTGAACATGAGAGTTCGATCTACACTATGAACGAGCCCCACCATCTGGTCAGGTGTTATGGAAGAACTTACAGAGGTTTCATTGAGATGCTTTAGAACGGCTGCCCTATGAGGCTGGGAATGCATTAACAACTTCCAGATAGAAACATTAGCATTTACTTCATTCATGCGCTTGATAGCATCATCTTCTTTATTACTATCCTCTATCATTGGCTCCTTGCCCTTTTCCTTCCTTCTCAACAAGTCCAAAGAATTTTCATCCTCCAAATGGGATGGTTTAAAATGGCGACCTGCTCTAGTCAAATGAGTTATATCCACGTACTCCTCATGACTAAGATCATTAAGGCAGATGGGGCGCCGGTATGTATTTGGAGTAGTGAAGTGACCTCCAGTGCTTTCTCTATAATTGTCAACACTAAAGAAGCATCTTCATCGGCTTTAGAGTCCAAAATGAAGAAAGCACCATCATAGTCCAAGTTTCCACACAGTTCAGAGAATGTATCGTTATTGAGAGTGAATTTGGGGTCTTTACAAGGCATCATTTTGACCTTTTCTTGAGTGGAATTGGGGAACTGTCGTGCGGATTAGCTGGATTGGATCACATCCATCTGAAGCGGCATAGCTAGCATTAATGGCAAATAAGGGCTTATGATTAGGAAGGGGGTTTTTTGTAATGTTGGGTTGGGAGTCATTTAGCTTACTAGAAATGGATCCCAAAGAGAGTTTTCCATCATCCACAAGATTTTGAATCTGATGCTTGAGGGCCGTGCAGTTTTCAGTATTATGCCCTGGGCTTTGGTGATATTCACAATTTTGGTTTGGGTCATAACCAGGGTAAGGATTTTTAGGAGGTTGACGTGGATTCAGGTATTGAATGAGATTGGCCTTTTTTAGCTTGGGGAGAGCTTGGGAATAAGTCATGTTCAAAGGAGTAAAGTTCCTTTGTGGTCGCAACTGGAATGCAGACGATGCGCCAATAGCATTAATCACATTAGTTGTTTTAGGAACTGCTGAATCATTGTTTGGGGTTCTTTTGTTATTTCCAAATTTTGCATTATAAGTGGCGTTGCTAGTAGGTTTATCCTTCTTGATGTCTCCCCTTTTCATAGCATGCTCAACTAGAGTTCCCGTAGCAATCAAAGCTTTGAAAGTCGGGAAATATTGGTACGCCATATGCTTCTGGTAGACAGAAAGAAGATTCATCACAACCATTTGCAATTGTTCTTCTACATTAGGCCTACTCATCATTTTGGAGTCTTTGTTTCTCCACCGAGTGATGAATGATGAAAGTGTCTCATTTTGAGAAGTGGTCTCCAGATCCCTTCTAGTAACATCAATTTCTTCGTTATACTTGTACTGGTTCGAGAACTCTCTGACTATATCAGCCCTAGTGGATTTCTTCGTGTTCTCAAGATTGAGGAACCAATGTGCTGCGGCACCATCTAAATACTGTTGTAAGAGTTGGGCCATCAAGATTCTTCCACTCCCCAGGGACTCATTGCCCCCACATACATCTTCAGGAAATTGGTGGGGTTGTCGGTCCCATCAAACTTTGTCAGATTAGGCATCTTGAAACCATGGGGTAATCGTGCCTTCGGGAAAAGTGTTAACCCATGAATGTCCATCCATGGTTAAGCCTTCGTCACGCCTTTTAAGACTTCCTTGAGCTTAACTACTTTTTCCTCGAGCTTAATGGAAATTTCTCTCTCATTATTCATAGGCTCAAGGTGAAAATGTGAAGCTACTTCCGACTCCGGAGGAGGAGGGGGAGGAGCAGGAGGCATCTGGGCGCTTTGGTGCATATGCCCAACACAATTTGTTTCATATTATCCCGTCGGTTAAGCATGGCCTGGACAAGTCCTCAGAGCTCAGTCATTGGATCAGGTGGAGGGGTAGAGTTCTGTTGGTGCTCGTTTTTGGAATTTCAGACATGTTGCTGAGACGTGCAGCAGAGAATACAGCTGATGTAGACAAGGATGACAGCATTACCGAAAGATAACGTTTACCATGGTCAGAACTTTGGCAAATTAGCCAAGATCCTGAGCGGGCCAAGGCAGAGTCCTGTGAAATGAGATGAAAAGTTAGCACAAAAATTTGTACAGACATTGTTTCTTTTTTTTTTTTTTTGGTGTAGGGAATGAAAGAAATGATATCTTTGAAAATTATTTTTTTCTTTTAACCCCAATTCCAGTTATCCTCGACTTTATCATTTGTTTTGTATTTTTCATTAGATTTTTTGACTTGTTATTATTGTTTTTAGACTTGGACCCTTTTTTTATATTTGCATTTTTTAAACTCGTATTTTTTTTTGGATAATACACAAACGTTTTACAAAATCAAATTGTTGATATCCTTCCATTTCCTGCTGCTACAAAAAAATACGAGAAAAAGAATATAACGAGGCATGTGTCCTCATTTTGGCAAATTATAGAGCCCCATATATAGCTCTTCTTTGTGGTGATCCGCATGTACTGATTGCTTTTAAGTGCTGAAACCATAAAAGAAAATATCAAATGCAAAAGGGGCTGAACCCGAAGGTTGCCTAAGTATCTCCATAGGTAGATTTGGATTTGGGGAAGAAAATTTTTTCATGTGATTTTTTTTGAATGGAGAATCAGGCCCAACGTAGTTCTGATATATATATATATATATATATATATATATATATATATATATTTGCAGTTGCACTCGGAAAATGAGTTGCCTACATACACCCTTTAGTACATTACATAGTAGGGAAACTAAGATATATGCATTACAACATTGGAATTTTTTTTTTTAGGAGATCAAGCCGCACGTAGCTCTACCTACAAAGTACAATATAAAAGCAATTAAATGATTCAGGTACTTCTCAAACTTTTTCAGATTTCAGTTTCCCGAGCGTCATGCCATGTATTCTCCTGTTTGAAGACGTCTATTCCACCTTTCCTTTTTCTTCTTGACATATAAAGGGTTGTCTTCTCGGCTGAGGAGCCATGATGCCCATGCCTTGCACAAGCATGCAAGAGGCTCTTATTTTATAATCAATTTCATTGAGGAAGATATAAGGTTCCATGATAGATTGAATAGCAGCAACTTTGTGTGCTGGACTCTCTTCCACCAATATCCAATCCGGTCCTTGCTCCGCCGAATATCAGGATTCCGGTCCAAACCCGGAAAATTCCGGTCCGGACTGGTTGGACCGGAATTTCTATTATTTTAGTAAAAAAAAATTAAAAACCTACTATTTATACTTTTAGGATTATTGTTATTAAAATTATTATTTTTTTATGTATATAATTTATTAATATATTTAATTAAAATAAAAAAGTTTTTTTTTTTTGAAAAAAAAAATTCCGGTCCAAAATGTCCAGAACCGGACCGGAATTTTCCGGTCCGATCTCGGTCCAAGAAAATCCCGGATTCCGGTCCACCAGTCCAGCCGGTTCCGGTCCGCTCCTGTCCGGTCCTGGACCCGTGCACATCCCTAGCGGTGTCTCTGTGTGACCATTGTCGTTCTCCTCATGATTTAGGTGACATATATGAGGTATGCGGGATTTTTGCATTGCCACCCCCATTGCTATATCTCCTGGGACTGTGATTACCCCATGTGGAGTTATCGTCTTCATTTTTTGGTGCAATGTTGAGATGATAGCTTGGTTCTCGTGGAGCCATGGTCGTCCTAACAACAGAGTGAAAGGAGCTTCGCAATCAACGATCATCAAATTGACCTCTCGTATGACTGCTCCAATGCGTAAGATCATGGTTGTTGATCCTATGATTTCCCGTGTTGAACCATCATATGCAACTATGGTTCCTATGTAGGCTTCTCCTTGGGGAGGGGGACACCCGAGCCATTAAGGGTACTATGAAGACAGATATTGGTGGAAGCTCCATTATCAACCATTACCCCTTTGATATGTCTAGCATTGTGATCGACAACAATATACAAGCGTTGTTATGAGTTGGGTTATCGAGAAGATCTTTATCAGAGAAAGTTATGATAGTAGTGATTTCAGCCTAATCTGTGTTGAGAGATCCTACTGGCATATTCTGGGCACAACAAATGTCGGCGTAGGCGATGAGCTGATCAATTGTCATTGGGATGTTGTTAACAGTTTCTGTATTGGATCCTTGGGGTACTGAAGGAATATTTCTCCCTAACATGCAAGGATTGAAAGACCTTTCTCGAGGATCTGCTTCATCTTCCACAGTTGGCGGTTCAGGGGTAACACTTCTTGGTTGTGCCGGATCCCCATGGATGGTTACTATTTCCGAGGTTGTAGGGAATTTGAGCTTTTGGTGTGCAGGAGAAGCGATAACTTTGTGTGCATGGAGCCACGGTTATCCCAATAACAAAGAAAATGAAGTCAAAGCTTCGACGACCACGAAATCTGCGTCACAAACCCAATCTTTATATCTCAACTGAAGATTGATCATCCGAATGGTCCTTCCTGAAGAGTTATCGTATGCCCCTAATGCTGTATCAGTAGGGCTCAATAATGTATTGTTATACCCCAACTCATAAAGCGTTCCTTTAGGGCAGATGTTGAATGCCGATCCGTCATTTACTAACACATTTGTCAATTCATGCCCATTGCTCTTTAAAGTGATGTATAAAGCTTGATGAAGATCAATTTTCTTAGGAAGATCGGCCTTAGTGAAATATATGATTGGAGGCATCCAAGATGGAGGAATAGGGGTTTTATCATCTTCTATTAATTGGTGAATGGCATGTCGAAGGTCAACAGACCGGTCTGTTTCATCTTCATATTGATGGCAAAAGTTGCAATATAAACCTATATCAACCCCTGGAGGTGGCAAAGTGTAACAGTGATGCTTCGCTTCTAGAAGACCTTGTCTTCTCGGACGACCGTACATGGTCCCTAGAGGTTCCTCCATATCTGCATAGACCTCCAACGGCCTTTGCCCTTTGCTGAAGCTTCAGCTTGAGTTTGTTTTCCCGAATCAGACATTGTGAAGTGATGCAGGCTTTAGTTCCCTTTTCTTTTGAAAGATGTGAAATACCTGAAATGTACACACTAACAATGTTAGTCACAAAATCACGAATTTCTTTTATGATTCTTAGCAGGAAATTGAAGAATTTTTTCTCTTTTTTCTGAAATGTGATTATCCCATTTGATTCGACACATTTTTTTTAGTCAATTTTTTTTAGACTAGACTTCTCGTGTTTTAGACTATACAGTTTTAATTAAATTCTAATTCATAAACATGACACGCTTTAAAATCGTGATTTATGACTCTTTTCATTTTTCATTTTTTCAAATTTTTTGTTGTATTTTGGGATTGTATTTTCAAAATAGGATTTTTTTTAGAAATCAATTTTGTTTTTGGAAAAACCAATTTGAATGAAAAGAAATTTGAAGTAAATGTGAGTTTTTTTTTTATTTTAAACAGGGCCGTTTTTTAGATTCTTGTGGCCCTGTTATTATAACAAAATGAGGCCCTTATTATAAGTAGAAGCGTGACTAAGGAAACTTTGGGAAAGAGGTATCAGTAATAGGATAGAGATAAAGGAGTATTCATAGTAATTGAGAAAAATATTAGATTTTTTCTAGGTGGGCTTAACTACAATATTAGGCCCCTAGAAAATGTGGCCCTGTGCTGTAGACCTTTATGCACATGCCAAAATCCGGCCCTGATTTTAAAAATGGGTGACCACACACTTTTTTTTTTCCATGACACTTGTGATAAATAAACAAGAATACTCTTAATATTTCATTAATCATTTCGACAACAATTCAACAACAGTTAATGATTACTGAAGTATTGACGACTGAAAATGGACCGAGAAATTTTCGAAATTTTTTCACATTATTCGATAACTGAAATAAATAAAGGACATTTGTGCATTGATTCTTGTATCCTAAAAGTCAACTAAAAGGTGATTCATTTAGGGAGAGATTATGTTAAAGTGGCCTCGAGTCACTTCCATTGTGTCCATCAAGGGTGGACACTCTCGAGTGAGCCTGGTCGCAATAGCTCGCGGATGCGGTTTTACGCCCCTAATTCATTAATTTGTCATTCTAAAATTCTGACCCTTACTAATAGACAGAGGTATCAGACCTAATAAGAAAATGGTTAAAAAGAGTGCACGTGTATGGATCGATAAACTACCAAGCGCAAGTAATTTTCACATAACCATGCTATATACAAAAATTAAATTGTGAATAGCCATGATTAACTTTTTTTTTTTCTATTATATATACATATGAAAAATAACGCATTGTTCAGGTTTAAACCTAATATACTTGAAGTGGAAGTAGTGTCCCCAGTGAAGTCGCCAACCTGTGGTACCCAATTTTTAACTGTCTTAATTAACGGTTTGAATCCCACAAAAGTCTCGCATTGGATTATGAGTTTTAGAAAATTTTGAAGTCGCCACCCTATTAATATCTGAATAGGGACAGATTTATTTAATAAATAATTTTAAAATCGATTTCAAGAAATATCATTTAAAACGATGATGTTTTCATATGGATAAAGCTTTTTTGAAAATTGGTCTTTCATACCATGAGATAGGGTTCGGGGTTTAGGTTAAGAGGTGCGAACGTCTGGAACTCATCTCTTCTTCCATTCTACAGAACAGGCTCTTACTAAATGCGTTATTTTCCATTTTAAAGTAATCATGGCTATTCAAAAGAAAGAAGAATCACATAATTTGCACATATATACATCAATTATTTTTAAGAGGGCCAATATATCATTTGTACATGGTAGGCTTGAGCACTAAAGTTGCACTACGTACCAATCATTGCGGGATTGGAATCCACTCATGGATCAAAACCATCGTAGTTTGATCTTATGTCTCACCCTAAATGGTCAATTCCATTGGGTAAGAAAATGAAACAGATTATGAATAACTCACCTTTAGAATTAGATAAATCTATCGGAAAATGAGGTCATCACTCCAATTAGTGATTGAAATGAGATTAAGATAATCACCTTAATTAGTGATTAAATATGAAGGATTAAGATAACCACCTTAATTAGTGATTAATAAGGAAGGAAAGAAGTAATCACCCTAATTAGTGATTATTCAAGGTTTAAGCCCTTTTCTCAAGTAACACAACCTATTAAGGAGATGCCACACGACACAACCTATTTTGTTTTATACATATAAAACCAAGTTACAATGAGAACCAAGACTAAAATGAGAACATAGAGTCAATCTAGTCCCTTAAATTATAAAGATTGAATGGTCAGTGACGCACTCGTTGTAAACACGTCAAAGATACCTAAACTACCCAATATAGGGCAAGTAAAGGGTTGAATTCATAAGAACTAAGGGAAGCTCCAATAAGTATCGATTTCTGATAAGCTAAGCAAAGTCAATGTTTTTGAAGATTTATAGATGAAAAGACAATAAGAAAAATGACTTTGGGAAGGGGTATCCACCAATCAACTCATTCAAAAACCAAGCAACCACAATAGGAATCAACAATGGGGATCAATTGAGGGGAATTATTCATCCATTGGTACTCTAACCACTCTCTCGAGCTAGCTAGATTGGCCTAGTCTCTTACCAAAGACCTATTCTCATGGCTAAGGCATTCAACCAAGCATATCCATAAACATGATAAACTTAAACAAGCAAACTAAGTCCCCTAGGCTAGGTAGTCCATATTCTCATGGTCCTTCAAGCCTAATAATCGATTTGAGGCAATCCCTTAACTTCATCTCTCGATCCTTCAATAAGGGTACCTAAATTATGCTCCTATGATGGCCAATCACACAAACATTCATGAAATTGCCAAATTAATTAACCAAAATTATCCCAAGTCAAAACCCAATGTTGGATTTAGAGGTTCATGAACTCACTAATGGCTTCAAACCCTTCCCAAAGAAATAGCTACTCACAAATCGTGAAAAATTATAAACTAAAAGACATTACCAACTATTAACATGAACTAAAACAATACTCTAGGATGAACAAGTACATAGAGTGAGAATGACATGAAAAAAAAGCAATAAAATATGAGAGAGTGTAAGAAATTCTCATTAAAGTTGCAAGGAGTCTCCAAATCTTCAAGTTTGCTTCTTAGATTCTTCAAATTCCAAGCTTTCAACAAGTTTCTCTCACTTCTCTCTTGATGCGAAATTGGACTCCTCTCACATGTGTGTTTCAAAAGGCCCAAAAACACAATGCAGCGGAAAACGAATGATCAATGGATATAGACTTATAGTCGTAAGAACAGCTCTTAAAACTAAAAGAATTGGTTGATAAACACAACTCAATGAAGAATGGTGTTGAGGATAGATTGAACACAAGCTAAAAGACTCCTCTTAAAGCTTATAATTCGGGTTTAGCTAAGGAAGTGAATCTCCACTCTCAACCTTAACTAAGGGTTGAATTCATGTAGTGTTACCTCCCAAGAAATTCGTTTCAAAGCTAGAATAAAAACCAACGGTTTTTAGACTTTAAACACAACGTGTTTTGAATAAGCAACAAAGCTTAAGTTTTCAACATTCAAATCCGATTTTTCATTGATGAACCATATTACATATATATAGTACAATAGCTAAAAGGCTTAACAAATCGGCCATAAATATCTAATACACTAAGGTAATTAAACAAAGCAATTAAACAACAAATATCTCTTAATCCAACAAAGATGTAAGGGTGAATAGTGTTGTTTGTGTGTTTTGTTGACTTTGGCGACAAAGGTGGCTGGTTTTCTCAAGCAAGTGGGGGGGCTTCTCTTAGCTTGCAAGTAAAGCTCCAAAAGATCTCCAAGAGTTCCCTTTACACGTCCCAAGTGTAATTCACGTCCCCAAGCATGGTTCGTCCCATATTACAATTTACGCTACACAAAATAATTTCCGGTTTACAAAACCGTAAATTACAAAAACTGTAATTAAACTAAGTAGCTTAATTAACTTCCTTTCCTTCGTTGCTTAGCAAGATTATATTAGTACTAATCTTTAGTTAAGCTTACAACAAAACCGGGCCATTGTTCAAAATACATATAACAATTTAAAAGGGTGATTAATGTTGGTTAACCCTTTTAATGACATTTTTAATCTCAAAACCAACCATAACCAATAGTTAAACAAACTGATTAGAGATAGCTTGGTTAGGTTGAGGTAGCTTGATGCATATTGGTTGAAGTAGCTTGGCGTATTCACATCATACTCTCCTTGTTTGGAAAAAATTCGACCTCGAATTTTGTTGTTGGAGCTTGAAAGTCGTGTATGGTCTTTCTTTTTCAACTCTATGCATTTTTGAATTGATGCTGCTTCATTTTTTAGTGGTAGTTGTTCTATCAAAACAACCTCCAATGATGCTACCTTTACTCCCTCGTTTGTTTTTGCATCCAATTCATACACACTTGTCTGCTCTTCTTCTTCTTCAGCACTAACTTCACTCTCTCCTTCTTGGGATTGAAGCTTCTCTACTGACTGAGACACCTTTTCCTTGTGAAGTTTTTGCTTTTTATCTCTTTGCATTTGTTGCCTCAAGAATCGAACCTTTTGATTAGCTTCTTGCATCCGTGCAAAAGCTTCAACTAGTTCATCCATATTAAAAATAATACAACTTATAGAAGTTCAAGATGAACTACTATTACAATGAATACAAACAGAAGAAAAAAAAACATTCTGCCTAGAAACTGCCCAGAATTTTCACCAAAAATTCGAGCTTCAAACCCTAATCAAATCAACTTGAAATTGAATGAAATTTTGTCACAACGTATCCCTAGGTGTTTTAAGCACTCGACCAAAATTTCATAACAAAATAACAAACCAATTGATTGCAGTTTTTATTTTTCTAAAGCTGGTCCAGATTAATCCGGTTTTAGAACACTTAAGAAAAACACACTGATTATGCTAGCAAATGACCACCAAAAGTTATGAAATTTTACAGGCCAAAACTAGACATAAAAATAACCACTTTAAAAAAAAGAATCACCCAAAAACACGATCTAAGATGTGAGAACCTCGCGTTCAAAGTTACCTCAAAAAACTGTCTTTTACGGGTTGCTTCCTTTTGCTTCTTTTTTGTGGTTTTCCTTCTTCTCCAAGAACGTCTAAGTGCCAAGAGGACTTAGAGGCTGGAGCTCTGATACCACTTGATGCAAAATTGGACTCCTCTCACATGTGTGTTTAGAAGGCCCAAAAACACAATGCAGCGGAAAACGAATGATCAATGGATATAGACTTATAGTCGTAAGAACAACTCTTAAAACTAAAAGAATTGGTTGATAAACACAACTCAATGAAGAATGGTGTTGAGGATAGATTGAACACAAGCTAAAAGACTCCTCTTAAAGCTTATAATTCGGGTTTAGCTAAGGAAGTGAATCTCCACTCACAACCTTAACTAAGGGTTTTAATTAACAAATTACGAGAATCTCCACTCTCAAATCTGTTAATTGGGTTGAATTCTTGTAGTGTTACTTCCCAAGAAATTCGTTTCAAAGCTAGAATAAAAACCTCGGTTTTTAGACTTTAAACACAATGTGTTTTTGAATAAGCAACAAAGCTTAAGTTTTCAACATTCAAATCTGATTTTTCATTGATGAACCATATTACATATATATAGTGCAATAGCTAAAAGGTTTAACAAATCAGCCATAAATATCTAATACACTAAGGTAATTAAACAAAGCAATTAAACAACAAATATCTCTTAATCCAACAAAGATGTAAGGGTGAATAGTGTTGTTTGTGTGTTTTGTTGACTTTGGGGACAAAGGTGGCTGGTTTTCTCAAGCAAGTGGGGGGGCTTCTCTTAGCTTGCAAGTAAAGCTCCAAAAGATCTCCAAGAGTTCCCTTTACACGTCCCAAGTGTAATTCACGTCCCCAAGCATGGTTCGTCCCATATTACAATTTACGCTACACAAAATAATTTCCGGTTTACAAAACCGTAAATTACAAAAACTGTAATTAAACTAAGTAGCTTAATTAACTTCCTTTCCTTCGTTGCTTAGTAAGATTATATTAGTACTAATCTTTAGTTAAGCTTACAACAAAACCGGGCCATTGTTCAAAATACATATAACAGTTTAAAAGGGTGATTAATGTTGGTTAACCCTTTAATTGACATTTTTAATCTCAAAACCAACCATAACTAATAGTTAAACAAACTGATTAGAGATAGCTTGGTTAGGTTGAGGTAGCTTGATGCATATTGGTTGAAGTAGCTTGGCGTATTCACATCATCTCTAGATGATGAGATTTTCTCTCTCCTAGGAATCTAAGAATTTCAAATCTCCCTTTATTAAAATGTAATGTAAATTAGCTTTTCCTAAAATAATAGAAGATTTTCTCTTATATAGTCCTAAAATAAACTAAGTAAAATTACAATAAAACCCCCGTACACAAGATAATAAAGAGAAGAAAGTTTTCCAGAAAAACCCGACCCGGGCGGGTGGAGTGACCCGGGCGCTCGGGTTGAGGTTGACCCGGGTGGGTCGGACCAACTGGAATGAAATTTCAGTTTTCCAAAGATTGACCCGGGCGGGTCATTTTTCAATTTCGTCAGTTCATTTTCAAACGGCCATATATCACTTGTTTTGTATCGGGATTGAACTTGTGACCACTAGTTGGAAAGCTATTGAGCCATGGCTTTCATCTCCAACTTGAATCGCTCAAACGTATTTTGTGTGCTGAAAGTTATGGCCATTTGAAATTGACCCTTCTGCGCAAACCCTTTCAAAACTTCTTATATTTGTCCCCATGAACTCATTTATGCTTCCTTGATGCTTCCTTGACCTTCCTCTTCGATCTTAGTATCCGGGGTTGTTTAAATGTCCTCCAAGCATGCTCCTAAGTCCTGAAATGAAACAAAGCGTCCAAAGAAAGTGCATACGAGGAGGAAAATTGCACAAATTAAGGATATAGCTAACAAACTAGCCTAAATTAACTCAAAAACAACTATAATACCAACTAAAAGCGATCAAAAAGTAAAGCAATAAAAAAGACATCAGTCAGATGTTTGCCGTGTCATTAAGGATATTTTTATAATTTTACAACTTCACAAACGGTTTCCCAGTTCCTTTAATTTTCAGCAATTTCATTTACCTTTTGATATATATACATATATTATATGATATATAATTGATATGAACTAGGCAAAAAAAATTTACTCCAAAATAAGTAGTATATTATATCAAGAAAGTAAAATTTTTAACATAAAGATGGTTGTATATTACATTTAATTTTTTTTGTCTTAATATAGCTGATAAATGTTTTTAAGTCCATTTTAAAAGCCCAACTGATTGTTTATTATTTTAATAAATATTTTTCTAATAATTAGATTGACATGTGTGCAAATTAATAAGGAGATGCCACACGACACAACCTATTTTGTTTTATACATATAAAACCAAGTTACAATGAGAACCAAGACTAAAATGAGAACATAGAGTCAATCTAGTCCCTTAAATTATAAAGATTGAATGGTCAGTGACGCACTCGTTGTAAACACGTCAAAGATACCTAAACTACCCAATATAGGGCAAGTAAAGGGTTGAATTCACAAGGACTAAGGGAAGCACCAATAAGTATCGATTTATGATAAGCTAAGCAAAGTCTATGTTTTTGAAGATTTATAGATGAAAAGACAATAAGAAAAATGACTTTGGGAAGGGGTATCCACCAATCAACTCATTCAAAAACCAAGCAATCACAATGGGAATCAACAATGGGGATCAATTGAGGGGAATTGTTCATCCATTGGTACTCTAACCACTCTCTCGGGCTAGCTAGATTGGCCTAGTCTCTTACCAAAAACCTATTCTCATGGCTAAGGCATTCAACCAAGCATATCCATAAACATGATAAACTTAAACAAGCAAACTAAGTCCCCTAGGCTAGGTAGTCCTATTCTCATGGTCCTTCAAGCCTAATAATCGATTTGAGGCAATCCCTTAACTTCATCTCTCGATCCTTCAATAAGGGTACCTAAATTATGCTCCTATGATGGCCAATCACACAAACATTCATGAAAATGCCAAATCAATTAACCAAAATTATCCCAAGTCAAAACCCAATGTTGGATTTAGAGGTTCATGAACTCATTAATGGCTTCAAACCCTTCCCAAAGAAATAGCTACTCACAAATCGTGAAAAATTATAAACTAAAAGACATTACCAACTATTAACATGAACTAAAACAATACTCTAGGATGAACAAGTACATAGAGTGAGAATGACATGAAAAAAAAAGCAATAAAATATGAGAGAGAGTAAGAAATTCTCATTAAAGTTGCAAGGAGTCTCCAAATCTTCAAGTTTGCTTCTTAGATTCTTCAAATTCCAAGCTTCCAACAAGTTTCTCTCACTTCTCTCTAGAAGATGAGATTTTCTCTCTCCTAGGGTTCTAAGAATTTCAAATCTCCCTTTATTAAAATGTAATGTAAATTAGCTTTTCCTAAAATAAGAGGATTTTCTCTTATATAGTCCTAAAATGAACTAAGTAAAATTACAATAAAACCCCCGTACACAAGATAATAAAGAGAAGAAAGTTTTCCGGAAAAACCCGACCCGGGCGCCCGGGTTGAGGTTGACCCGGGCGGGTCGGACCAACAACAATGAAATTTCAGTATTTCACAGATGGGCCCGGGCGGGTCAGTTGACCCGAGCGCTCGGGTCAGTTTTCAGTTTCGTCAGTTTATTTTCAAACGGCCATATATCACTCGTTTTTCATCGGAATTGAGCTTGTGACCACTTGTTGGAAAGCTATTGAGCCAAACTTTCACCTCCAACTTGAATCTCTCAAAAATATATTGGGTGCAGAAAGTTATGTACATTTGAAGTTGACCCTTGTGCCCAAACCCTTTCAAAACTTCTTATATTTGTCCCCATGAACTCAGTTATGCTTATAGCCGGCAAAATAGACCCGTACCCATTGACCGACCCGAAACCCGTTTTCACCCGAAAATAATGACCCGAAAAAGAACCGGTACCCGAATAACCCGACCCGACTTAAAACTCGACCCGAAAGTAAATGAACCCGAAATGACCCGAACCCGAATATGCCCGACCTGAAATTAACCCGACCTGAATTTAACCCGATAATGATGACCCAAACCCGACCCGATCCGAAAAGTTGTCATATTAGTTACTTTTTAATCAAATTTAAGGGAAAAATTGTCATGAAATACTATATATGAATTAGCCATTGCCTATTAATTATTTCACTAGCTCTTATTAGTCTTATATGTGTTTTATTTATTTGCTAGATTAGAAACCCGATCTAACCCGACCCGATGTGACCCGAAATTTCATGGACCAGTAATGGACCCGACCCGACCCTAATGCAACCCGAAAACAAAGGTGACCCGATTTTGACCCGACCCGTAATGACCCAACCCGGACCCGTATGACCTGTTTGCCACCTATAGTTATGTTTCCTTGACCTTCTTCTTCGATCCTAATATCTGGGGTTGTTTAAGTGTCCTCCAAGCATGCTCCTAAGTCCTGAAATGAAACAAAGCGCCCAAAGAAAGTGCATACGAGGAGGAAAATTGCACAAATTAAGGAAATAGCTAACAAACTAGCCTAAACTAACTCAAAAACAACTATAATACCAACTAAAAGTGATCAAAAAGTATTAGAACTTCACAATCGGGTTCGCAGTTCCTTTAATTTTCAGCGATTTCATTTACCTTTTGATATATATACATATATTATATGACATATAATTGATATGAACTAGGCAAAAAAAATTACTCCAAAATAAGTAGTATATTATATCAAGAAAGTAAAATTTTTAACATAAAGATGGTTGTATACTTCCTCCGTTCCAAAATAAGTGAAACACTTCTTTCATTTATGTGAGAGCTTTTTGAGACAAGTATTTCACTTATTTTGGAATGGAGGAAGTATTAAATTGAATTTTTTTTGTCTTAATATAGCTGATAGATGTTGGTTATGTATTGATTCTTTATACTATGTTTTCACTTAATATATTAGATTTATGATAAATATTCTAGTTTTTGAAATAATATAAAACTAAATAGTGTTATAAGTATAAACATTGTAGCGTTTACAATTAGGGCTTACTACAAGGTTGGTCACGTGTTACTAAAAGATAAATAGCTCACTTACCACACAAAAAAAGACCTCCTATTACTCTTCGTGTGTTACTAGTGATATTTGAATGATGATTCAATGTTAGTAGGAAAAGATAAATTGCAAACTTCACATTATTATTAAAAAAAGTTAAGAGAAAAGGGATTTTGTTTTTATTTTTCCATCAAACTTTCATGTTCTTTATCAGCCATTCTCATCTCTCTCTGTCATTATCATCTTCCCCTTATCCTACTCTCAATTCCTTAATTTTTTTCTTTTTTTTGCTAATTATGTAATTGTATTGTTTAGGCACCAAATCATTTGACAAACCAGCCATCCAACAAGGAAGGTAACTGCATAATAAGGCTTACAACAACTAAAATTACAAACTTATAAACCACTCATGGCCTCTCCTTGACACCTTCTGAGGCATTACAATCATTATTCTCAACCTAACAACCTGCTTAATTTTATTTACAACACTAAAAATAGTAGGAACTTTACTATGCTAATAACAATCATTTCTACTTTGCCACACCATATATATCAGAGCATTAAGCCCTTCAAACCAGACTAATGTTGTTGATCCATCTATGCACTCAATGAAGCTCATGAGCCTTGGATGTAAGGTGCATCCACTCTTTAATCTTCTGCATAAAAGTCGCGCTAAAGATGCAGTTAAAAAATAAGTGACCATGCTTCTCAACAGCAGTAGCACACAACAATCACTGATCAGAATCACTGATCCCCATCCTTAGCTTGCCAGCTTCTCTGTAGTTTGGAGCTTCCCTTGAACAGCAAACCAACTAATGAATCTGTGCTTAGGTGTACTAAGCGTATTCCAGACTAATCATTCCCATTGTACCCGAGGAGATTCTTGAGCCAATTTAAGATTCACTTCTTTCACAGAATATGACGTCATAGCACACATATCAGTCAAAGAAAAATATTGCTGCAGCTAATCTATAGTGGAGCATATATTCTTCCAATACCAGCGGGCTCTTGTAGCGGGAGCATACTCCCACCAATCACTGTCATGTAGATACACTGAATTCATCCACTTAATCGAAGTGTTGTCTCTCTTATTTGCCACTGCCCAAACATATTTGCCAATATTGGCAATATTCCATAAAAAATGTCTCTAAAACTAAACCACCAACCTTCTTACCACAACAAAGATGCTAATGTGCTATGTTCCCAGGCTTTTGAGTGTATGCTCTCCCACTCCAAAGGAATGATTCACAAACTCTAACAATGCCTTGTAACTCAATTTTAGGCAAAATGTATACTTGAGACCAGTACATATAAAGTTTAATTATGAATGAGTTGATTAGTTGCACTCTAACAGAACTGAAGAGGTGCCTAGAATTCCACATACTTATCCTGCTTGTCATCTTCTCAAATAGTAACATCACAATGAGCAGCTGAAATTCTCCTAGAACAGATAGGCACACCTAAGTATATAAAAGGCATATTACTCTTCATAATACCAGAAACATCTACCACTCTTTGCACCTCCTTCATACTCATGCCACAATTGTAAAATGAAGAATTATGGTTATTGGATTTAATCCTAGAGGAGTCAGAACACAATTAAAATGTTTGTAACATCGAGTAAATGGAAGAAAAAGCTCCTCTACCACACATAATGAGGTCATTTGCAAAGCACATATATGCATGAGCTTGCTATCCCTACATCTTGAATGGAAGTGCAATTGCTCCATATTACTCATGTGCTTCATCTAGACAAATACTCCATACATAAAACAAAAATCATAGGTGACATAGGATTACCTTGCCTAATCCCTCTTTTAGAACTGAAAAAACTGTGCGTTGTGCCATTTGTCATGAGTGAAACCTTTGAGTTGTCACATATTCCATAAAAAGATGAATGAAATGTTGAGGGAACTCAAGATATCTCAACATCTCCTCAAGAAATTCCAATCCACTGTGTCATAGGCTTTTTGTAAGTCTATTTCATTAAGCAGCTAATTATGCCAGCCTTGCTTCCATAACGCCTTACTAAGTCTTGTATGACCATTATATTATGCACAATATACCTTCCATGCACAAATTGTCCCTGATTTTCTGCTATTATGTTAGGTTAAATAGTTCTCAGTCTACCACACAACACCTTTGTAATGCATTTGCCAAATACATTACAACATGAGATAGGTCTAAACTGAGTAAAATTGTCAAGACATTTTGTTTTAGCAACGAGGGTGATCACAGTTGTATTAATCTCTTTTAGCAGTCTCCCTTCCTGAAAAAAATCCATTATTGCATCACATACTTCCTATTAGGATGAGTATTACCCAGTAACTATTGATAAGATGCTAAAAAAAAGCATTTGACACCCCCTGTAGGAGTATCTTTCCAATTCCCCTCAACATTATGAATAACATAAACTTGATCATGAATTCTCCTTACGTTGATGCTTTAGTGAAATAATCTGGTGTTCTCATCATCTTTCACCGAATTCATCTTAGCATTCTAACTTAAAAAGTCAACATGAATCTCGTGTTTTTACTTATATTGTTGCACAACATCTAACTTTTCTTTTGCATATCGAAGATCCCCTGGATGTTTATGCATGAGATCCTGGGCTGTAATCATGTCATTATGGGCCTTCAAATCATCAACTTAATCTTCACTGAACCCCATCTTATTAAGCTCATTGAGCTCCTTCTTTACAAGCTTTAGTTTTTGAGTAGCACTATATCATTCTACTCAAAGCATTTCTCAAAAATTTAGGGAATTGACTAGCCAATCCCCACATGGTGAAGTGTTTGAAAAGTATCCTCCCTGTTTCCTCCCTAGGTGATGGAGGTCCGTCTACACAAGATCCGAAATTGATTAACATGGCAGCTTTGACAATTCGTGAGGTTTTATCTTCTTTGATTCCTTCTGCGTTCATTGTTGAGTCCTTGATTAGCCATGTTCATTAGTTTCCTTTATTAGTTGTTCAGATTGTCGAGTTGTAAAGAGTCCTAGTAAGTGTGGAGTCTTAGTTTGTTCGCATTATAAGAGTCCTAGTGTGATTGGAGTCTTTATTTCTTGTGATATTTTCGGGTGATTGTTTTAGGACAATGTATTACTAGTTGAATCATGTAATAGAGTTGTTAGGCAAGCATAAAGCCACGTCCAACCATGCAGCAAGCAAGGAGGAGTTGAAGCCAAGAGAATAGGAACTACTTCCTACTTTGGTGCGCCATTATTTGAACTAGTGGACAGCATGGAGAAGTGGCTAGTTTGTTCCACAAATTAAGGTGTGTGAAGTCTTCCTCTAGCCGTGTAAATCAGCAGATCTAAGAGCATATTCTCCACACTATGTCATGCCTACATTCAAGGAGAAGTTCAGCTGGAAGTGGAGTTAGTGGGAGATATGCAACGGTTTAGTAAGCATGATCATTTGCACGTTTTAGATCATGTGTTAGTGGTAGTTAATTTAGTTTATTTTAGTAATTTTAATTATGTCAAAAATTATCAGAAAATGGCTTGTAAGACTTGTATAAATACCATTGACATCAATGAGAAAGACATCAAGTTTTATGACCAAAAATACATGTGTGTATTAACCCTTGTTTTTCTTTGGTGTTTCTTAGATTGGAAACTTATAAGAAATTCGTCCTTTGCTTAATTAACATTGGCACGTTAATTTGTGATCTTAGGAAGTTCTAAGTTCATTGAGTGGTGTTTCTGTATCTCATTGAAGTTAGAATCACGCCCAAGTTAAGGGAAGCTTCGGTTCTTCCTTAGCTTGATTTTATCTTGTCTTTGTGTGTTCCTACTTGTAAGTACGAGCATACATCATCTTGATATCAGAGCTACGCTCATATCCTACCTATTTTCATCCCCAATCAACCCCAAACACATCCCCAATCACGTCCCAAACCATCACCACAAACCGCAACCCAAAACCCTACCTAAATCAGCTCTAATTGATAACCCTAGCAATGGAAGAAGGAGATCAACCCCCTAGTGGTTGGCGTGAGACTATGAGATTATTAGAGGAAGAAAGGAGGGAAAGTAATGCTCGAATGGCATTACTCCAAGACCAAGTGAGGCAACTTTCAGTTCGGCTCACTAGGCAAAGAGGTGATGATGACTCAGAAGGTGAAGCTAGTGATGTTACTTTGCTTCCCAGGAGAAATAACTCTCGACCATCCAATGATATCAAGGTAGACATACCTGATTATGATGGCAAACTCGACACTGATGAGTTTGTAGAATGGTTAAGAACCGTGGAGAGGGTTTTTTACCATAAGCAAGTACCGGAGGACAAGAGAGTCAAGTTGGTTGCATTGAAACTTCGAAAGTATGCATCAACTTAGTGGGCTAGTGTTTGTAGTAAGAGAGAATGCCAAGGTAAGGAGAAGGTGCGTTCATGGGATAAGATGAAAAAGCTCTTAAAACAAAAATTCCTACCTACTTACTACGTGCAAGAGAACTTTGCAAAGTTCCATCACTTGCAACAAGGTTCGAGTTCTGTCGAAGTCTATGCTAGGGACTTTGAAGCCTACCTCATGAAGTGTGAAGTACATGAGGATGAACCTCAAACATTGGTGAGGTTCCTTGGAGGCTTGGACCCCAAGATCGCCAATGTAGTGGAACTCCACCACTACTCTACCTTAGAAGAACTTGTTCTTCTTGCTCCACAAGGTAGAAAAACAACACAAACCCAAAAGTAAAGGTGAGACCTAACGTCCCTTTACCAAAACCGCCCCCTTCATTCCAAAGAATCCACAACCAAACACTTCTAAACCTCCCTACCTTACCCCTTCTACTCCAAGTACATCCAAAGTTGGGAGGAGATGCTTTAGGTGCCAAGGCTTGGGCCATATAGCATCCGAATGCCCTAACAAGAAAGTGGTGACTTTGATGGAATACAATGCCTATCAAGGAGATGACGAAGAGGAGAATGAGGAGGAGAATGAGGATTGGCAAGGAGATGTTAAGGAGGAAGAAACATTCGGCCCTGATGAAGGAGAATGTTTGGTGGTTCGAAGAGCCTTAAGTAGCAATGTTGATCATGAAGAACTAAGGCAACGGGAGTCCATTTTTCATACAAGGTGCACCATTGGAGGCAAGATTTGCTCGTTGATTATAGATGGAGGGAGTTGTACGAATGTTGCTGCTCAAACAATGATTGACAAGCTCAAGCTCCCAACAACACCTCATCCACGACCCTATGTGATTCAATGGCTCAATCAAGGTAAGGGTTCAAATCGTGTACTTTTATCTTTTAGTATTGGAAGTTATAAGGAGGAGCTATGGTGTGATGTGATACCTATGGATGCATGTCATGTACTCCTAGGGCGTCCTTGGTTGTTTGATAGGAGGGTCATTCATGATGGTTATAAAAATACCTACTCCCTCACCAAAGACCACAAAAAGATAACCCTCACCCCAATCCCTTCCTATTCAGTTACAAAAATCCATTCCACCAAAGAGAAATACCACTCCCTCACTACCTTACTCCGATTCGAATATCATGAATTAACTCATATGCGTGATATGATGTTGAGCACCACAAAAGAAGAAACCAAAGATAACACCACCCTTTCCCATCCAATGCTTATGCCCTTACTCGCCAAATACAAAGATGTTTTTCCCCACGAAATTCCCCATGGCTTGCCACCAAAACGTGACATTCAACATAAGATTGACTTCATTCCTGGAGCAATGTTACCAAATAAGCCAGCTTATAGGTCTAACCCTAAAGAAACCGATGAAATTAGAAAGCAAGTAGAGGACTTGTTGTCTAAAGGTCTAATTAGGGAGTCCTTAAGTCCATGTGCTGTCCCTACTTTGTTGGTGCCTAAGAAGAGTGGAGAATGGAGAATGTGTGTGGATAGTAGGGCAATAAACAAAATCACCATCAAATATAGGTTCCCTATTCCTCGTTTGAATGATTTGTTGGATGATTTGAATGGTTCGAAATTGTTTTCCAAGATTGATTTGAGAAGTGGATATCACCAAATTCGAATTTGTGAAGGTGATGAATGGAAAACAGCATTCAAAACCAAAGAGGGCTTGTATGAGTGGCTTGTTATGCCCTTTGGTTTGTCCAATGCACCTAGTACGTTCATGCGCTTAATGAACCAAACTATGAAACCTTTTATTGGCCGTTTTGTAGTTGTTTATTTTGATGACATATTGGTGTATAGTAAGAATGAACAAGAACATGTTAATCATTTACAAAATGTGTTCGAAGTGTTGAGAAAGGAACGGTTGTATGGTAATTTAGAGAAGTGTCATTTCTTCTCTAGTAGCGTGATCTTCTTGGGATTCATTGTCTCAAGTGAAGGCATTCAAGCTGATGAAAAGAAAGTGCAAGCCATCAAGGAGTGGCCTACTCCTACCTCTATGCAGCAAGTTCGAAGTTTTCATGGTCTTGCATCCTTCTATAGGAGGTTTGTGCGCAACTTTAGTGCACTTATGACTCCTATCACCGAACTCACAAAACTCAAGAAGTTTGAATGGAATGATCAAGCTCAAAAGGCCTTTGAAGAGGTAAAGAATCAACTTACTACTTGCTCCTATATTAGCTTTGCCTAATTTTAATGAAGTTTTTGAAGTGGAGTGTGATGCCTCCGGAGTTGGCATTGGTCTTGTTCTTTCACAAAATGGGCGCCCTATAGCCTATTTTAGTGAGAAGTTGAATGAAGCCAAGAGGAAGTACTCCACTTATGACAAGGAGTTTTATGCATTGGTTCGAGCTCTAGATCATTGGCGCCACTATCTCATTGCTAAGGAGTTTATACTTCATTCTGATCATGAGGCACTTAAATTCATTCAAAGCCAACACAAGCTTCAACCACGCCATGCTAAGTGGGTGGAATTCCTTCAAACATTCCATTTCACCATCAAGCACAAAGCCGGCAAAATGAACAAAGGAGCCGATGCACTTTCAAGGAGGTACATGCTTTTAACTTCTTTAAATCCTAAAGTTGTTGGATTAGAGTTGTTGAAAGAATGTTACAAGAATGATAAGGATTTTGGTGTTATGTTCGAAAAATGCCATAATCATCTTTGTTGGAGAATTCTATATCTTGAAGGGGTTTCTTTTCAAAGGAAATCAACTATGCATTCCAAGATCAAGTGTTCGAGAATCATTGATCAAAGAGTTTCATGAAGGTGGTCTTGCTGGCCACTTTGGCATTGAGAAGACAATATCATTGGTTAGTGAATATTTTCATTGGCCGAAGCTAGCAAGGGATGTTGAGTTCTTAATCAAGAGGTGTTTGGCTTGTCAAAAAGCTAAAGGCCATTTCTTTGCCTCAAGGATTATACATGCCTCTTCCAATTCCTCGAAGCTCCATGGGAGGATGTGAGCCTTGATTTCATTGTTGGACTACCTAAAACTAGAAACCATAAAGATTCAATCATGGTGGTAGTTGATAGGTTTTCTAAAATGGCTCACTTTGTTGCTTGTCATACTACATATGATGCTTGTGAATGTGGCTAACTTGTATTTCGAGAGACATAGTTCGAATCCATGGCATTCCTAAGTCTACGGTGAGTGATAGAGATTCGAAGTTCCTTAGCCATTTTTGGCTAACTTTGTGGAGAAAAATGGGAACCAAGCTGAAGTTTAGCACTTCTAGTCATCCTCAAACCGACGGTCAAACAGAAGTAACCAATAGGACTCTTGGCACCTTGCTGCGAGCCCTAATCACAAAGAAACCAAGCCAATGGGAAGAGTTGTTACCCCACGCTGAATTTGCCTTCAATAGGGTGCCTAACAAGACCTTAGTCCCTTCTACATTGTCTATGGCTTGGATCCTTGTACTCCTCTAGACCTTGCTCCTTTTCCCACCACCACAAAATACAGCCATGATGCCCATACACGAGCCCTTGAAATCAAGCAACTCCATGAACATGTGCGTGAGAAGATTGAAAAAGCAAATGCCAAGGTGAAAGAGAGGGTTGACAAAACGAGGCGTGAAGTGTCCTTTCAACCTGGTGATATGGTGTGGATTCATCTTAGGAAGGAACGATTTCCTTCACGAAGGAAGTCCAAATTAAGTCCCAGATCAGATGGTCCGTTCAAAGTGCTCGACAAAGTGAATGACAATGCTTATAAGGTAGAACTTCCGAATGAATATGGAGTATCGGACACCTTTAATGTTGCTGATTTGAGTCCTTTCTATGAGGATGCTGAGTTTCTGCCAAGTTTGAGAGCAAACTCTTCCAAAGAAGGGGAGGATGATGGAGGTCCATCTACACAAGATCCGAAATTGATTAACATGGCAGCTTTGACAATTCGTGAGGTTTTATCTTCTTTGATTCCTTCTGTGTTCATTGTTGAGTCCTTGATTAGCCATGTTCATTAGTTTCCTTTATTAGTTGTTCAGATTGTCGAGTTGTAAAGAGTCCTAGTAAGTGTGGAGTCTTAGTTTGTTCGCATTATAAGACTCCTAGTGTGATTGGAGTCTTTATTTCTTGTGATATTTTCGGGTGATTATTTTAGGACAATGTATTACTAATTGAATCATGTAATAGAGTTGTTAGGCAAGCATAAAGCCACGTCCAACCATGCAGCAAGCAAGGAGGAGTTGAAGCCAAGAGAATAGGAACTACTTCCTACTTTGGTGCGCCATTATTTGAACTAGTGGACAGCATGGAGAAGTGGCTAGTTTGTTCCACAAATTAAGGTGTGTGAAGTCTTCCTACTAGCCGTGTAAATCAGCAGATCTAAGAGCATATTCTCCACACTATGTCATGCCTACATTCAAGGAGAAGTACAGCTGGAAGTGGAGTTAGCGGGAGATATGCAACGGTTTAGTAAGCATGATCATTTGCACGTTTTAGATCATGTGTTAGTGGTAGTTAATTTAGTTTATTTTAGTAATTTTAATTATGTCAAAAAATATCAAAAAATGGCTTGTAAGACTTGTATAAATACCATTGACATCAATGAGAAAGACATCAAGTTTTATGACCAAAAATACATGTGTGTATTAACCCTTGTTTTTCTTTGGCGTTTCTTGGATTGGAAACTTATAAGAAATTTGTCCTTTGCTTAATTAACATTGGCACGTTAATTTGTGATCTTAGGAAGTTCTAAGTTCATTGAATGGTGTTTCTGTATCTCATTGAAGTTAGAATCACGCCCAAGTTAAGGGATGCTTCGGTTCTTCCTTAGCTTGATTTTATCTTGTCTTTGTGTGTTCCTACTTGTAAGTACGAGCATACATCACTAGGATACACTGTTACCCCAAGGCTGGGGTGTGATCAAAATCACCTTTATATATTAAAACACACGTCAACAGTAGGATAAGCCTCAAACCAATGCACATTAGGCATGACTCTATCTATCATGGAAAATACTCTTGCTTGCCTTTGCTGTTTATTATTCCAAGTACAAAACTTCCCAGAAGATGAAACATGTTCCAATATACACTCATGCATACATTATGAACTGTAATTTCATTCCTCCTAATAGGAGCTCTTATCCTCTCTTCCACAGTCATAACACAGTTAAAATTCCCATATATCATCCAAGGCATACATGTTTTATACTCCTTCAAATCTTACCATAACTCTAGTCTTTTATGAAACTCATGAAAAGCATATATAAACGTGCAATAGAAACCAGTTAAACCACTTACAGACTGAACAAAGCAATGCATAGCTTGACAAGAACCTCCCAGGATGTTTACAGAGAACAATCATGGCTTCTAAGCAACAATGATCCTCCCTCCCTCATGAAAGATGGAGTTGGAAGTAATGCAAAAATTACTTAAAATTATTTGATAAATAACTCCCATATTAGAGGTTGGCCTTCACCTTTGACTCTAGGATCAGAGACCAACCAACCCAATATTGTGAGATTGAATGAACCGTCTTACATCATTCTTCTTCTTAATTGAGTTGATGCCCTAGACATTTTCATGCTAGGACCCTATCCACGAGAGTTGGGAGGTCCCCTTTCCCATCTTTGGAATCTCAATGATCTCCTCTTGAACCTCCACATAATTCTTAATGCATCTCCTACAATAGACACCAGAATTATAAAATGCATTGCAAGTGTTTGTTGGTTTTGCTTGAGTGGTTCTAACTCTGATAAGTTTAAGAGCTTTGTGAAACTCCTTAGGCTCCCTACATTAGGCAACTTTTTGAACAGACTCCATTGCAACAAACCTAACAAGAATTACACCTTTCTTCACTAGTGCAACCTTATCCACATTGTATGTTTTCCAAATCGAGGTAGATTTGCACCAATCACATAACAAACAAGTGAAGAATTCCAGTAATCTAATTTCTTAAATATGAACTACATTAGAATTCACATTATCATCATCATGACTCAACATATTCTCATGATCAACTATTGCAACTTCATCCAATTGTTGTAAAATAGGTACACTAGACGTACCTTCTCCATCAATAATCTTTCTCTGAGCCTCTTGTCGATTCGCAGAGCTGCACTGAAGGTGTGCAACCGTTCATTGAAGTTGGGACGCACCTCCGGTTGTAGCTACAACTGTTGAAGTGATTATTTATGCGTATTAAGAATCTCTCCAAATCTAAGATCCAACGCTTCGACCCCCATAACTTCATCCACATATTTTTATTTCAATGTCTAAGTATCAGAATAACGTCCTCATGGTTTGCCAACTCCTTTGGCTTGATGATTTCCTTGAGATTTCCCCCATATTTCCTCGCCATGGCCTCGGTTCGTGATAAGCTATCATGCACCGACAAAAAACCTTGAAGAGAAACAAAACTCTTAGCTACTCATTTTGGGCAATCAATCCCTTTTTTCTACTACCACCTTATCATTATCATATACCAATTAGAACTCATTTAATGCTTGAAGTTGATGTGTAGTCTTGCAAGAAATCATAATGAGTGAAGAATTGAACATTACATCACTAGTTTTGGTGTTATCCCTATATAATGGGTTCTGTTCAAGATACGATTTGTTATGGTCTGGGGACTATTACTAGGATACAGATTCTTAGATATAATATAATTTTTACTTAGAACAGATTAGTTGTAGAAGTCCTTGGGATGGAAGGACTTAGATGTATAGGTATTCTTTGCACGTTCTTAATGTAGAGAGAGATTTTGATGAAAACTTAACAGCTTTACTATTAGTTTGCTTCACTTTAACATCTTGTTTTGTTCAACAAGATTCCTACCACAATATCTCTAGATTCATCCCAAGCAACAAGAATGGAGACATTCATTCAGCTGAATACTTCTTGAATGCAGTTAGGTTCCCTTTTTCGAGGAGAGAAAATCATGGTTTTGATAGAAAAAAGGGTATTTAGTTGATTGATTTGAGAAATTGGTAAATAATCAATTAACATGATTTAGGTTAAGTCTAAAAGCAACCGTTAACAACCATAACAAGTATTCCTACTTGGTGAATAAAGAGATAAGGAGCTTAATTAGTAGAGGAATTAATTTCCCCTTTTTTTAGTTTTCTTAACAGTAACAACACTAGAAGTACCTTTTTTTTTTTTTTTTTTTTTTTTTAAAGAAAGAGAAATTTCATTAAATGAATACCAAACGGCATCTACAATAAGTATTAAAGAAAAACAAGATATAATCAGATAAGATCAAATCAAATTCGTCTTCGAAGAAACTACAATGAACCAGATCGAGCAATACAGCGCAGCCCCTTGTATTTGCTGAATCACGCAGCTATTAATGGAGAAGTCTATCATTCTGACATAGTTTGTGGAAGAAAATTCTTGGTTTAACCATGTTGACCGCATCTGAATTTCCAATACTTCGATGTTGATGGTCTTGAACTTCAACCAATAGGAACAATCTCTCATACCAATTTTTAAACTTCCACGTGGGAAGAGACTAGAACTAAACTCCAAACTCCCATAAGAGGAGAGAAAGAACCCAAAAATTGGGTAGAAAACTCTTAAAAAGAGAGAGAATGAAAGATTATTAATAACAAAAACAATAAAAACTAGAAGAAAAAAGAAGAATTGGGGGCTTACCACCATCGAAAGGATGATGGCAGCCCCAAACTAGAAGAAAAGGATTATGGTTTTTTTGGAGGAAGAGAAGAGAGGGGAGAGGAGGAGGCTAGGGTTTTTTTTTGTATCAAAAGTTTTTACATTGTTACACTATTAATTACTCTAAAAGTACACTAGAAGTACTTAATGATAACTTTTAAGAGTAACATTTTTTATACCTCTAAATTCAATCTTCTAAAACCAAGACTTTTGATGTTATTTGACGTAAAATAATTTCTATATGCCTAATATGGATCTTCACCCCCTGGGATCAATAAACCTTTTGGATCTTATTAACAAAGCCTAACACATGCAAAGTGTTATCGAAAATACTCCCTATCTGAGTTCAATCATAAACATTAAGGGTTTGGAACTATGACTGAATCATGAAAACCAGAAGTCGATGCAATGTATAGTTCACTAGAGGAAAAAAGGCCATGGGCTGCGGTCAAAAGTGGCCTAAGAGCTGCGTTTTTTTACAGTAGCCCTTGGCGTAGCAGCCCTTGACAATTTTGAAGGGCTGCGGTTATCGACCGCATCCCTTAATAATAACGGGCTGCAGTTTTCTCTCAAAACCACAGCCCTTTATCAATTCAGGGTTGCGGTTTTGAGAGATAGTCGCAGCCCTTGTGACTGAAAAAAACCAAAAAATTTTTTTTTTTGCACTTTTTAGCGCTAATGATCCCCAAACAGTTTTTCATTTTTCATTGCAAATATGTTTTTTTATACAAATATAAAGTTACGAATTGCCACTCAAAGCAACAACATGTAATGATCAACACCAGCTTCTTTAGAGAATTGTACAAAGTGGTCATTTATGTTTATATAGACAACATCTTTATCATAAACAAGGTCACCAACACCAGACATGGGAGCATAAAATTTTTTTCCTTGTCACGCAATCCTTTCTTTTTAGTAGCTTAAGGTAAAGGACATGGATCAGCCAAGCTTATAATGTTGGCTAGCTTATAATCACCAACTCCAGCAATGTGAACCTAAAAAGCAGGATCAACCAAATCAAAAAAAAAAATTGAAAAAGAGATAACAAATAATGAATCACAAATGTGTTTTTGGCATGCCATAGGGAAGACATTTAATTCAGACAAATTATGTCTTCAGACAAACTATACATAAAGTCACCTACTTTAGTTCCCTTCTTCAAATTATAGCCTCACAAATAACCATAGACAGTGACATTCTTGTCACATTTTTTGTTCATCTGCACTCTATCTGGGGGATGAACAAAAAATTTCAGCAAGAAGATACAACAAAAATAAACATATTCAACAAGAAGATAATACACTTAAAATGTACTCACTTCTCATGTATAAGACCAGACAAGTAGAACAATTTGTCTCCATTATATATTTCAGTCCAAAAACGACGCTGCTTTGTTTTTCTTCATTTCTTTACATCCTGAACATATCAAGGTGTGTAAGAACTCCCATAACTCTAGGAAATCCATGAACTTGCATAATACTTAGGAACTCAAAATTTTCCTACCCAATGAAGAGTCAGATCCATCATTCCAAAGTTTCCCATAGATTAAAAAAAGAAATCTTTTTAAAAAAAATTGCATAGAAAAGAAGTATTCATTATTCATTTGCATATTGTTAGCACAACTAATTAAAAGCATTCAGAAAACATGACCCTGTTCCAAATGAGTAGCATCCGGTGATAGTAAACCTAATTCGTACAGAAAAATACCAGCCTCTGAAACATTTGAATAGGGGGGAAACAAGGACCATAAAGTCACCATTTCAAAGCCATAACTCCCATCAACTAGAAGCAGAAGCAAATCAGCAATCCTATAACAATATTATAGACGAAACTAAGCACATTTTCTTCCTATGACTGCTACTTCTTGCCAGCAATGCAAGAGCAGATAGCTTAAAAGCAAGTAAATAAGCTACTTAAAGAACATTCACCAAAAGAAAACACAAGGTACATGAACTCAATGGTCAATAAAGATTCTATGAAGCACAACAAGTTCGACCAGGACAAGGCTTTGAGGGAATTATCCATGTCTGGGATGTATCTGCAGAAAAACTGAGTTGGCGATTGGAGGTTTTCCATGTAGATAATTTCACAATCAGCATTACAGTAGTAGCTAATAATAATCACCAAACTTCATCTATATACAAACAGATGCAATAATCATACAACAAATGGGGACATTAAACATCAATTAAGTTCATAAATCATATTTTTTTTTCAGAATCAAACACTTCGCAATAGAATAATTAAGTTGAAGCTATGATTATTTCTCTAAAGCTCGTAGAAACTCATAGCATGCAAGGATGTGGAAGAATATCAAACATCACCACAAGGATAAATTCAAATTGAGCTCAACATAGCTGTAGAATTGTGAGTGGGGCTTGCACTTTTGTTGTAATTGCAGTGGTGTGAAATCTCAATCAATCAATGTGAAACTTAAAATTGAAAATCAAAACTACACATGAGATAACAAATAGGCAAGAAGAGTCCAGACAATGGCGATTTTGAAGCATATCAAAGACGGATTTTTAGCATCATTAAACCCTCCTTAATCATCCAAAAAGAAATGAACTACAATTATTGTGCAACTTTGGAGTTACTAACAGAAATTGTAGCAATTAATATGTAAAAGAAGTATTAGACAAACTTCTCTTCCTAAATGATGCCCATGAAGCTACGACACAAATATTATTTCTTGAAACGATTTCTGAATGACTTTTAGATAGCCCAATTCCATTTTCTACCTTAGATATTTCATGTCCTAAATTTCAATGCTGAAATCTCAACTCAGAAATCATAAACTCGCCACCACAAAGTCAATTGTTGGCATACAGGGTCAGAGCATTTTAATCTCACAACAATAATTCAAATAGGTCCCTATCACAAATACATTGAACAACTATGCTGCAAATAAAACAAACAAATTTCTAACCACCAACACACAGAAAACAAGCTACAATATGATAATGAAAATAGTATGATCACTAGTGCAGAGGCCTGTCCATAACAGTTATGGAATTTATCTCATTGTCATGCTAAACAAAACCTAAAAACCGTGATATATTATGCTTAATTTCAGCTGCCTGCAAGAGAAGAATAACTCTATACCCTTTTCTTTCCAAGATAAACATCAATGCTGCAGATAACAACGGACTTCACCAGAGTGCATTGTAGTTTTCTTCTCTACTTCCATTTCTTTCACTCCATTTTCTTTTTTATCTGCCACAGTTTTAGCCTCCTTCTACAGAGACTTGGTCCCATTCATCACCGGCGTCACAACTGCTGATTTCGCATCCTCCTCACTTATGATCAAATCCCACTTGCCAATTAATCTCAAACTTCCCCCTTTCAACAAAATCAAACAACTTTCCAAAGCCTGAAAAGTGAACTACGTAAAATTACAATAAAAATCACTTCTTCATAATCAAAATCAAAACTTGCAGAACATAACACCTCAATAGCTTCTCATCAGATAAATAACACATCCAATTTCCAAAATTATCTCACAAAAACACTAATTTACCACAAACTCTACAAAAATTAGCAACTTCAGATCCACAAACACCTCAAAACAATCAAAACTAACTCAATCTAGCTAAATGCGCGAAATTCACAAAAACAACAACAAAACGCAAACAATAATCAAAATTCACACTAGCAAAAAACACTAAGTTGACGAAGCCACAACAATTAACAATGAAAATTAACCCTATAATATTGGATTTAGGTTCGTGTAATCAACACCAGAAGGTGAAAAGAACTTGGGTTTGTACCTCTCATATAACAAAAGAGAGGAGGAAGAAGAAGAACAGCGACAACAACACCAGTACCACGACACGACAAGGGATAGAGGAGGAACAGTGTGGCGGATGAACGCGAGCAGCGACAGTAGGTGGAGGAGCTTCACCCTAATCAGCAACAAAGCACCAGCAGCGGCACGAGCAGAAGGGAATGAAGGAAGCTTCGGCGAAGGTGTGAGAATAGCATAACCAAGAAAACAACCGAAGGAGGATTTTCGGCGAGCCAAGGTTAGGGAGTTGGGGGGGTTTGGGGCTTCCGGCGAGCGGAGGTTAGGGAGGCTCGAAGAGAGAGCGAGAGAGAGAGGGGGAGGCGAGGGTTGAGCGTGAGAGTAAGAGAAGAGAGAGAGGGAGAGGAAGAGAATAGAGAGAGGGAGGCGAGGGTGTGAGCGTGAGAGGAAGAGGAGAGAGAGGGGGGAAATAGAGAGTGAGGGGTTTCGAGGGTGAATGTGAGAATACGCGGGTCATGGGTGTAATTTTGGGCTGCGATTGGCCCATAAATCGTAGCCCTTCCATTACGGGTTGCGGTTACCCCAAAAATCACATCCCTTTTGTGAGAAAGGGTTGCGGTTTTTGGGCTAACCGCAACCCTTAATTCCCTATTTCATTCCCTCCTTTTATTATATGGATTAAGGATTACGTTTTTCAGATAACCGCAACCCTTGCATAGCAGCCTTTGGCTTTTTTTCCTCTAGTGACTCCAATTACATTGCCTTGCATGTTCATGATTACAACACAAGAAGAGCCTTCCTCCAATAAATGAAGATATATCCAATGTAATTCCTTGCATGAATTCCTATCAAGAATGGATGAGAAAGATACCCCTTGGTAATAGGCGGAGGTGGCCATTGGGTGGATTGGATTGGTTTTGAGAACAATCATTTGAAGTTTAGGTCATCATGGATCTAGTCATTTGATTGAAAATGCTAGCTGAGTTGGATATGGTCAATTCATATATGAATAATTATCTTCTTATGACGAGTTTAGGTTAACCCAAGTTTGATTACTCAGATATTTAATTGATTGAATTTGATTAATTTCGAAACATGGTTCATATTAAGCCAGGTTAATTTGAGTTATATGTCATTAACTGACTTTTCCCCTCTATGTGCATGCGACTTGTTGATTTTACACTCCTGTTTAAAAATAGTTGAAGGCATCCAAATGCTCGGTGAGACTAAGTAATGCTTGAGAAAGCTATGTGTAGGAAAATTATTGGCACAAAGGGATAATAATAGGAAGTGTTTGTGAGAAAATTAAATGATTATAATGCGGTGGATGGTTTGGACACATGGCCCCTCCCTATTTGCAGGGGGTGCTCTGTGTTCTAGAATATTCATAATTTCCTCAACGGAGGGCGATGATGTACCCACTTGGCCACATCTTTCGCATGGCCTACAATGTAATGTACGATTTAAAACTAGTACCGCAAGTGTACGGTGTACGATATAGCACAACTAGCAAATACGGGTCGAACCCACAAGGATGTTGGTGTTAAGTTGTATTGCCCACTCAATTATAATGTTAGACGAGAATGATCACTTGCAAATAAGAATTAACTCAATGTAATAAAATTTTAAAAATCTAAAATATTGTAAACTAATATTATGAACTACAACTAAGACCAAGTAGATAAATGTGAAATCTTAGTAATATCATGACGCAAAGGACAGAACAATAACAACAGCAAAAGCAATAAACAAAGTCAACCTAAGATAAAATCATGATACCACTAACTTAAGCAATGAATTTGATTGGTATAATAAATCAATAAGGTTGGAATTGCATAACATTGATTCTCATCTAATACGTTTGGATGCAGCAGGTAACAAATAAACCAAGTGCAGTAATCTAATCAATGAAGAACGATAAATAAAATTGCAGATGCTATATTGACTCAGAAGAAGTATCAAGACATAATACCACTATTACTAAAATAAAACGGCAAAGCTATTACAGCAAAACTAAAGAAATTAAATTGAGCAAAAGGAACAAGATTACCAGAATTTGTTTATGCAATTAAATGGACAGACTAAGACAAGAACCAAATCAGTTTGTTGAACGTTGCCGAAGTACGCTGCTGTCATCGGCGGATCTAAACACGAACAAGACTCAATTCAAAACTCAACCTAAAACTACTCTTTTTGTGACTGTGTTCAGCTCTTTTGTCCCCACTAGTATAATGGAATCAGGGAGATTTATATCCAAAGAAAACAACCCTAAAACTTCCTTGGCACTTTTCTGTCGAATCTTCCTCTTGAGGGGATTTATCTCCCTTGCCTTATTGTGTTTAGAGTAGAGGTGAGAATAGGAAAGTTTCCTCTTCCCTTGGCTCAGTGATACTGCCAGCAGAAAAGGAGGAGTTTGAGCAGAAAAGGAGGAGTTTGACTTCTTTTTGCTTCTTGTTGCGTGGGTTCATCTTTGGATGATTGGGCTTGCACTCTCTTATTACACAAACTGAATACCTATCATAAGATAAAACACTAATTAACCTCAATAGGTGATAAAAATAATAACTAAATGGAATAAGTGCGCAATAATAAAAGTCATCCGAAAAACCCATATATAGATATAAAATATATTCAAATAACTAAAATATAGGGGTAAACATATGCAATAAAATAAGCTAATCAAACTCCCCCACACTTAGTCTTTGGTCGCCCTCGAGCAAAATAACATTATTAAACCAAGTGCATAATAAAAACAAGACATTAGTTAACCACCACACCTCAGAAGAAACTAGACTAATAAGTATGACAATAGACTAAAACAAATTTTTTTTTTTTAATTTGAGAAATCATAAGTTAGTCATGAAAATATTTTTGTTAGGTTAGCAAGATATGAACACACAATATAGCTATTATACTCAAGCAACATTTTATAATTAGTTTGATCTCACATGTAATCTATAGGTGCTCAAGTGCAAGTGTATTGACATTCGAATACGAGGTACTTTAGTCGGACTTGATTATTATTCGAGTTGATTTCCCTCACTTTCCTGTACATTAGCACTTAGTACCCGTACAAGGATCGTTCCTTTTCATATGACATTGCACTTGCCACTCATTAGTCTCAAAGGAGTACTCGATACTTTGCTTTTTGCTTTGCTTTTTAGGCTTTTTAATTTGCTCTTCCAAGTTCTTTTATTTCAAGAACTGATTAAGATCACTCTGTTTTTACAATGGTTTAACATCTCACCTTTTGGGATTACTAATCCACTTTTTTTTTTTTTAACCATTGTTCTCTCGTTTATTTAACAAAGTCAAGTAATTCTCCAGTAACCAAGAGCAGTGAAAAAGTCACCAAGGAAATAAGAGGTACTAGTTAAGTAGATTAAATTATAAAAGTCTTTCATCCATACCCCGCATCTAAGCCAATAAAGATAGTGTGCTAGATTACATATAAGCATAGCATTATTAAGGTATATTTAGGAGTTGCTAGAGATAAAGTCTTCATGTTCATAACTTCAAAACTTTTTTTTTCTTCGAAAACAAAGTTAGATTAGAGTCTACTGCATACTTTCTTATTAGTTAGTCCTTTAAAGAGGTGGAGAGGTGGCTAACTTGCTATTTGCACTCATATTTCTCACGGGTATTATGAAATTGCAGCATACTAGTACCAAAAGACAGCAGCAGCAGGCAGCCATAAATACACGTAAAATATGCTTAAACAAAAATAATATGCAGGCCTATTTAGCAGAAATTTCGGCAGCACTTTCCCATAAAATTGACTAATCCAAATTTCTAAACAACCTATAAATTATGTATATAATTTCCAGCAAGCATAACCAGCATAATCCAAGATAATTCCAGCTAATATTGGCACAAACAAACAGAGCAAATATTTCCATCTCCATCATATCCAGTCATAGCAAGCAAACTTATCAACAATTGGCAAATAATAGCCACTCCCCCACACTTATTTCTTACATTGGCCTCAGTGTAAGTTGTAAATGTACAGACAAATAAAAAAAAGAAAAACAGAAAATGAAAACACATGAAGTAGTCATAGACTTCATTTATTGTAGTAAAACGAAATAAACTAAAGAAACTTAAAGCATAGAACGAATTTACCCGGGTTGGATGCTGAGGTACATCCAAGCAGCTTGCATAGGCTCCATTAATCATCATACTCAGGTTCGTAGAGTAGCAAACACTCTACGTTTTCTTCTGTATTCTCTTCTGGCAACTCACGATATAGTTTAAGCCTTTGTCCATTCACTTTGAAATGCGACCCTCCATTAGGATTCTCGATCTCTACTGCACCATGAGGAAAAAGGTGAGTAATAATATATGGACCAGTCCAGCGAGATTGTAACTTACCTGGGAAGAGATGTAGCTTGGAGTCGTATAATAGAACTTTTTGACCTGCACCAAAGTCTTTTCATGTGAATATGCTTATCATGAATTAGTTTCGCTCTTTCCTTGTGTAATCTAGAGCTCTCATAAGCTTCTGCTCTAATCTCTTCTAACTCATTTATTTGTAACTTTCTCACACCACCAGCAGCATCTAAATCAGTGTTAAGCATTTAATAGCCCATAACGCGCGATGTTCTAACTCCACAGGCAAGTGGCAGGCTTTACCATACATTACTCTATAAGGAGACATGCCTAACGGAGTCTTATAAGCTGTCCTATAAGCCCACAATGCATCAATAAGTTTATCAGACCAATCCTTCCGATTTTTATGCACTGTTTTCTCTAAAATCTGCTTGATTTGCCTATTTGAAACCTCAACTTGACCGCTAGTTTGAGGGTGATATGGAGTAGCTAGCCTATGAACAATCGAATATTTTTTCAATAATGCCTCAAAACTGCGATTCATAAAGTGAGTACCACGATCACTAATTATAGCTCTAGGCATACCAAATCTAGCAAAAATATTTTCCCTAAGGAATCTCACGACCACTTGGCTTCCATTACTCCTTGTAGCTATAGCCTCGACCCATTTTGATACATAATCTACATCAAGAAGGATGTATTCATTACCAAAAGATGAGGGAAAGGGGCCCATAAAGTCTATACCCCAAATATCAAACACTTCGACAACAATGATTGGAGTTAAAGGCATCATATCTTTTCTAGTAATCTTTCCTAATTGTTGACACCTAGAACAATTTTTGCAATAAACATGAGCATCTTTAAATAAAGTAGGCCAATATAGACCCGATTGAAGAATTTTAGCTGCTGTTTTCTTACCACTGAAATGTCCCCCACAAACTTGATCATGGCAAAAAGAAAGAACATTCTTAATTTTAGAATCGGGGACACATCTCCTAATAATCTGATCAGGGCAATATTTAAATAAATAAGGATCATCCCAAATAAAATACTTCACATATGACAGAAAGCGAGTTTCTTCATGCTTATTCCAATGGGCTGGCAACTCTCTTGTCACTAAATAATTAACTATGTCGGCATACCATGGTTCAGCTTGCGCCATAAAAAGTTGCTCATCAGGAAAACACTCAGAAATAGGAGACTCACTTTGCTTGACAAGTATACGAGACAAATGATCTGCTACGGGGTTTTCATAACCTTTCCTATCCTTAATTTCACAATCAAATTCTTGTAAAAGCAATATCCACCTAAGTAGTCTAGGCTTGGCATCTTTTTTATTAAGGAGATATCTTATGGCAGCATGATCACTATAAACAATAACATGAGAACCAATCAAATATGATCTAAACTTTTCAAAAGCAAAGACAATAGCAAGAAACTCTTTTTCAGTCACTGTATAATTAAGTTGTGCCTCATTTAACGTGTAACTAGCATAATATATTACATGAGGTTTCTTATCAACTCGTTGTCCTAACACAACACATACTGCGTAATCAGATGCATCACACATAAGTTCAAAGGGTTCACCCCAAATAGGAGGATGAAGAATAGGAGCAGAAGTTAATGAACTTTTCAACTTGTTAAAAGCTTCTAAACATTCAGCAGAAAAATTAAAAGGAACATCCTTAGCTAGTAATTGAGATAAGGGTTTAGCAATCTTACTAAAGTCTTGTATAAATCGTCTATAAAACCCTGCATGGCCTAAGAATGACCGAACATCTTTAACAGAAGAGGGAGGCAGCAAGTTGGAAATCAAATCAATCTTGGCTTTGTCAACTTCTATACCATCATTTGACACAATATGACCAGGCACTATGCCTTTCTTAACCATAAAATTGCATTTCTCCCAGTTTAGAACTAAAATTTTCTCAATACATCTTTCTAAGACCTTAGATAAATTAGCTAAGCAATTGTCAAATGAATTACCAAACACAGAAAAGTCATCCATGAATATTTCAATACACTGCTCAACCATATCAGAAAATAGAGAGATCATACATCGCTGAAAAGTTGCAGGCGCATTACATAAACCAAAAGGCATTTTTCTAAAAGCATATGTGCCAAAAGGACTAGTAAATGTAGTCTTATCTTGGTCTTCAGGAGCAATAGACACTTGAGTGTAACCAGAATACCCATCAAGAAAACAATAATAACTATGTCCAGCTAGTCTCTCGAGCATTTGGTCCATAAATGGAAGCGGAAAATGGTCTTTCCTAGTGGCCGCATTAAGTTTTCTGTAATCTATGCAAACTCGCCAACCAGATTGGACTCTTGTAGGAACTAACTCATTTTTATCATTCTTAACCACAGTGATACCGGTCTTTTTAGGAACAACTTGCACGAGACTCACCCACTCACTATCAGAAATTGGATATATTATACCGTGATCTAACCACTTAATTACTTCTTTCTTTACTACTTCTTGTAATGTAGGATTCAAACGTCTTTGATGGTCTCTATGGGGTTTAGCATTTTCTTCAAGATGAATTCTATGTTGAACAATAGAAGGACTAATCCCTTTTATATCACTAAGACTCCATCCTATAGCATTCTTGAACTTTTTAAGCATTTCCATCAGTTTAGTCTCTTGCAAATCATCTAAGTCAGATGCAATGATGACTGGACAGCTGCAATCTTGTCCTAGGAAAGCATATTTCAAAGACTCGGGAAGTGGTTTAAGCTCTAAGGAAGGGGTAGACTCAGGGGCAGCAAGCAGAGAAGGTGAATCAGAACTTTCAGACTCAGTAGAACCAGCAAACATAACACTTTCAAGGTCTAAATCAGAAAAATCAATGTCTGCAGGTTCACTATCATCTATACTACAGGTGGAATATGAATCTAACCAATTAACCGTATCATAATACTTTTCATCTTATGGCTGTTTATAGAGATTAAATATGTTAAGATCTACTGTCATGTTTCCAAAAGATATTTTCATCATACCATTACGACAATTAATCAATGCATTAGAGGTAGCTAAGAAAGGTCTTCCTAAGATGACTGGAATTTGATTTTCAGGATTAGGAATGTATTCAGTTTCAAGAACAACAAAATCTACAGGAAAACTAAATTCACCTACCTTAATTAGAACATCTTCTACCACTCCCTTAGGTACCTTAACAGATCTATCAGCTAATTGAAGGGTTACCTTAGTGGGTTTCAGTTCACCTAAGCCAAGTTGCTCATAAACAACAAGTGGAAGCAGGTTGACACTAGCACCCAAGTCTAAGAGTGTTCTATGGATGGTCTTATCACCTATAACAATTGAAATAGTAGGGCAGCCAGGGTCTTTATACTTCACTGGAATCTGATTAGAAATAATAGAACTCACATTAGAGGCTAAGAGTGCTTTCTTAGGAACGTTAGTTGCTCTCTTTGTGGTGCATAATTCTTTTAGGAATTTGGCATAAGGTGGCATTTGATTAATGGCATCGAGAAGAGGGATACTAATTTTAACTTGTGAAAACATTTTCCTTATCTTTTCAAATTGACCTTCATCTTTCTTTTTAGTGAGCCTATGAGGAAAAGGTGCTTTAGGTTTGTAAATCTGGTCATTAACAATAGGTATAGACTTGTTCTTATCTGTTTTATTAGCCTTTTTTCACTAGATTTTTTTGAATTATCAATGGCAGGTTCATTGTTACTCTTCTTCTCACTAGTTATTGAAGGAAAACTAGGTATAGAAGTAGAAGAAGAAGGATTAAGAACATAATCAGATATGTCACCTATGTGATTATCAACTTGTTTACCTGACCGTAGAGAAATCACAGCATTAACTCTTTTCAAATTATCATTTTGAACTTGTGAATTATAACTCACATTCCTAGGATTAATTTCAGGTTGACTAGGGAATGTTCCTTTCTCTCTATTCTGAGAAACCAACTGAGCAACAGTGTCCATTAATGTTTTAAGAGTTCTTTCTAAACTACTTATCTTCTTATCAGTTTCAGAATATCCAGGAGGAGGTTGTGTTTGAGAAATTGGTGGCCTTGGATTACCTTGAAAATTCTGATTTGGAAACAAAGAAGATTGAGGTATTGAGCTGTTATTAAAATTTCTCACTTGACTATTAGAGCCTCCTAAGTGATGACCTTGACTCCAAGAGAAGTTAGGGTGATTACGCGAACCTGGATTAAAGGTATTAGAGTATGGGTCGTTCCTAGGTCGTTGGAATGCCATATTAGCTTGTTCTACATTAGTATGACTATGTGGAGTAATGTATGGGCAAGCATTAGAAATATGATCTAAACCATGGCAATGAGTACAGGAAAAAGATGCAATTTGGTGAGCTTGGGATTGTGGGACAGATAACCCTTTTAACTGATTTTCTAACAAAGTTAGTCTAGACTCAAGATACGTGTTATCTGAAACATTATATAAGCCATTTTTAGCACCAGAAATCTTGGCAGGAAGGCTACTACTATCAGCTCTAGTGGTCTACCATTGTAATGTCTTATCAGCTAAATCTTCTAAAAATTCCCATGCTTCATCAATAGTTTTACCCAAGAAGTTTCCCTGACACATAGATTCAAGCATAGTTCTAGAGTTAGGATCTAACCCTTCATACACAATTTGACACAATCTCGACTTTTCAAATCCATGGTGAGGGCATTGAGCAAGTAAATCCTTAAATCTATCTAAATATTTCTAGAAACTTTCACGTTCTAATTGAATGAATTGGTTAATTTCATTTCTAAGTCTTACGGTCTTACCATTAGGGAAATATTTTTTTAAGAAGACAAATACAGAAGCATCCCATGAGTCGATTGAATTAGGTGGAAGACTATACATCCATTTTTTAGCATCAGTTTTAAGAACAAAAGGAATAGCTCTTAATCTTAGACCGTCATTAGTTACTCTAGGGTACTGCATTGTAGCACAAATTTCATCAAATTCTCTAAGAAACAAATAAGGGTCTTCAACACCAGAAAACTTAGGGAGTAGGACAATATTGTGATGTTTAAGCTCAAAATTAACTGATGTGTCTAAGTTATCCGCCAATCTTAGGCGGATTTCGGGTCGTTTTTGGTGTCGGTTCGAGCTTAGTATCGGGATTTAGGAGAGTTTTGATGTTAGGAGGTGTTGTCGGAGGATGTTGTGTTTTGAGGAGTCTAGGGAGCGGTTTGCATGGTGGCGTAGTCGAGGGCCGATCTTGGTCCTCTGATCACTTTTTGTGCTCCGAGGTCCTTGTCCTTGGCTCCTTTATGTCGCATCTTCCGAGGCTTCCGAGCTTTGTTTGAGTTCCGAGTCCGAGTTCTGAGGTCCGTGGTTCAAGCTTCTTGGTTTGCTCGTCGTCCGAGGATCGTCTTCATTATGGTTCTGCAGCTTCATGGCTTACTCAAAAGCCAAGTTCTTTCTTTTCTTCCGCTTTATGCTTTCTTTTGGCGCTTCTGAGGCAGTCGCAACGTCGCGACTCGCGACATATCTCGCGACTCGCTACCAAGGGCAGGTCGCGATTCGCGACACTGATCGCGGGTCGCGACGTTGCGACTGCCTCAGAAGCGCCAAAAGAAAGCATAAAGCGGAAGAAAAGAAAGAACTAAGCTTTTGAGTAAGCCATGAAGCTGCGGAACCATAATGAAGACGATCCTCGGACGACGAGCAAACCAAGAAGCTTGAACCACGGACCTCGGAACTCGGACTCGGAACTCGAACAAAGCTTGGAAACCTCGGAAGATGCGACATAAAGGAACCGAGGACAAGGACCCCGGAGCACAAAAAGTGATCGGAGGACCAAGATCGGCCCTCGACTACGCCACCATGCAAACCGCTCCCTAGACTCCTCAAAACACAACATCCTCCGACAACACCTCCTAACATCAAAACTCTCCTAAATCCCGATACTATGTTCGAACCGACACCAAAAACGACCCGAAATCCGCCTAAGATTGGCGGATAACTTAGACACATCAATTTCCCCCACACTTAAACCTTACTCGACCTCGAGTAAAAGAAAAAGAGAAATCGACACACCCAAGCACCAAAATACGCCATACCACGCCAACCTACGGAATCGCCATCCACAAGACACAAAAGCCAATCGACAAAATCTACCCCAAAAGAATCCCTCTATACAAATGAATCTCGAATCCCGAAAGGTTTCGGAACACGACTATCAACAATGACCTCCCGATTCCAACCTACCCAAAATGCAAGGAAACTAAGGCACGAGGGTAACTCATTCCCCCACACTTAGCTCCGTGCTCCAACCAAATCATACCACAAACAACAAAAGAGAAACGAGCCAAAAAGAGAAGCACACCCCGCCCTCAAAAGACACAAAACAAGGACCTAATCTAGCCCGAAAACATCGACTCCAATGCCGCCACCTTATGACGCCGGCACCGACAAATGAGGATCAAAGCAAAAATATTTTTCTTTTTGTTTTTTTCTCTTTTTTTTCCTCTCATTTTGCCTAGGAGCCCTTCCGGGTTTTCATCCTAGCTTCTCATTTTCATTCATTTTTTTTTTCATCTCTCTTTTTTTTTTCGGCTCGCAAAACTCACCCGCTCAACTAGCTCTTTTTTGCAGAGGTTGCCCTTTCGGGTTTTCGACCTATCCGAGCCCCCAATTTTGCCCGAGTCGCCCGCCCTTGCGGGTTTTCAACTCAGCGGGATTCTTTTTTTTTCTTTCTTCTTTTGTCATTTTTTTTTTTTTTTTCATTCACAAAAATTTTCATCAAATTACCACAATATATACAAAACAAACCAAATAGAACAAACTAAAACAAGCTAAAATACCACCACATTTAATCAATCTCTCCCCCACGCTTAGTATGCACATTGTCCTCAATGTGGAAAGGACAAACACAAATAAGAGGGAAAGGAAAAGGGAAAAAATCTAAGAGCTCGAGGGGCCCCCGCGCTCAAACCTGCGGGCTGCCCTACGGGCCTCTCTCTCCTGGCGGCGTATAACGCGCACCGCCTCAATCTCAGATGTGGGATCGGAGTACCAGGAGTCCTGGTTCTCCGGTCCCTGGGGTGGAAAACGGGACACAAAGAAGTTGTTCATGGCCGAAACCATGGAACCAACTGAATAGATCTGGTCCTCCATCCCATACATCTTATCCTGCATCTCTCCCAAATCGCCCATAACACTGGATAGTTGCTCAGTTACCTGAGCCTGAAACTGGGCGTGAGGGAGGCAACCCTGCTCCTGCTGGTACTGCTGAAACTGCTGGTACTGGAACTGTTGTGGCTGAGGCTGAGGCTGAGGCTGATGCTGATGCTGATGCTGATGCTGATGCTGATGCTGATCAAGATCCCTCTGACCTAATTCCTCCGCCACCCCCCGGGCATACCTCTCGTCCGGGGGAAGGAAGAGCTCCTCATGTGTGGTCTGCTCGGTAATGGCCACCCGCTCCTGCGGTAAAGCCATATATCTGACATTTCTCGCCTCAAAGAGCCACACATATCTCGTCTCATTGCCTATGGTTTTGAAATGAAGCATGGTAATACTCCTCAAGGCAATGGTATCATAGCAGTTAGAATCACGGGAATATAGGGTTGCCTTCTTATCCACGGGCACCTGGACACCTAGTTGGGAGGCTAAAAGGCTGATCATACCCCCCATACTCAACTTCCCCGAGGTCTTCCCCTCAGCCGACTGAGCTAAGCACTTATCCACCCAAATCTTCACCCAATCTGGACATCCCTCCCTTTGCGGTGTCATAGCCCAAAGACATTAAAAATTCCCATGCTTCACCAATAGTTTTACCCAAGAAGTTTCCCTGACACATAGATTCAAGCATAGTTTTAGAGTTAGGATCTAACCCTTCATACACAATTTGACACAATCTCGACTTTTCAAATCCATGGTGAGGGCATTGAGCAAGTAAATCCTTAAATCTATCTAAATATTTCTAGAAACTTTCACGTTCTAATTGAATGAATTGGTTAATTTCATTTCTAAGTCTTACGGTCTTACCATTAGGGAAATATTTTTTTAAGAAGACAAATACAAAAGCATCCCATGAGTCGATTGAATTAGGTGGAAGACTATACATCCATTTTTTAGCATCAATTTTAAGAGCAAAAGGAATAGCTCTTAATCTTAGACCGTCATTAGTTACTCCAGGGTACTGCATTGTAGCACAAATTTCATCAAATTCTCTAAGAAACAAATAAGGGTCTTCAACACCAGAAAACTTAGGGAGTAGGACAATATTATGATGTTTAAGCTCAAAATTAACTGATGTGTCTAAGTTATCCGCCAATCTTAGGCGGATTTCGGGTCGTTTTTGGTGTCGGTTCGAGCTTAGTATCGGGATTTAGGAGAGTTTTGATGTTAGGAGGTGTTGTCGGAGGATGTTGTGTTTTGAGGAGTCTAGGGAGCGGTTTGCATGGTGGCGTAGTCGAGGGCCGATCTTGGTCCTCCGATCACTTTTTGTGCTCCGGGGTCCTTGTCCTTGGTTCCTTTATGTCTTCCGAGGCTTCCGAGCTTCGTTCGAGTTTCGAGTCCGAGTTCCGAGGTCCGTGGTTCAAGCTTCTTGGTTTGCTCGTCGTCCGAGGATCGTCTTCATTATGGTTTGCAGCTTCATGGCTTACTCAAAAGCCAAGTTCTTTCTTTTCTTCCGCTTTATGCTTTCTTTTGGCGCTTCTGAGGCAGTCGCAACGTCGCGACCCGCGATCAGTGTCGCGAGTCGCGACCTGCCCTTGGTCGCGAGTCGCGAGATATGTCGCGAGTTGCGACCCCTGTGTCGGCTGCTTCTTTTATTTTCTTTTCCTCCCTTGGAGGGTTATGTTATGAAGTTTTAGTTTTAGTTTTTGTTAGAGAACTTGAAAGAAGAAAAAAAGAAGATTTCTTTTCTAGGGTTTCTTTCTCTCTTCTTTTGGAGATTTGTAATGAATCCTATGGCTTGGCTAGCTTAAACATCTTTCTTGGGTTTGGTTGTTGAAGCTCTAATCTACTTGTGAGAAGTTCTTATCCTCTACTTTCTTTATGGTCATTGTGATGCTTCTTGTATTTAATTTCATGATGTTTGCATAATCTTTGCTAGGAACGTTACTAGTATTGTTGTGTGATTCATCTAATGCTAATTCTAGGTGCATAATCGGATTGTTGTGTTCCTAGCTCCATGTAGCATACTAGGTGTTTGATTAAATGCTGAACATTAATCTTTTGCACTTAGAGAAGCATTGCTTATTATTTGAGTGTTTTAGCTTTGATAACATTAGTAATCCTATCGTGTTCCTCGACTTTAATGCTACTTTGGTTTGGACTTAAGTGCGATTCATTTGAGTTAAAGCTTAGTAAGGGCGGTTCAAATCACGCAGATCGTGTGTTTAGCCACGATCTAGGAGGATAGAGGTCTAGACTTCTCGATAGGTGACCATAGGAAGTGTCAGGGGTAAGACTTCATAACCACAAACTAGGTTAGGGTGGATGCTAATCGAATCCAAGGCCTTTTTATATTGTAATCTCTTCGTATTTTAATACTGTGCTTAGTTTAACTTGCTTGCATTGTTCCAAAACCTCCCCAATTCGGTTACTTTGGCCTTAGCACATACTAGGGTCCTTAATTCACTAATTTCCGAACAAGTTCCTTTGCTCCCTATGGATACGATCCCTACTTCCATTATACTAGCTTAGTGTGCATGAGAGTAGGTTAATTATATTTGGTTAGGAGTACACGGCAAACGCCTACCATTAACATTACCACGTATAGCAGGAAGTACAAAACAAGATGGTTGAGAAGACCTAACTGGATAAAAGATGTCATTTAAAGTACGAGGGGGTGTCTCGTCTCCCATTTTACCGTTTCTTAAGTCACTAAAAAAATTATCTAAGTCTTTATCCAGTTCGGTACTAAATAAACGACAGGTCTGAGGGTCGGTACTCCAAACCTTCATAAACTAAATAAAGCGTGACACAAATTAAACCAAATTATTATTTTTTTTATTATTATTATTATTTTTTGAAAGAAAAAAAATAGCACCGATATGTAATAAAACAAATTAAACTAACTTTAAACAAGACGGAATGAAAGTACTAAATAAGTAATAGAGCTAGAACTCACGAAAATAAACGACTTATATCAAATAGGTAATATAACTCAATACAAAACATCCCCGGCAACGGCGCCAAAAACTTGTACGATTTAAAACTAGTACCGCAAGTGCACGGTGTACGATATAACACAACTAGCAAATACGGGTCGAACCCACAAGGATGTTGGTGTTAAGTTGTATTGCCCACTCAATTATAATGTTAGACGAGAATGATCACTTGCAAATAAGAACTAACTCAATGTAATGAAATTTTAAAAATCTAAAATGTTGTAAAATAATATTATGAACTACAACTAAGACCAAGTAGATAAATGTGAAATCTTAGTAATATCATGACGCAAAGGACAGAACAATAACAACAGCAAAAGCAATAAACAAAGTCAACCTAAGATAAAATCATGATACCACTAACTTAAGCAATGAATTTGATTGGTATAATAAATCAATAAGGTTGGAATTGCATAACATTGATTCTCATCTAATACGTTTGGATGCAGCAGGTAACAAATAAACCAAGTGCAGTAATCTAATCAATGAAGAACGATTAATAAAACTGCAGATGCTATATTGATTCAGAAGAAGTATCAAGACATAATACCACTATTACTAAAATAAAACGGCAAAGCTATTACAGCAAAACTAAAGAAATTAAATTGAGCAAAAGGAACAAGATTACCAGAATTTGTTTATGCAATTAAATGGACAGACTAAGACAAGAACCAAATCAGTTTGTTGAACGTTGCCGAAGTACGCCGCTGTCACCGGCGGATCTAAACACGAACAGGACTCAATTCAAAACTCAACCTAAAATTACTCTTTTTGTGACTGTAGTTCTGCTCTTTTGTCCCCACTAGTATAATGGAATCAGGGAGATTTATATCCAAAGAAAACAACCCTAAAACTTCCTTGGCACTTTTCTATCGAATCTTCCTCTTGAGGGGAATTATCTCCCTTGCCTTATTGTGTTTAGAGTAGAGGTGAGAATAGGAAAGTTTCCTCTTCCCTTGGCTCAGTGATACTGCCAGCAGAAAAGGAGGAGTTTGACTTCTTTTTGCTTCTTGTTGCGTGGGTTCATCTTTGGATGATTGGGCTTGTACTCTCTTATTACACAAACTGAATACCTATCCTAAGATAAAACACTAATTAAGCTCAATAGGTGATAAAAATAATAACTAAATGGAATAAGTACACAATAATAAAAGTCATCCGAAAAACCCATATATAGATATAAAATATTTCAAATAACTAAAATATAGGGGTAAAAATATGCAATAAAATAAGCTAATCATGTAATTTTCATAATTACCATGTACATGTATGTATTCAATAAGTGTGATCTAAAACCTATTCTATCTAATTGTAGAAAACCTTCTAAGGATCTTTATGGAAGCCTCCATAAAGTTTTCATATGCATAAAGAATTTCCATGTGTGATCTTCAGCCCATCCTACCTGATTTGGCCCAATTATGATCGATTATCATGAATTTATTTATTAATTCTATGTGTTGTCTAGGCGATAGCATGGGAGTCCCCATGGACAACACCATCATCAACTTAGTCAACATTAATCAGTGGGTTAAGCAACGAGTTGCGATATATATCTCACTTTAGATCTATTTTATTGTTAAAATAAATAGAACAAATTGATTCTAACATTCCAAACTTTTGCCGGTTCGCTCACTAGTGGAAAAAAGCTCATCTGATGCGGTCAAAACCAGGCTTACTGCTGCGGTTTTGGGCCGCATCAGGTGGGCTCGCAGCCGATGGCAGTCATTTACTGATCTGGTTTTTTAGGAAAACCGGATCAGATAGTTATATAATATGATCCGGTTTTCCTAAAAAACCGGATCAGAAAATTGCCTTGGCGCCAACTTGGTGTATGCAAAGCACACAATCTAATCCAGTTATTTAAAAAAACCGGATCAGATTGTTATATATATATTTAAATATTATATATATTTTTATATATATATATATATATATATATATAATATTTATATAAATTATTATATTTATATGAAGCTTATATTTAAACCTGTTATAATTGGCAAAAAGTATCACGCACGCGTCGTATACAAGTCAAAATGATATTATATATATAATATATTGAGAATTATAAATGTACTACAAATAAAGTTGAAATAAGTACTAAAATCAAAAATAAATATTTGGACCTATATAAGTAGCTAGTAACATAATAAGAACATAAAAACTCAAAGCCGCGACATCATCTTCACATGCAAAAGTCGGTAAGGTAGCGTGCTAGCAAATCCCGAACCTCGTCTATCTCGGCCGTGGTGAAACAACCATCCCTTGGTTTGCCATCGAGGAATACCTTATAAAACAAACATAAGGAAACACACATATATGACTTTAGTTGACTCTAAAGAGATTGAGGAAATAATATAATGTAAGAAATTAAGGAAATCGAGCTTAAAATGTAAACATCGGCAAAAAATGACAATCATTTACCCATAATGGGTTTCAGAGCATGTGAGTGAACTTTTGTTGACTTTAATACTTACATATATACTTATTAGAACTATATATGAGCTTAAAATGAGAGTAAGTGCGGGAGATTAAGGAAAGTTGAGCTAAGAAGGCCAAAATCGGGCCAAAATGACAATCATTTACCCAAAATGGGTTTCAAAAGCATATGAGTGGAATTTACTTGAATCTAATGGTTATAAATGTTGTTATTAGAACTATACATGTCCTAAATGTGGCTACATGTAAGAAAATAAGTAAAATGAGCTTAAAAGGCCAAAATCGTCCCATACTTGGCATTCATTTACCCAAAATGGGTTTCAAAGCATGTGAATGGATTTTACTTAACTCTTATGGTTGTATATGTTGTTATTAGAACTATACATGTCCTAACATGTGGCTAAATGTAAGGAAATAAGCAAAATGAGCTTAAAAGGCCAAAATCGTCCCGAAATGGCATTCATTTACCCAAATTGGGTTTCGAAGCATGAAAAATTATTTTGCTTGACTCTAATGGTTATATATGTTGCTATTAGAACTATATATGTCCTAAAATGTGGCTAAACGTAAGAAAATAAGTGCAATGAACTTGAAAGGCCAAAATAGGCTCGAAATGGCATTCATTTACCCAAAATGGGTTTCAAAGCATGTGAATGTAGTTTACTTGACTCTAATAGTTCTATATGTACTTGTTATAATTATATATGACCTAAAATGTGGCTAAATGCGGGAAAGTTAAAAAAATTTGAGCTTACGAGGCCAAAATTGGCCGTATATTGAGCTACTTATTATTTATGTATAATAATACCTTCTCAAGATCCCCGGCTTCCTTGCAACTTGAAAATATATCGAACATGAACCTCAACACATAGTAGCCACACTCGGTTCCCCCGGATTGTTGAGCACACTAATTATAGAATTACATAAAAAAAAATCATGTAAGAAACGTACATGTTTGTTTTTTATAAAAGAAAGAAGCAGCTAAAGTAATATCTATTACCTTCATTGCTTTCCACTTAGGAACCTGTCCTGTTCTCCCAACTTTCTTCATACAACTGTAGTTATGTTAATTTCATGTGAGAAGTGGGCAAAGGATGAAATTAGTGAAACATGTTATGCAAATAAGCATTTTAAGTAACAAAAATACCTATTTATGCATGATTTGAGGAGTAAGGATCGTGGTGGATCTTGAGCTGCAGAATCAAACTGATATACTGTGTTGTTTGAAGGACAAATCACAAGGAGCGACCAATGGAGACTAAAATCCCAAAAAAGTTAGGAATCAATCATGTGAGTACTTGTATTGTATAATAATAAAGTGACAAAAATGGATACAAAGTTAAGAACTATACTCTTCAAAACAAGGGGCAAATATGAACTTATGTTGTGCACGTTTAGCTGTTTTGAGACATAGCCAAATATACTCCTTAACCTCACTTGTGTTTTGCAAACAATTGTCAGCTCGAACAAAATTTGGACATAACCACCCAAACTGATCGCGTCCACGAGGATCATCTTGGAGTAATCTTCAAAGCACAACCACGTACATAACATAGATATATTATTAGATATTGCAAAGAAAGTTCATATATTTGATAAGTACAACTATTATACCTGATGAAGGTTTGAATCAAGGAAACATTCAACATCTCTCCGCAAAGGAACTCCTTCACATCAACCTTAGACACCCATGTCGATGTTTCCTCGTGGTAGTTGAATTTCGTGGTACCCAACTTCACCTCCACAGGTGTATCATCCGGCATATCACGCACATTTGCATGTAGCCATAAGCATGACTTAGTGAGACACTGAAGCGTTGGTTTCTCAATCCAAGTATATGTAGACGGGTTTAGTTCGCAACTTAAACCTTTGGAGTCTTGCGTTCCTTTACCCGAAATGGCCTTCTTTGGCCTGCTTGTACCCTCCTTCTCCTTCGCCTTTTCCAGAGGAGGTGAGTCCGCCTTGCTTTCCTTGGGCTTGCTTATTCTCTCCAAAACCTATTAATTCAAATGGAAAAACATTCAACTTAGTTAGTTTATATTTAATAGATATGAAATAAATCAATATGAATATGGATTTTAGTTTCTCATTTTTCCTCGTCTGAAAACCTCACCCATGCCGATGGCCACAACACATAACCACCACGAGCGTCGATCAAGACATTTATATCAACTAACGGTTTAGGCAACGGAAGAGCAAAGTCTTCGTAACCAGGAGTGATGGTGACTATACTAACCGCCAAGTGCTCATTGTCCACACACTCGTGATGGACTATTGGTCGTTCACTTCGTGGTTGTGCATTTCCTTCAGCCACCACAATCAAACCCTCATCTTTTACATCTAGTAAAAGCTGGCAAGGCGTTTCTTCCTTCCAAAAGTAAATGGATTGAGGTTAGTTTATATTACTTAGTTTTAAAAATTATAAGAAGGATAGTAGTTACCTCTAGCTCAAGTATAGATGGTGCTGATTTTTGTGTGTTAGGATGGCTAGCTTTGTCCTCCAAAGGACGATCCAAAGGTCGTATCGCCGGTATACCAAACTGTGAAAGGACCGCGTTGAAACTTTCCGTGATTTTAGCCGTCACTTTCTCGGTAATTTCCTCCGTAAGCTTCTCCCGCATAACTTGTGACATAGATTCTTTAGAGTGTGATCTTCTACCCACGGAGGAATCTTTAGCATAGGCTTTTTTCACACCGAGACGAATACCACCAAAACCCCTCAAACGTCCATTGTGGTCCTTTCCAAAAGTCTCGTAAAGAGCATCTTTGTTGCCTTCGGGAGTGAACTCGCCGCTAACCTCTTTTTGCTTGATCCCCATCTACATAGATTATAGAAGTAGTAAGTATAAAAAAATTACAAATTAACAAGGGGGGTTGTGCAATGGGGGGGGGATTGTGCGGGGAGGGGGAGCGGTAGGGGAGGGGGCCAGCGAGAGGAGGGGTTTGAAAGTCCTGAAATAATGTAAAAAAATTAATTAGAGACGCGCAAGAGTTAACAAAAAAACAATGGTATCAAACAAACAAAAAAATTTATCCTCCTCCCCTGTTGCCCCCTTCGCTCTCCCCTCCCCCACCCCCCTTGCCCCCTGCTCCCCCCGCCTGCCCCCCCACCTGTTGCCCCACCCCCGCCGCCTACCCCTGCTCCCCCGATTCTTGCCCCTCGCTCCCCCACCCCGTTGCCCCCTCATCTGCTCCCCCCCCCCTGCTGCCCCCTGCTCCCCACCCCCCCGTCGCCCCCGCTCCCCCGGCCCCGCTGCCCCCCCCCCGCTACCCCCTACCCTGTTGCCCCCCCCCCCCCCCCCCCCCCCCCCCCCACCCCCGCCCCCCTGCTGCTCCCCCCCCCCTTTGCCCCCCTTGCTGCCCCCACCCCGCCGCCCCCGCTCCCCCTGCTCCCCCACCCTCCCCCGCCCCCGCTCCCCACCCGCTGCCCCCTGCCCCCCCCCACCCCTTTGCCCCCAACCCCTTGCCCCCCCCCCCCCTCCCCCACCCCCTCGCCCCCTGCTCCCCGCCCTCTCTTGCCCCCACCCTAGCTACCCCCCCAACCCTCTGCCCCCCCCTTCTGCTCCCCCCACCCCTGCTGCCCCCGCTCCCCCCACCATGATGCTACTCCCACTCCCCCGCCCTGGCCCCCGTGCAAACCTCCCCCCCCGCACAAGCCATAATTCGATCGGAAATATCTTCAAAATCATGCGACCCAACTTTAAGTGACTCTAATGGTGATACATATACCAATAAGAACTATACATACCTAAAATGAGGCTAAAAGCGATAAATTAAAGAAATTGAGCTCGAAAAGCCGAAATCGTCCGGAAATGACATTCACTTACCCAAAATGGGTTTCAAAACATGTGAAGCGAGTTTAGTTGATTGTAATACATATATATATACCAATAAGAACTATACATGACTTAAAATGAGGCTAAAAGCGATAAATAAAAGAAATTGAGCTCGAAAAAATAAAATGACTTCACTTACCCAAAATGGGTTTCAAAACATGTGAGCGAGTTTAGTTGATTGTAATACATATATATATACCAATAAGAACTATACATGACTTAAAATGAGGCTAAAAGCGATAAATTAAAGAAATTGAGCTCGAAAAGCCGAAATCGGTCCAAAATGACATTCACTTACCCAAAATGGGTTTCAAAACATGTGAAGCGAGTTTAGTTGATTGTAATACATATATATATATACCAATAAGAACTATACATGATCTAAAATGAGGCTAAAAGCGATAAATTAAAGAAATTGAGCTCGAAAAGCCGAAATCGGTCCGAAATGACATTCACTTACCCAAAATGGGTTTCAAAACATGTGAAGCGAGTTTAGTTGATTGTAATACATATATATATACCAATAAGAACTATACATGACTTAAAATGAGGCTAAAAGCGATAAATTAAAGAAATTGAGCTCGAAAAGCCGAAATCGGTCCGAAATGACATTCACTTACCCAAAATGGGTTTCAAAACATGTGAAGCGAGTTTAGTTGATTGTAATACATATATATATATACCAATAAGAACTATACATGACTTAAAATGAGGCTAAAAGCGATAAATTAAAGAAATTGAGCTCGAAAAGCCGAAATCGGTCCGAAATGACATTCACTTACCCAAAATGGGTTTCAAAACATGTGAAGCGAGTTTAGTTGATTGTAATACATATATATATATACCAAATTAAACTGTTCATGACATTACAAACGACAAAAAGAAAATGACCTTGAAAAGCCGAAAGCCGGAATTTGAACTTGAGAAGTCGAGCCTTTTGTTTACTTTTGCCACCTTCCTATGAAGTTTCAACCATTATCCCTTCTTCGTGATCTGCACGCATGTAATTTGTCGCTAACTCGACATCAGTGACATCGAACTTGGGAATGGTGAAAGGCGGGGTGTCTTCAAACGCATCATACTCCTCCTCATCCTCAACATCACCAACTCCAAGTATACTTCTTTTTCCAGGGACAACAATTGACCACTTTTTATCAGAAGGGTCAGTTACGTAGAATACTTGCTTAACTTGTGATGCAAGCACGAATGGCTCTTCACTATAACGCAACCGACCCAAGTCTACAAGAGTAAATCCACAAGGGTCATCTTTTTTTATGTAGCGCCGGTTATAATCAACCCACTTGCATCGAAATAAGCGCACCGTGAAACCGAGTAGTCAAGCTCCCATATATCTTGAACCCGCCCATAGTATAACAATTTAGCATCAATAGGAGACTTGTCTTTGGCACTTGCATTACGTGTAGATGATGCCTCTACTTGAAACGCCACTATTCCCCAGAGATCTCGACTTTTGATCTTGACGATCCGTCCAAAATGTAAATCCGTTAACATCATAACCCTTATAGGAGTGCACAGCTTCTCGAGGACCAAATGGTAGCCACTTCAGAGTTTCAGAAACATTGGAATCTACTTCACGCATTATTCGGTTATGGAACCAATTAATAAACGTCTTATTATGCAACTGCATCAATGCTCTAGTCCCTTTACCGGATTCCGATCGCGTAACTCCTCCATATGCTCATCCAAGTAAGGATGGACCTGTACCATATGCTTCGCAATACAAATAAGTGTGCTTGTATGCACCTTTCAACAGGAGGTACGATCATTTTGGAGCCAAGCGTACCTTTACCCTCGAGTCCGCCCTCGTGTCGAGATGTAGGAACTCCAATAGGATCAACATTAGGTAAGAACTCGACCACAAAATTACCGACCTCTTCACTCACAATCCCCGAATTATACTTCCTTACGGTTGAGCGGGATTCCTTACCTTATCTTTCAAAGTGCCCATATGTCTCTCAAAGGGATAGCACCACCTCAAAAACACCGGACCACATAGCTTAATTTCTCGAACGAGATGTACAACCAAATGGACCATAATGTCGAAGAAAGCAGGTGGGAAATACATCTCAAACTTGCACAAAGTCTCTATCACACCAGCCTAGAGAGCATCAAGCTTCGACGGTTGTAACTTTTTGCTACATATAGTATTGAAAAACGAACATAGCTCTATTATGGTGTGTCTCACGTGTTTCGGCAATATCCCTCGAATCGCAATCGGTATGAATACTTGCATCATTACATGACAATCGTGAGACTTCATACTCGATAATTTCAACTCACCGTCTAAGGTAACAAATCTTTTCATGTTCGATGAGTACCCTGATGGAACCTTAATGTCGTACAAAGACTCGCAAAAAAGTCGCTTCTCAGCTCTAGATAGAGTGTAGCAAGCCGGAGGCAAATAGTTCCTATCATTATCCTTCACCGTTTTCTTTCCTTTTCCTTCAATTCCTGCAGGCGACCCGTCTTCTTTTCTTTTCCCTTTTCTTTTCCTTTACTAGGCACTTTTTCTTTTGCGTATTTGCGTATTTGCGTGCCAAATAGTTAACATCATAACCCGTATTTGCGTTTCATGCACAACCAAGGAGGCAAGTTGTATATAACTAGAAGAACCGGCCATGTACTATGTTGAGAACTAAGAGTGCCAAATGGGTTCATCCCATCCGTGCATAGGCCAAGCCTCAAATTTCTGGCCTCGGCACCAAAGGGCTTATGCACCCGATCGATACCTTTCCACTCAAGAGAATCAGCCGGATGTTTGATAAAACTGTCCTTCTTCCTTCGTTCTGCATGCCACCTCAAGTTCTTACCATCTTTTTTAATTGAAAACATGCGCTTGAATCGTGGTATAATCGGAAGATACCACATCACCTTTGCTGGAGGCCTTTTCTTATCACTAACCCCTGCGCGCCTGTAACGCGACTTCCCACATCGAGGACACTCATCCATATTTTCATATTCATTTCGATATAGCACACAATCGTTTGGACAAGCATGTATCCTTTGGTACTCTAAACCGAAGGGACACATCAGTTTCTTAGCATTGTAGTTCGACTTCGGTAGTTCATGGTCGTCCGGTAACATATCACCAAAGGCTTGCAACAAGGAAGTGAAACAAGAGTCACTTATACCGGCTTTCGTCTTGATATTATAGAGTGTTATCACGGCCGTTAGCTTCGTGTACCTCGTACAACCAGGATACAACGGTTTCCGAGATGCCTCGGTCATGCACTCAAAAACACGAGGCCGTTTGCCAGCATAATCATCCACCCCCTCCATCATCTCCTCTATATAGTCCCCTTCATCATCATCATCCTCTACTTCATGATCCTCATATTCGTCCTCGATGTTCTTGTCATTCTCAATGACATCAAACTCACCTCCTTCACGCACATCGTTAACAATGGCATTCCCACCATCATATATACCCTCCTCACCGTGCCAAACCCATACATGGTAGTCTTGCCCAAACCCGCGACGAAAGATATGCTCCCTAAGCGACCCAATGCTACTAACCATGCCCACATTACAACAATCAACACAAGGACAATAAAATCCCTCGGTTCTCGTTGCAGCCTGATGACTTAATGCAGCATCACAAAATTCATGGACCCCATCCACGAATTCACACGTGTTGCGACTACCGTACATCCATGCACGATTCATTTCAATCAGACCTCTAATTAAACACAACCAACAAGTACCTCATGTCAATGACGAACTTCATTACATGATTAGAGTTTATGAACCATATATATTTAATGAAATTAGGCATGCTTTCCAAGGGTCCTTATCACTCCAACCTAACCCATCCTTAGATGTCTAATCTCACTAGTGAATGTATGCCTTCTTTTCGATTCTACAGAAAATTCGGCAGCATTTCCCTATAGTTCTCCAAGTACACGATGTAGATATATAGTTATTTATATCTACATATGTACCCAAAGAACAAAAGTAGGGAAACGACGAGCCAAGATTTTCCTCTAGAATCGAAATAAAGGCATACATTCACCACCTAAGTGAGATTAAACATCTAAGAACAGTCCCAAACCGGGGACTATTCAAGACTTACACCTACTGAGTAAGTCTCGAACGGGTATCTAGGCATATGATATGATGATGCATACATAGGTTTTTAAACAACAAAACATTTTACATCTAATCTCAATTCAACGAAAAATATATACATTTTTTCACGTATAAACCAATTTCCTATATATGAAAGCAAGAAAGTTGAATATGAATGATAACATACCAATATCAAGGTTGTAAATAGGAAAATCGAACTCAACACTCCGTCACTATAGCTAGCTTCAATCAACAACAAAGTGAAAGTTAACATTAGTATAAATTAGCAAATCAAACAAAACAAAACAAAACAAAACAAAACAAAACAAAACAAAACAAAACAAAACTAAACCAAACCAAACTAAACTAAACAAAACTAAACTAAACTAAACAAAACTAATTAAGTACAACAACAACACAACAACCACTACAACAACCATTACAACAACCACAACAACAACAACCACAACAACAACAACCCCACCAAAGCCCTAGTTTTTTAACCTAAAAAGCACACTAACTACTTAAACTAAAATCAAATTAACTCAAATCAATCAACTTTGAACCACCCTTTAACTATTATACAACCTAATTTCACTAACAATTATTCATAAAACTACAATGAATTATAAACTTGAAGTTTCAAATATGAGATTAAAATAAAAGTTATGAACTTTTAGTTACCTAGGAAGAGGTGGAGGAGGAATGTAGTTGTTTAGGATGGGGTAGAGGACGAATGTAGTTGTTTAGGAGGAGGAAGGTGGAGGTGCGCAAGCTAGGGCAGTGGTGCGCAACCTAGGGCGCCCAGCTTCGGGTGGAAATGAGTTAGATGAATGGTGGAAGCTTCGGGTGGCGCGGAATCAGGTGGTGGCGGCGGTTTGGTGGCGCGGAATCAGGTGGTGGCGGCGGAATCAGGTGGTGAAGAAGGAGGATTGAACTCGCTGAAGGAGGAGAACTGAAAATGGGTGGGAGCTGAAATTGTGTGAATTAGCGAGGGAAAAAAACACGGGACTTTGGGCGGAAAAAAAAAAACCCGAAAATCTGATGCGGTCTTGAGAACCGGATCAGATTTGTAAAAACCGCATCAGATTATAGAATCTGATCCGGTTCTCTAAAAGACCGCATCAGATTCTTTGCCTAGACTTCCCTCCCATTTTTTCATTGATTTTCAGATGCGGTTTTCTAAAAACCGAATATGTTACTAAGTGTCAGATAAGGTTTTTTCCTCTAGTGGCTAAATGTATTTCCACCTAGTGATTATATTTAAACAATCCCAAATTTTGGGGGTAGCTTCTCAAAATAATCCGAACTTTTATTTCTTTCCATCACTAACCCGTTTTTAGTCTTTTGTATGCAAGAAAAATAAAAGTTCAAATTATTTTGAGAAGCTACACCCAAAATTTGGGATTATTATAATCAAAAGGTGTGGGATTAAATTCAGCAAACTAGCCAAAGGTTGGATTATTATAATCAATTTTTCCAAATTAATATACTATCTTTATCTTAGTATAAATACAACAGTTTTAGACTTTTCCTTCAAGTTTCCTCTTGGCGAACAATAGCTTAGCTTCTAACCTATCGTGCTCTGCTACCATAGGGCAGAATCTGTTGGGAAATCTCAAACTAAGTCACCAGGAAATGGTGCTAAAAAGATCAATGGTAAGCTTAGGGGCCCTCCTGATGATGATAAAGTGTTGGAAACGCGCTTAGTGGATGAGATTATGGGTGTTGAGGCTCTGCTTTGTGGTTTTGGTGAACATGAAGTTCTCCCCTAAATTTTCTCTTCAACAGTTGCAAGTTCAATCAGAAATTCATCACTCCTTCAATGAAGGGATGCAATCCATTCATCGGAGCTCTAAGGTTCGTCCTAAAACTCATAGGATACTACCTCATTAAGCTGCAGGTATGTCATCTATTTTAATTTTGCAGCAATTTAATGAAGTTGCTAGTGAGGATCAGATTGAAATGGAGAATTTGAATGCTGGTTCGGATGATGTTCATATTCAGTTAGATGATATCCAGGATAAAATTAATTTATGGAGTTCATCAACTGTTTGTTATGGTGTTGGTGATAATCCACTTATACAAGTTATGGAGGATTTTGTTCGTAGAATCTGGAAATCTCTTAATGTGGATAAGATAAGGTGTTGACTGGAACATATTTCTTTGACAAGAAACCTCTTATTATGAAACTATATTCTGAGGATCTGGATTTTGAGAAAGAAGAGATTAGAACTTCGCCGATTTGGATTCAGGTGAATCTAGGCATTAAGTACTAGGGTGAGAAGTCTCTATTAAAAATGGTAGCTCAAGTTGGAAAGCCAATGAAGAGAGATAAAGTGAAATTTGCAAGAGTTATGGTGGAAATGAATTTGGATGTTGCAGAAGGGGAAAGGCAGGAGGATATCTTTAGAGTTTAAGAAGTAGGAAGAGGGGACTATTCAACTTTTAATGGATAGACTTATGGCGTGGAATGTCTGGGGTTCAATAGCCTTAAAAAAAGAATGATATTAAAAGCATTATCCAGAAACATTGTCTATGGTTATTGGGGCTCTTGGAGACTAAGGTAAAGGCTTCTAATATGGGAATCCTTTACCAGAAAGTCTTTCGTGGTTGGTGATTCTCATTCAATTTAAGCTACAATGATAGTGGAAGAGTTGTAATTGCTTGGAAACCTTGTGTTTTCCATGTTAATATATTGATTGAATAAAGCCAGGCCGTGCACTACTTTGTGACTCTAGTTAGCATCAATACTGTATTTTTTGCACCTTTGTCTATGCTTAATGAAAAATGCTAGAAGGGTGGTTTTATAAAAGTATATTCTTGATCAGAATACTAGTGATCCATGGATCATATGAGGGGATTTCAATTGTGTTTTGCATATTGATGAGAGAAATGGTGCTTATGTGAGAAGTTCTGAAGTTGAACAATTTGTAAAATGCTTGAATGATTGTATAATGGTTGATATCATGTATTCTGGAAAATTTTATACATGGAACAATAAGCAGCAGGGCCAAGCCAGGGTGTTTTAAAAAAATTAGCAGATTGTTTGCAAATGAAGCTTGGATGAATATATTGATGCAGGAGCATCTACTATGAACCAAGGTCTTCTAGTTCAACAAGAAAATCAAGGGCATATGGTGAAAGAAGTTCAGTTCATAAGCTTAACAAGCACGGTTTTTCCTAAAACACTTCTTAAGCACCTTGATTAGGCTAATCTTTTCTTAATCTTCCTTAAACAAGGTTAATTAATGCTAATGATATTCTTAATCATCATTAAGTATTGTTAATCAAGTTTAGTTGGTGATTAATTAGCTTAATTAGGGTAATTAGTTAAACTAACCTTGATTAGAGCAAAGCTGATTTTTGTTCCTAAGTCATCCGGTTTTTGTAAGGGCTTAAGGAAGCTTACTTTTGAAAATTCAAGGCCACCTCATGCTTGAAGGTGAACTCAAGTATGTCTAGTAAGGCCACATGATCTTCACATGGGCTTGGAAGCAACAACAAATGAGAAAGGAGAGCTTCATGGTGAAGCATGCTAAAACCGCAGCAGCACACGTCCCCAGCTGCCTCTTTTCTTCAGTTCTGGGCAGAGCCTTTTCCTTCTGCAAATGCCTCAAAATTGTGAGGATATTTTGTTTAAGATATGTATTTTAATTTGCTATAGGCTATTTTTCAGTTCTCCAATGTCCTATAGGGTAGCTTAGCTAATGATTAGGAGAGGTATAGAAACAGTTTTCTTTTTTGTCTCTCTTATTTTATTGTGTCATTTAGGTCAGCAAATGACGTCCTTTTGGGCTGATTTTTGGACATGTTGTAGCTTAATATGTCTAGTTTGTAATGCTTTTGGAATTAGATCATTCCAGTGGATATTGAAGCTTTTATGCTAAGTTTACTAAGCTGTGCGCCTAGTGTAACTCTTGGTCAGTTTCGACCAATTCTTAAATCTTTGTAATTTTGATCATCTAAACGTTGAATTAGTGATTAAGACTCAAAGTAGACTTAAACTAGAAGCTCATTGTTATAGTTTTAGTCTTGATTGGTGGTATATTGGATTGTGGAAGTGGTGGTTGTTCGTTCATTCGAACCGGTTTGATACAATTATCCTATCCTTTGTTCTTTGTAATTTCGAATGCTCTTGTTACCTAAGTCTTTATGTATCATTTGGTATCAGAGCTTGAGGTTATTTAAGAGCATTCAAATCATTCTATAAACATCCTAAATACTTTCCTTAAGCCCAAACACAACACCCCCCCAAAATCGAACCTATTCTAAGCCTAAACACACTTCTTTTCTTTCTTTTAAACCATAATTCATTGTGGTTGTATTAACCATGAGTGGAGGTGACGAAAATCAGTTTCGGAGAGGCATGAACATGAATGAAGCAAGGTTGGTTGGAGTCGAAAATCAGATGGCCACCTTATCTGAACAAATGGCTAACATGATGACTATTCTGAGAGATGTGGGATTAAGAGGACAAGTAAGAAAGGGAAATGAGGAGGATGAACATGTGGCATATGATACTAGTGAGGAAGCCAATTTTGAAGCTTTCAGGACAAGAAGAAGTCTACGAAAAACAGATGATTTTCGAGACATTAAGTTAGATATTCCTGAGTTTGATGGAAACCTTAATCCTGATGTTTACTTGGAGTGGGTAGCAAGGTGTGATCGAATTTTTGAACTCAAGGAGTATGATGATGCTAAGGCTTTTAAAGTTGCAATTACTAAGCTAAAGGGGTATGCATCCCTTTGGTGGGAGAATGTTGTTCTAGCAAGGACAAGGAAGCAAAAGCCGAAAATCAAGAGTTGGGAGAAACTCAAGAAGAAAATGAAAGAGAAGTTTCTACCTTCCACTTATACTCTTGATTTATATAACAAACTATCTGAATTGTCTCAGGATCACAAAGGTGTCGAAAGTTACATTCATGAATTTGAGAAATTGATGATGAAATTAGATGTTCAAGAAAGAGAGGAGCAAACTATGGCTCGATTCTTAGGTGGTTTGGAGAAAGACATTCAAAGGAAGTTGGAGCTGCAACCATATTCTACTTTGGATGAACTTTTCAAGCTAGCTTTGAAGGTAGAAAAACATCAAAAGGAGAAGAAGAAGAAAACGTTTTCAAAGGAACTTCTTACACCAAGGGAAGTTCGAATGTGAAGCCATCTTATGCATCTCCTTACACTCCAAAAGGGGATACTTCGAAGGCCGTAGATAAAGGGAAGAAAGTGGTTGAAGAGTCCTCTAAGAAATCTGATGTGAAGTGTTTTAAGTGTCATGGTTATGGTCATTATCAAGCTCAATGCCCAAACAAAAGGGTAATGACTCTAATTGATATTAAAAACATTGATGAAGCACTTGAATCTCAAGAACAACTTGAAGATGAATCCGAGAAGGAGGCTGAAATTGAAGGAGAAGTTGAAGTGGGAGAAGTAACTCAAGGTGATCATTTAAGCCATGTTCTAAGAAGAATTCTTCATACTAAGGAAGCCGAATTGATTCCATCTCAAAGGGATCAAATTTTCCAAACAAAGTGCTTAGTGGGAGGGAAGATTTGCTCAATGATTATTGATGGTGGGAGCTGCACTAATGTGGCATCATCAACCATGGTGGACAAGCTCAATCATCCTACCTTCAAACATCCTAAACCGTATAAGCTTCATTGGCTTAATGATGGCAATTGTGTGGAGGTAACAAAACAAGCTTTAGTTAGTTTTTCTTTTGGTGATTCGTATAAGGATGAAGTTCTTTGTGATGTTTTGCCTATGGATGCATGTCATATATTGTTAGGAAGACCATGGCAATCTGATAAAGAAACTGTACATAATGGTAGGGATAATACTTACACTTTTATGCATAATCGAAAGAAAATTGTGCTTAGTCCTAGTAAACCAAGTTCGAATACACCTAAACCAAAAACAACACAACCTAAAACACAAAACAAAAAAACCTTAATCCTTTCGAAATGTCAATTAGATAAAGCTGTGGAAAAGGGGAAGGTTATGTATTTGTTGCTGTTGTTAGATGAGAATGATGTCAATCCTATTGAAATACACGAAATGGTTAAGCCATTAGTGAGGGAGTTTGGTGATATTTTTCCTGAAGACCTTCCATTTGGTTTACCCCCTAGTAGAGGTATTGAACATCAAATTGACTTGATTCCTGGAACACCATTACCTAACAAGCCAGCTTATAGATGTATTCCTGATGAAGCTAAAGAATTACAACGCCAAGTGAGTGAATTAATAGCTAACGGATTCGTACAAGAAAGTCTTAGTCCATGTGTTGTGCCTGTTATTTTGGTTCCAAAGAAGGATGGTTCTATGCGTATGTGTGTAGATTGCAGGGCCATCAACAATATTACAGTCAAGTATAGGTATCCTATACCTAGGCTTGATGATTTGCTGGATGAATTACATGGTTCCACTATATTTTCGAAGATAGATTTAAGAAGTGGCTACCATCAGATTCGAATTAAGGAAGGTGATGAATGGAAAACAGCTTTTAAAACTAAGAGTGGTTTGTATGAATGGCGGGTGATGCCATTTGGTTTGACAAATGCTCCTAGTACCTTCATGAGACTTATGCACGAGGTACTTAGATCCTTCATTGGTATCTTTGTTGTTGTTTATTTTGATGACATTCTTGTATATAGTCAAAGTGAGCAGGAACATCTTGGTCATCTAAAGAAGGTTTTCCTTAAGCTAAGGGAAAAGAAGCTGTATGCAAAGATGGAGAAGTGTGAATTCTTCACTTCTAGCGTGACCTTTCTTGGATTCATAGTATCATCCAATGGCATTTCTATGGATGAATCCAAGGTGGAAGCAATCAAGTCTTGGCCAAAAACTATTACAGAGGTTTGAAGTTTCCATGGTTTAGCTTCTTTTTACAGGAGGTTTATCAAGAACTTCAGTACTATTTTGGCGCCATTGATTGAATGCATCAAGAAGGGGTCTTTTATTTGGACTCCAGCAGCACAAGAAGCGTTTGAGCAATTGAAGAGTATGCTTAGTAAGGCTCCTGTTCTAGCCTTACCTGATTTCAAGAAAGTGTTCGAGGTTGAATGTGATGCTAGTGGCGTGGGCATTGGAGCTGTTTTGCAACAAGGTGGGCGTCCCATAGCCTATTTCAGTGAGAAACTTAATCAGTCCAGACTCAACTACAACACTTATGACAAGGAGTTCTATGCTATTATTCGTGCCTTGACTCATTGGACTCATTATCTCAGACCAGCTCAGTTCGTGCTTCACTCGGATCATCAAGCCCTAAAGTACATCAATGGTCAACACAAGCTCAGTCCTAGACATGCAAAATGGGTGGAATTCCTGCAGTCCTTTGATTTTGTTTCAAAATATAAAACTGGAGTTTCTAACATTGTTGCAGATGCTTTATCAAGGAGGCATTCTATGCTTTCTTTAATGGAGGCTCGTGTTCTTGGCTTTAGCCATCTTAAAGAGTTATATTATGAAGATCCAGATTTCTCTCTATTATTAGAAGCATGTAAAGATGGATCTCATGGAGCTTATACAGTTCAAGATGGCTTTCTTTTTCGAAACAACAAGCTATGCATCCCTCGGTGTTCATTAAGGGATTTGCTTATCAAGGAGGTTCATGGAGGAGGACTAGCAGGACACTTTGGCATTAACAAAACTGTTGATGTTTTGCAGGAACATTTCTATTGGCCGAAACTTGCAGGAGATGTTCATTCAATTTTAGCTCGTTGTTCTACGTGTCAAAAGGCTAAGAATACCTTTCATCAAGGTGTCTATACGCCCCTACCAGTCCCAACTCAACCATGGGAAGATGTTAGCATGGATTTCATTGTGGCTTTGCCTAGAACTCAAAGAAGCAAGGATGCAATCATGGTGGTCGTGGATAGATTCTCTAAAATGGCTCATTTTATTCCTTGTAATAAAACTGATGATGCTATTCATGTTGCTGATTTGTTCTTTAAAGATGTTATACGTCTTCATGGTGTTCCTAAGTCCATTGTTTCAGATAAGGACGTAAAGTTCTTAAGCTATTTTTGGAAGACCTTGTGGAAGATGCTAGGTACTAAGCTCCTCTTTAGTACTACAGCTCATCCACAAACTGATGGCCAGACCGAGGTGACAAATAGGACCTTAACAACCTTGTTAAGAACTTTGGTGAACAAGTCTCAAAGAGATTGGGATCTAAAGTTAGCTCATGCTGAGTTTGCTTACAATAGATCTCCAACTTATGCTACAAAACACTCACCATTCGAGGTAAACTATGGGATTAATCCTTTAAGTCCTATTGATTTACTTCCATTTCCTATTGACGTGCATATTAGCAAAGAAGCTGAAGAAAAGGCCAAGGAAATGAAGAAACTTCATCAACAAACTCGAACCAGAATTGAAAAGGTGAATGAAACATACAAGGTCCGAGCAAACAAGCACCGAAAAGAAGTTTTGTACAAGCCTGGTGATTTAGTATGGCTACACTTGAGGAAGGAACGTTTTCCAACCAGAAGAAAGAACAAGCTAATGCCTAGAAGTGACGGTCCTTTCAAAGTGCTCGAGAAGATCAACAACAATGCCTACAAGATCAAAGCGCCGGATGAAATGGGAAACATATCTCGCAACATTCAATGTTGGTGATCTAGCTCCCTATATTGCGAGATGAATCGAAATACAAGAAGACCTTTTCGAACCGGGAGAGAATGATGCAGGAGCATCTACTATGAACCAAGGTCTTCTAGTTCAACAAGAAAATCAAGGGCATATGGTGAAAGAAGTTCAGTTCATAAGCTTAACAAGCACGGTTTTTCCTAAAACACTTCTTAAGCACCATGATTAGGCTAATCTTTTCTTAATCTTCCTTAAACAAGGTTAATTAATGCTAATGATATTCTTAATCATCATTAAGTATTGTTAATCAAGTTTAGTTGGTGATTAATTAGCTTAATTAGGGTAATTAGTTAAACTAACCTTGATTAGAGCAAAGCTGATTTTTGTTCCTAAGTCATCCGGTTTTTGTAAGGGCTTAAGGAAGCTTACTTCTGAAAATTCAAGGCCACCTCATGCTTGAAGGTGAACTCAAGTATGTCTAGTAAGGCCACATGATCTTCACATGGGCTTGGAAGCAACAACAAATGAGAAAGGAGAGCTTCATGGTGAAGCATGCTAAAACCGCAGCAGCACACGTCCCCAGCTGCCTCTTTTCTTCAGTTCTGGGCAGAGCCTTTTCCTTCTGCAAATGCCTCGAAATTGTGAAGATATTTTGTTTAAGATATGTATTTTAATTTCCTATAGGCTATTTTTCAGTTCTCCAATGTCCTATAGGGTAGCTTAGCTAATGATTAGGAGAGGTACAGAAACAGATTTCTTTTCTGTCTCTCTTATTTTATTGTGTCATTTAGGTCAGCAAATGACGTCCTTTTGGGCTGATTTTTGGACATGTTGTAGCTTAATATGTCTAGTTTGTAATGCTTTTGGAATTAGATCATTCCAGTGGATATTGAAGCTTTTATGCTAAGTTTACTAAGCTGTGCGCCTAGTGTAACTCTTGGTCAGTTTCGACCAATTCTTAAATCTTTGTAATTTTGATCATCTAAACGTTGAATTAGTGATTAAGACTCAAAGTAGACTTAAACTAGAAGCTCATTGTTATAGTTTTAGTCTTGATTGGTGGTATATTGGATTGTGGAAGTGGTGGTTTTTTGTTCATTCGAACCGGTTTGATACAATTATCCTATCCTTTGTTCTTTGTAATTTCGAATGCTCTTGTTACCTAAGTCTTTATGTATCATATATATCCTATTGTTGAGGCTTGTTTTATGAATGAAGGGGATAGGACCATTCACTAGGGTTATTGATATTATCCTAAGGTGGAGCTTGGCAAAAGACCATTCAAATACTTCACCATGTGGAGATTGTCACCCCATTTTCTATACATTATTGCTCAGGATTGGAATAGAGTTGTCAATGACTCAAAAATGTATATTGTGGCTCAAATATTGAAAGTTGCGAAACATAGTTTTATAGAGCTTAATGGGGTGGGTTTTCATGATGTGCAAGTTGAGGATGCTAGGAGCTATAATGAGATGATTGATGCTCAAAATACTATGCACCAACATCCTGGAGACATTAAGCAGATGTTGAATCGACTGTTGTGCAAGCATATGGAGTTAAGCACCAAATTTATGTTGAATTCTGGAAGCAAAAAGCACTAGATACTTACTGGTGATGTGAACACCTCTCTTTTTCATCGAAGTATAAAGGCCAAGAGAATTCAAAACAATGTTTATGCCATCTATGACACATATGGTGCATGGAAAGATATTGTTGAGGAAGTTTTTGATGCTTTCTTACAATATTACTAATCATTGAGTGTACTATTATTCCTAATAGGAAGAAGATGATGCATCAGGTTTTTAAAAGGGGTCCTACTGTCAATGATGGGCATAGGGTTAATCGGGAAGCTCCATACACTGCTAGAGAAGTCAAGGAGGCTTTTATTTTCCATTCATGGTAACAAAGCTCTAGGCCTTGATGGATTTAGATCTTATTTTTATAAAGATACTTGGGATGTTGTTGGAAATTATATCATTTCTCTTATACTTAATTTTCTGACTGAGGGTAAATTGTTAAAAGAAATTAACTCTACTATTATCACTTTGATACCCAAGAGCAAATGCCCTGATTATGTGAGTGTCTTTAGACATATTTCACTTTGTAATGTTCTTTACAAGTGCATTACAAAAGTTTTATGTAATAGGTTGAGATATACCCTTCTTGAATTATTAATGAAAATTAGGGTTTTATTCATGGAAGATATATAGTGCATATGGTCGTGCAGGATATAGTCAAGCACTATGGTAGGAAAAATGCTCTGCCATGTTGCTTTAATGAAGATTGATCTTTAGAAAGCATATGATATATACAGTAGATTGTTATTTTTTCATGTGCTGCAAAGGTGAATTTACTTCTATATACCTAATCTTATAGGCATTAAGTTGTTTTCAGAGACTTATGGGTTACAAGCCAATAAAAACAAGTCCTCCTTCTGTACTTGTGGAATGAAAGAAAAAGATATTCAGAGAGTGAAGGATGTTTCTGGGTATAGTAATAGTCACATACTCACATGCCTTTTAAGTATCTTGGTGTGCCTATCCTTTCAAAAAGGATTTCACCTGCTCAGTACGAGGTGCTCATTTGAAAAGATGACTGCTAGCATAAGTGTTTTAGTACAAGAAATCTTTCTTATGCTGCAAGAATGTTGCTTATCAATTCAGTGTTGATGAGTCTACACATATACTAGTCCCAGGTGTATGTGCTTCCTAAAATGTTTATCAGGGAATTACAAAAGTGTTTAGGGCCTTTTTTGTGGAGTGGTCAAGCTTTTAGCCATAAGGATGAATATATAGGTTGGGATAAATTGTGATGTGAGAAGTCTGTCGGAGGTTTGGGCTTTAGGAATGTCTTCTTATTGAATATGGATAACATCCAGCAAGATAATGCTTGTATAATTAAGTGGGTTAGCTATGTGTATCTTAGATCAGGGAGCAAGTTAGTATTAGAGGAAAGTTTGTGCAATATTTTTAAAAAAATTATTACTCCTTGGCTGAGTAAAATGCTTTGAGCAAATATTCAGTGAAGAACGTGAATAAAAAATTAGCCGGGGAGTTGGACCATGTTCAATGGAGTCATTTGGTGTGGAAGAGGTTGAATACTCCAAAGCACAGGTTTGTTACTTGGTTGGTTGTTCAAGCAAAGCTACAAACAACATAGAAGCTTGCTAGAATGGGCATCATTAACTCTAGTTGCTTGTTTGCTGTGGAACTGCTATGGAAAGTCATGAACATCTCTTCTTTTTGTGTTGTTTCAGTAAGAAGTGCCTACAGCAAATCAAGAATTGGTTATAGATCAGGGCAACGAGCTTCATTATAGATTAATATAATAAGATGGGTTAATCACTCAACGGTGTCTAAATTTAAAAAGGCTACCTGGTCATATGCTATTTGTGCAATTGTCTATACAATTTAGCAATGTATGAATGAATCTTATTGGCAGGCTGAAGTTCCAACTGTTATTGTAGCAGTACAAAGGCTCAAACAGATGATCAAGTGGGAATTTTAGCTATTTTACCTATGAAAATCTCTAGGAGGGATAATGAGTGGTTTGCTAGTTTGTCTTGAGTTGTCTCTTTATTAATCTCTAGAACTTATATATAGATCTTTTGTTGCCAGCCTTTTGGTTAAGGGAGTCCAACCTAGTTGTATGTTTCCCCTTAGGTTTGGCTAGGATGTAATCTTGTTGGGTGATTAGTATATTTCTTACTTAGCCAAAAAATGTAACACATTGATCAGCGGGTTAGGAGACAAAAACTAACATTATTCGAACACTACAAAATCAAACATATGTTACAATTTACTCTCTTACCCTTATGATATGGTCAGACTACAATTATAAACCTAATAGGAGATTTAGCATGATGTCAAGCGTGATACGCTAGACTACACAAAACCTATCAAAGTACAATTTATAAACCTAAACAAGCATTCCTTACAAAAATAGTTAGGCTAGTAATAAATAGTCGAACCACAAGAAAAGAGAGGATTTTTTTTTTTAAAAAAATTATTCATTATTTTTTTTGGAAAAATGGATCTACATAATTCCATCTATGGGTCATCCACTTTTAATAATTCTAACTTTGATTTATTTAAGAGTAGTCTCAACTATAGGATTGGTCTTCCAAAAATGCTCTCATGTGACTTGAAATCAATTGATAAGGTACATTTTTTAAAAAAAAATTATCCTTTATCTCTCCTCCATCCTCACCCCTTCAACCATCCCCTGCCTACCAGCTACCACCCCAACCACTAGCCCCTTCCCCTTCCTCCGCCGCCCCACTGCAACCAACACCCCTCCTTCCCTTCCTCTTCCTCCCCCATCCCCGAAATCAGCCCCACTCACTCGTACCAACCCCCTCCCCAACCAACGGCCCCCTCCCTTTTTGTTCCTCCCACAAGTACAACCAACTCAAAAATCACCCAAACACCAGACTCCAGCCACCCGAAACCCATCCATAAACACCCGCACCTACTCGAAACCACCCCTTCCTACTCCAAACAACCACACGTAAGTCGGTAACCACTACCACAACCCCAATAAGACCAACCCAAACCATCACAATGCAACATACCAACCCAAACCATCGCAATGCAACATACCAACCAAAACATAAACCAATCTACACCCCAAAGTGACCTTCTGAACCACCTCTACCATCCCAAACTAACTGCCAAAAAATCACCCCTAGCTACCAAACCATCTCGAAAACGACCCCACCTAATTGAAACCAATAGATGACCAGCAACAGAGAGAAAAAAGAGAGAGAAACTAAGTGATGCATACATACTCCCACCTGATTATTCTAATTGATATTGGTTTAGTATGAATTGGGCTTTAAATGGTCAAATTCAACAACTAAAGCTTCAGGTGAGCTGATTTCGGGGGTTGAGGGAGGAAGAGGAAGGAGAGGATGGATGGTGGTTGAGGAGGGGGAGGAAGAGGAAGAAGTAGGGTGGCAATGGGGTGGGGGAAGAAAAGGGTAAGGGTGGGGTCATAGAAAATCGAAATAAAAAAAATTAAGTAAACGACCAATAAGAGGACGACACATGGTATTTTTTTTAAACTGCTAAACCAGGTCTTTCATGTTATGGTACATTTTTGGAAACCTCTCACATAGTTCGGATTATTCTAAAATAAGTCAAAGTTAGAATTATTAAAAAAAGGACGGTCCATAATTGAGATTATTCTCATCCATTTGTTTTGGGCTGCATAATGGCTAAAAGATGTTATTTTATAATTCAACGCGAAAGTCCAATAGCTTAAAGCCATTCTCTTATTTAAAGGTGGGGCCGAGCAAAAATCAAGCTTTTAGCATATGGCTACCATTCACGGATAACATAGCGAGATAAATTGTGAGAAGACAAGGAAAGAAATGGGATTTCTGATAATGTTAGCAACATCATATCCAAAACACAACCACATATGAGGGGCCACGTGTAAGATCCATAATCACCGTTTTTTGTACATGGTAACATTATAGCTCTAATAATGGAATGAAGCTGGAAGCTGGGGTGATCAGAAAGGGAGCACAAAAAAGCTACGAAAAAATAGAGGAAAAAAAGGCTATCTAACTAAAAAGAGAGAAAATAATGGCAGCCTCAGTGATGTCTTCTTTGAGCTTGAAATCTTCTCCCTTCACTGTTGACAACAAGGCAGCAGTGAGAGGCTTGCCTTCCTTTACTAGATCTTGCACCTTCACTGTTCGCGCTAGTGGTGTCAAGAAGATCAAGACTGACAAGCCCTTGGGTATCTCTCTCTCTATTTTTCTATGACTAATTTTCCTCGTTGAACTTTATTGTAATTTAATTTAATGCTTACATTTTATCGAAAAAGAAAACTCTAATTTTTCTTATTTATTTACTTCTTTATGATGCTTTATCAATGTTGTTCATACTCAAAGCTGATAGATGAAATATAATTACAAAATAGTACTCATATGAATCAAAACAAAGGTTAAATTTGAATTTATCTCAGTTTTGAAGGAGTAGCTTTGACTTTAATAATTTTTTAATGTGTTATCCATATAATCGTAATTACATATAGGTTTTGCATACCATAACCTTAACTTCTTTAACTTAAAATCAAGGGTTTTTTTGTCAAAAAGTACCTAATAAAATACAAGTTTTGTAGGAAATGATCTAATAATTTTTTTTTGTCTAAAAGGACCTATTAAAGTACTTCTGGTTATTTAAATGAACTAGTTTTTGAATTTCAGGCCAAAATTACTATATTTTGTTTTTGGGTGCCTTAGGTTTGAAAAAATCAAGTTGTAACAACTCCTTTTGTAATCTGTATGTAATGAATGGAATTGTAACCCCTTCTATTGCAATCTATGAAATATATTTGAGCCAAAAACTATGTGCATTAATATTTTTTTTTGTTGTCTAAATGTATTATCAATGAGCATCAACAAGTGGAATTGTTATACATATACGTAAGTTTCGCCCTTGCTAATCCAAAAGAAGTGGAAACAACAATTGTGGTGCCACTAAGCTGCTACTTACAACAACTACACTAAACACCTGCATCTTGACTACACTAAACACCAACTACATTAAAGTGACAGTTACAACAACAAACCTAAGGCACCCAAAAACAAAACATGGTAATTTTGGCCTGAAATTCATAAATTGGTTCCTTTTAACAATCGAAAGTATTTTAATAGGTCCTTATAAACAAAAAATAATTTATTAGGTCCTTCCCTATAAAATTTGTATTTTATTAGGTACTTTCTGACAAAAAACCCTAAAATCAATTATACTTGTTATATGATTATATTATTCTTGAAAAGAGTTGTCCTCATATGAGATGTCACCGGCCTAAGGGTGCGTTCTCTTCACCTTAATAAATTAAGTTTCAGGTCCAATCAGTTTAGTTTAGTTCAGTTCAGATAAATTTAAATCAGTGTAATAAGTTCCAGGTCCAATAAGTTCCAATTAGGTGCAATAAGTTTCAATCAGGTCCAATCAGGTCTAATCAGGTCCAATAAGTTCCAATAAGGTCCAAATAGTCAATTATCAATAATTTGAATTAAAATTTTAGTTAAAGTACCACTATGATTATTATATACTATTATATTTGTAATATTGTCTATTATTTTATTATTCATATTACGATTAACTGATATGTTACTATTAAAAAATTTAATTAAAGTACCGCCATGATTATATAGTATTATATTTGCATTATTATTTATTATTTTATTACTCATATTACTATTGGCTGATTATGTTATTATTAAAAAATATTATAATCCTGGTCATATAAGGTTAACAATAATAATCATCATAATTTTAATATTTTGCAATTCGTCTTTAAATAACTAGATATAACATGTTTTCGTTACTAATAACAATGAAAGTTATAAATGTTATTAATTGATTTCCTACTAGTGCTTTATGAAATCAAAGCAACACTATTAGTTATTAGTGGTGAAAGTTGTGTATAGGCAAGCATATAAATAATACTTTTTTTGTTAAAATGTTAATCATAAGAGATAAATAATAATTACTATTTTTTTGAAGGATAAATTTTAATGATTATTATGTTATAATAAATTTTGAGGGATAGTATTTATGTTAGGGGTAATATTTATGTTATTACTCATTAAATTTTTTGTTAAAGTCAAATAAGTTCCAATCAGGTTCAATAAGGTCTAATAAGTTCCAATCTGGTCTAATAAATTCCAATCAGGCCAATAAGTTTCAATCAGGTCCAATAAGTTCCAATCAGGTTCAATCAGGTCCAATAAGTTTAGTTCAGGTCCAATAAGTTAAGTTAAGTTCAGTTCAGGGTTATTTAGGTGAAGAGAACGCACCCTAACTCAGACGAAAATTTTAAATTCAAGAAAATAGTTTATTTAGCTTATAATGAAAAAAATTGAGATAAAACTTGTTCCATGTAACTCTTGTGGGTGTAGAATATGAATTGTACTAATTTTTTATTTTTTGACGACCTATAACTAAAAAACTAAAGTTTAAGGAAAACAGCGATATAAATTACGGTTTTTTCACCAAATATCTCTGACAAAAAAATTTATTCACCAAATACCCCCACTTTTTTCAAAACTCACCAAATACCCCTAACCTTTAAAAAAATTCACCAGATACCCTTTTGTTGAGGGACGTTAGTCCTCCGTTAGCGTTTTATTTACAAGTTTGCCCTAAGTCAACCTAATTAGCCCTAAGTTAACCTAATTAACCCTAAGTCAACCTAACTCTCTCCCTAACCCACCCCCAAACCAACCCCACCAACCCCACCACCCTCCCTCCCAACAACCCCAAGCCCACCGGCCCCCAACAACCCCAGCCCCCCCCCCCCGCCGCGCCTCCCCACCACCACCGGCTGCTGCGCCTCCCCCCTTCCCACCACCCCTCTCCCGCATCCCCCCTCCCCTTCGAAAAAATACAGAGCCGATCTCCCCCCCCCCCGTGGAAACTTTAGCCCGCCCCGGGCGGCGCCCTTCGAAACTTCGGGCCGCCATTATTGTCGAAGAAATCCGAGCCATTGGGGAGCGAATGAGTTGACGGGGGAGGGGAGGGGGAGCGACCGGGTTTCTCGGGGGGGGGGGGGAGCGACCGAGTTCGCGGGGGAGGGGGGGGGGAACGACTAAGTTCGCAGGGGAGGGGGGCAACCGAGTTCGCGGGGAAGGGGGGGATGCGGGATGGGGGTGGTGGGAAGGTGGTGGGGAGGGGGAGGCAACTCGGTTCGCGGGGGTGGGAAGGGGGAGGCGCGGCGGGCCGGGGGAGGCGCGGAGGCAAGGGAGGGGGGTGGGGGTGGCTGCGTGTGGGGGCTGCGTGGGAGGGGGGGGGGAGGTGGAGGGGGAGGGGGAGGAGGGGGGTTGGAGGTGGGTGGGGGGCCGGTGGGGTTGGGGGTGGATTAGGGAGGAGAGAGAGAGTTGGGTTGACTTAGATTAATTGGTTGACTTAGGATTTTTTTTAGGGTTTTTAGGGTTAATTAGAGTTTTTTAGGGTTAATTAGGGTTAATGACTAACGGAGTTAACCGCCGTTAGTCATTAAGGGCATTGTGGGTAATTTTTTTAATGGTCAAGGGTATCTGGTGAATTTTTTTGAAGGTCAGAGGTATCTAGTGAATTTTGAAAAAAGTGGGGGTATTTGTTGAATAAATCTTTTTGTGAGGGGTATTTGGTGAAAAAACCGTATAAATTAGTTAAATCATGTGCCTTAGGGACTTTGCGAAGAAAACAGGTAGTCATAGTAGAGGCTAAGTCCAAAATATGATGAACCGTCAATTGCACTGACAAGTTAGAAGTCCCTTTGTTTTTGAGGATGTCAATGGTGGAGGTGGAGTCGGTGAGTAATTGACGGTTTGTTTTAAAAAAAAAAAGAACCGCAATAAGCTCAGCTAGTAAGGCATTCTTTGCAAGAAAATGATACTAATTTTCAGTGGCGGATTCCAGGATTTCACCCACGTGGGTTCGGAATCAATGAGACAATAAACAAAAAAAAAAAAGACCAATTAAAATTGCTTAAAAATAAAATACATCAATTCAAGTTCGGAATTACAACCGATAAATACGGGAATAACTTCTTAAATTCAAGAAAGTTGATTGTATTTGGTGAAGAACAAGCTGAAGACTTTTGAGACTTCTAAAAATATTTCATCCTTCCTTCACAGATTACTTAAAATTAAACAACTTTCTTGGCAAATGGCAATTTGACATCTAAATTATACTCTAAATCTCTAATGTCTAATGATGAATAATTGAATTCAACAAAATAAACTTCAATAACCAATAATCATTACCCCAAAATCCAAATTAAACTTCAATAAGATAATAACAATATAACAATAGCAAATTCACCCAACAAAATTGAAACTTGAAACTCTCAATTAATCTCATGGCAATCAATAATTTCAATTCATCCAAGCATTCCAATAATTCAATTTGTAAATAACCAACTATCCAAGCATTACTTGATTACTAAATAAATTGGCAAATGAAAGTTTAAGCAAAGAAATTACCTAAACAAATTCGAGTATTCAGACTTCAGTAGAGGCTAGAGCAGAGGAGAGATGAGAGATAGAGATGCGTCTGTGCCGCTGTGCGAGACAGTGCGAGTCTGCCGCGGGCGGCGTCCGGTGGGCCACCTATCGTCGGAGTGCGAGAGGAGAGAGAATGGCAGATGGCGTCGTGCCTTTGTCGAGTGGAGTAGTGTTTTCAGTTTTGAAAGTTCAAACCCTAGGTTTTTGGTTTGATGAAAACAGAGATGAGAGGAGACAGAATTAGAGAAACTGAGAAAGGGGAAAAAGAAAACCAGTGTAAAAAAAATGAAGCCGAGATGGCTCGAACTCGTGAAGCTTATGGGCAGATGTCTTATGTTTCACACGCGGAACCACTGAGCTGCTGTTTAGCTATCGTAAATGTTTCGCGCTTTCTTACTTTTAAGCTATTTTTTTTATTTTTTTCTTGGCAGATTTTTCCTTGCTTTTTTTCCAAAATTCCTGAACCCACTCTAGATCCGCCCCTGCTAATTTTGATCCTTATATCTAAGCTAATTTAGTTATAAACTTAAACATGATGATGCATTTAATAAGAGTCTTATTACATGGCTTATTAGTTTAATTTGATACAAGAGGTGTCCAACAAACTAATATAATTTGTTTCTATAGATGTTGGGATTTATTAGATGCATTCAATAAGGGATAAATTTTTTGTTCATATACTCTTATAAGATGTTGGGTAGTAATATTATAAAAAGACAGGCGTAGTAATGTTATGTAGTTTAATAGTTCAACATTTATACTAGTTGATATTGTTTTCTTATACTTTATGTTTTTAAAAATAATTGGCTAAACAAAGTAGAGTTCCGTTCATCTCGCTTTTAGGGGAATAAATAATTCTTAACTTTGAAAATAGTTTAACAAGTTTTATTCAATCACTTTTGGTTGAGCAAGTTTATTCACTATTATGGTCTAATAAGATACTTCTTGAATATAAAATTTTCCTTTTAAGTGAATTTTATGGTCTAATAATGGAAGTCTCGTCCTAATTCTCTCGTTAAAGAAACTTCATTGCATAGTATATGTTTTTTGGTTTATAAAAGGCCATTAGCATTCAATATATTTCACCTTCAAAGTAATATACGAATATACTTTTATTGATATTTATAAAGAAAATTAGATATTTGGAAATAAATGAACTAGCATTGTTATAAACATTGATATGGTTATTTCTCCAAAGAGAACATACAAGAAAAATAATAATACTATTAACAAAGAACAGCGCATGTCAGATGAAGGTGCTATGCAATAACAGGTGAAAATCTTGCTAGACCAAGTGGTATCATATACTGATCAGTACAACAACTAAAAAAGCAACAACTTTTACCGATCAAGGTCTTCTATTACAAGCAAAGCAAAGACAACCCAGCCAAATGCTTCAACTTTCAATTTTTAAATTTTTGCGGTACTTTTGAATTTTCCATGTTTTACGCATAGGCAATACTTTTCAAACTATCATAAACTTAAGCAATTTAATGGGATGTCCATAACGTTTTATTGCGAATTTTTGTAGGACTTGGCGGAGGCATGGAATTAAGGAACGGCGTTGATGCATCGGGAAGGAAGCCAACGGTTAGTGCGTCTATTTTTTCTCTTCTTTTTTTCTAGAAAAATGCTCGGTGCTTTATTCTTATATTTGATCGAGAACTTATATATTCTTTTGTGAATGCAGGGCAAGGGAGTGTACCAATTTGTCGACAAATATGGTGCCAATGTTGATGGTTACAGGTTAGAAATAATAAGCTTTGCTTCTTTAAGTCTATTATAGAACAAATTAACCAAGGAAACCACAAATCGGTAAAAGTTACAAACCATCACACACGCCTTTTGCCCAATTGAGCTAGTGTTTACTAGAAAGTTGATGTTGTGTACTTATAGATTTTACTTTCTAAATTGTTTTCTTACGTTTTAAAAAAAAGAGTTCTTCCACCTTTTTGTGTTAGCAATTTCTTTTATGTGCAGTCCAATCTACAACAGAGATGAGTGGTCACCTAGCGGTGATGTCTACGTTGGCGGTATATTTCTTTATAAATACTTGAATTTCATTTGTTCTATATAACCTAAAAAAGGGTTAAGCATTGTTTAACTTTCTTTATATAATGTTAATTAACTTTCTGTTTACTGGAAAAAAAATTGTAGGTACCACTGGTCTACTTATATGGGCTGTTACTCTTGCTGGTCTTCTTGCTGGTGGTGCTCTACTTGTTTACAACACAAGTGCTTTGGCATCATGAACAAAATTTAGTATTGTTTCTAAAAAATATTAAGTTTCTATTGGATAGCCAATTAATTTATAAAGAGTAAATGTTGTAGAATACTTGTGCATTGTTTTGTATCTTGTAATTTGGATATGTGCCACATATTAAGCTACTACTTCTAATTTATGTTGCTAGTTTAAGTTATGAACTCGTTTAGTTTTTTGTTTGGTGCATGTCAAAAAAGAAATGTTGATATGCTTGCGACTTAAACTAATTTCATACCACCTACAAGGTGCAAAGCTAAAAGTTCAAAACTAGCGTGGACAAAACTCACAATAAAAATATGCTCATCAATATATTAGATGAACTCCTCCATTATCTACAAAAGCAAAGGTTTTCCACTTATTGCTTAATCAATAGAAAACTTTACACTTATTGCTTCAAGTGGAAAACGCTTCTAAGAAGCTAGGAGGATCAAAGTATATCAAAGGTGCTTCTAAGTTTCTAGATTGGAGGCTTCAAAACAAGTAAATTGACATTCCCTTTTATGGTGTGAATTCTACTTGGACAAATAATTAATAGGAAAAATCATGAAGCAATATGAAAGAATCGACAAGGTCTTCGGCAACGAAGAGTGGAGAAATACTTTCCCTAATGCTTCGACTTGGAACCTCCGAATCCTTCTCTACGATCATAGTCCAATCATACTACAATCATTCAAGAGATCTCACAAAGTCAAGACCATATAGACTTGAAGCTTGGTGCCTAGACCACCCTGAAATTCTGAGCCTAATTCAAGGAGATTGGAAATCCTCACATCATGGCTATCACCCTCACATACTGCAAAGAAAGCTCCAAAACACCTTGAGGAAAATTCGCTCATGGTGCCTAGACTTCAAAAAAAGAAATAAGATCTACTGGGGAGATATCAACAAAAATCTAACGACTCATCAACATAATATTTCCTCAATATCACAAGCTTCATTGGATTCTAATTATAGGGAAAAGGTTAAAGATGAAATCCAAGAGAAGTTGATCTACTTGAAAGAAAGATCAAAATCAAATGCGATTCCTTAGAGGACCAACATTGGTACTCTCCAAGTTGCTCTCCAAGGAGCTCTCTAAGGAGAGAGAAAATGGAGAGCCAACTCTACCCCAACATTGGTGCTCTCGAGGTGCTCTCCGTTCGCTCTCCATGGAGAGCACTTGCAGGAATGCTCTTCCCCAAGAGCATTGGGAGAGCATGCTCTTGGAATAATACAATAACACATGTTATTGATATTTAGGTATTTTCATATTTTTTTTTCTTTTTGATTTTTGGAGAGCTCATTGGAGAGTAAATACCATTGTTAGCAATTTTTGAAAGGATGCTCTTGGAAGTATCTTGAGGAGAGAGAAAGTAAAAAATGGGTTGGAGAGTAATGTTGGAGAGCTATACCAATGTTGGTGCTCTTAGGGGACCAAACCACGAAATTCTTTCACAAATGTGTTAAAGGTAGAAGCACAAAAACAGCAATAAAGACGTTCAAGAATAATGATGGCAGTTGGTGCATCAAAAATAAAGAAATCCAATATCTCTTTGTTAAAAACATCGAAGACTTATTCAAGGGGGATTTAAACCCTTTTCTGACAATCCAAGAAAATGACAACTTCCTCGACAATATGCCCTGCCTCTCGGAAGATCATATTGACTATATTTCTACGCCCTTCACTGAAAAAGGAAACTAAGGAGGCATGCTTCAACTCGCATCCTCTCAAGTCCGCAGAACCGGCATTTCCCTTATTTTCTTCCCAAAAAATTGGCAAACAGTGAGTAGAGAAGTTGTTGATAGTGTTAAATCGTTTCCCTCAAGCGATTATCTGTTGAAGGAGCAAAACAAAACATTCATCACACTCATTCCTATAGTAGATCGCCCACAAGAACTGAAGGATTTCCGCCCAATAAGTCTTTGCAATACCTCCAACAAGATCATAACTAAGACTTTAGTCAACAGGCTCAAAGGCATTTTGGGAGATCTCGTTGATGAATTCCAAAATGCTTTCGTCCCAGGGAGATAAATGATGGATAATTGCTTCAGTTCCCACGATATTATCAATTGGGTGAAAAAGAGAGAAGGACGAAAGAATTTTGCAGGAACTCTTCAGATTGACTTGAGCAAAGCATACGACTGAATACGCTGGGATTTTGTAGAAGCTATCCTCCAGAAAATGAAAATCCCATGAATCTGGATTCAATGGATAATGCAGTGCATCACAACTGTCTCGTATTCAGTTCTAGTAAACGGAGAGCCTTCAAAATTCTTCAAGCCCTTAGCAGGTCTCAGACAAGGTGATCCACTCTCTTCATACATGTTCATCTTAGTATGGAAGTTCTCTCTTTTAACCTATCCAACCTCCATGCGCAAAAAGAATTACAAGGGTTAAAAATTGGTAGAAACGCCCCAACTATCACTCATCTTTTATTCGTTGATGATGTCCTTCTTTTCTTCAAAACCCTCCCTCAAAATTGCTGGAATATCAAAAAAATATTTCACGAGTTCTACAAAAAGTATGGAGAAATGGTTAATTTTGAAAAATCGCACGTCATCTTTTGTCCAAAAAAGTATTTCACGAGTTTCAAACAAAAATGAAGTTTGTAATTACTTAGGATGTCCTATGGAAGTAGACGAAAGAATTACTTCAAAATTCAACATGATCACCAAATCAATAAATAAAAACCTCTCTTGGAAGTTCGTCAACGTTTCGCAAGCAGAAAAGTTAATTCTCATAAGCAAAATTCTATCAACCCTTAGCTTGCCTCTCATATAATTTCATTTACTGCCTCCCACAACAAAACACAAAAAAACTTTCTTCTATTTTTCTCCAATTCTGGTGGTCTAGCTCTATGGAGAAAACCCCAATCTACTGGAGAAAGAAATTTTGGAGAATCATAAACTTAATGGAGGAATGGGACTTAGAAACATCGCTCACACAAACAAAGCACTCCTTTCCAACCAAGCTTGGGGAATCCACAAGAGTTCTTCTTCTCTTATACATAAGCTTTATGTAGCCAAACATGAAAAAGATCAGGTGGCTCTAGCAGTTGAAAACTCCCAACCGAATAATTTTTTTCGTTCACCATTAGAAGCTTATTGAAAGCTTGCTCCGCATTTTAGGAAGGATCAAAGAAAAAGCTGGGTACTTAGCTACTGATATTTGGGCCTCTGATAAGCAAACCATCCCCGCTGACAACTTCTCTAATTAAGCCCGAGAAAACGTGATGAAAGTAGCTTATCTTATTCACGATCACTGAAACTGGAAGACAAATCTTGTATGGAATCACTTTTCCATTTTGGATGCAAACAAAATCCTAGCAACGCATATTCCAAAAGAAGCTACAAACAATGAAATAAATGGATCTTCACAAAATCAGGAAATAACATGGCCAAATCAGATTATTTGTTTCTTCACTCAAAACAAGCAAATTGTCACATTGAAACTCAATTCTGAAAATTCATCTGGAATTCTGACATTTTTCCCAAAGTGGAAACACTTCATATGGAAAATAATGGTTCAAGCTACACCTATAGCAGCAAACTTGGCAAAGAGGAAAACTCAAGTTGATTCAAAATGCAAATTTTGCCAACAAGCCCTCGAAGACCAAGACCATCTATTTCGAGACTGCTGGTTCATGCAAAGAATATGGGCCTCCTCAATGGGAATCAGAATCCAAGACTCTAATCACATCCCCATATAGGATTCGATTAGAAATTTGCTTAACCTTTTTAGGAATAAAAAGGAAGAGGAAAGAACAAAGCTACGAAGAGACTTTATATCCACATTTTGGGGAATATGGCTGCATAGAAATGGAATCATGTTTCGAGATGAGAAGCCAGATCCACATTGAGTCATGTATATCATTCAAGAAAATAGACGAAGATATGATAATGTAATGAGAAAATGGGTCAGAGGAGATAATTCAAACCAGGAGAGTGCTGGTTAAGATCGAAAGGACAAGAAGAAAACATAATGATCAATTGGAGAAAAAGGGAATCATTTCCCTCAAACATCTTATGTAGATGGTTCGTGGAAAACAAAGTACAAGGGACATGATTGGCAAGCAGCAATAGCATGGACAACAAATAATTATTTCTACAATAATGATCATTACAGTTCGAAATTTTTTGCTATATCTCCGCTCCAAACAGAAGCTAATGAAGTATTCAAGCAGCCCAAGATATGCAATGGAGATGTACTGAATTAATAATCAAAACAGACAACGCAAAAATCATCCTTTCATTGAAAGATGAGAAAAAAGTGCAACAAGGAAATAGCCTCAATCATCAAAGAAATAAGGAAAGTAGCATCTAGTTTCCAAATTTTACTTGTATTAAAGTAAGTAGAGACGAGGTGAAAAAAGCTCAAAATCTGGCGCATAGTACCAGACGTGGCTAATCACCCTATGAAATCCTATAGTAAAAAAACACCTTATTCCTTATATCAGGCATACAACGAATTTGTTTCATTTTCTACTTCAAATGGCAGTCTCTACATAGCAGGGGGCAGTTGGGGGCACCCAAGGTGAGCGACGAAACAGGGACCCCTAATTTTTAAATTTCAGATTTAATGTAATTGTTTTCTCAATATAAAAAAAAGGAGTAGTGGTTAAGTTGTTGTAAAATATAAATGGTTATGGGTTTGAATCCTAACAAGTAATTCACTTTTTGATTATGAAAATTGCACGGGGTTCCATAGTCACGAGGTAATCATAGCCCGAACATTGCTATGTAGATTATTTTGTGTTGAACAACAAAATGTCAAGCAAGATTAAATTACTTACTAGTCGCGAATCTAGAAGCTTATAAATGGGGGTACTATTTTCTCAGCAAATAGACTAATTGAAAAATATATATCCTCTGTCCGATTCCTCCGTTGTTACTTGCTCAATTTAATTTCTATTTCAAATTTGAAATTTGCCAACATTGACAACAATTTTTAATTTATATACAAGTGATAGGTTTTAAAATATACCGCAAGTGCACGGTGTCTGTTTAGCAGAAACTGGCAAATACGGGTCGATCCACAGGGAGAGGAGTTCTACAGATTTATGCTCAATTATCTAACTACTTCAAGAGAAGAAATTGATTGAAGAATTAATAGCTAAACTAGAATAAACTATAACACAAAAAGATGAAAATTTATCAAATAATTAAAAACCTAGGGCAATTGATCGGTCCACCATGCTTATACCAATTTTATCACTACAATATAGTTCGACAATACTTGGATTGAGGTTCGAATAAATAAAGTATTTCGTTAATCCTTGGTCAGGCATTAACAACTCTTAGATTAACATATGCCAGTACGGTCGCTCAACATAATCAAACCTACCTATTGTAACACGCCTCTAATGAATATGATCTTTCGATTCTAATTCTTATTAGCTAAACATAACTCATGATATTGCGCAATTACATGAATTAAACAAGCATAACAAATCAATAGGAATTATTCTAATTCAATCCAAATAACGAAGAACTTTAAACTATAATAAAAAAGGTATAAACATGGCTTCCCTCTCTAAGCCCTAGAAAAAGTCTACTCACTCATGATAATAAGAAACTCAATAAACATAATCAAAGTAAAAGAATTCATTATATTAAACAAAGTAAAGAGGAATACCGAATGATTGAGGAACAATGAAAACGAAATCAACGATCTCTATAATCTTCAAAGGTACAAGTTCATACAAAACTAGAGAGAGAAAAACTAAGTGTTTAGCCCTCAAAACGTAGAAAATAAGATAGTCTAATTGAATATACTAAAAACCTATTTATACTTTTTACAAAACCGGCTAAAAAAGGCAAATAAACCCGTCTCGAGAAACCGCCCGGTCGGGCAACGGTGATTGAGGAACTACGACAGAACAGCAAATCCGCCCGGTCGGGCGCGCAAGCGATTTTGGCTCCTTTCTTGCCCGGTTGACCGGGCTAACATGCCTTGCATCCTGTGAAAATTTCATTTCGCCCGGTGGGGGGAATCCGCCCGGTCGACCGGGCGGGAAAACAGCGATTTTGCGTCAACTTGCGAAGGCTGTATCTCTCAAACCAGAAGTCGGATTGGGACATGCGACCTATCGTTGGAAAGCCCTTCAAGTCTAGTTTCCCACCCAACTGGAATTTCTTGATTATCAATTTCTTATTAAAAGTTATGATCAAAATAGTGAACGGGTGTCAGTTTTGGCACTTCTTTCACTAACTCTTTGCTTCATTCTAACTCGAAATTGTCCCGAACGGATGCATTGTGATCCTTGTGCAAGCTATCTTCATCTTCAATGATTAATAGGATCGATCTTAGATAATCATAATCAATTTGCATCAAAATAACCTGAAAATCATCGAAACAGGCAAACGGGGAGTAGTAGAGCATAACTTACGTAATTCATCACATTATGCGCCGAAATGCTCTAAAAGGAGTTCTATATGCAATCAAGATGCATCTAAAAACTATATTAAATTATGACATATCAACGAGCAAAAAATTATATTGGTTAAGTGTAGGCGTGTAAAATCATGTTATCCTACACAATTGTTACGATTTTTGAAAAATGTGACAATCACCAATCAATTTTAGAAAAACTAATAAAGCAACAAAGATGAGATTCTAAGATCGAGGGTGAACATCCTTACTTAATTCAACGAAATATTCAAATGCGAATGAAATATGCACATATTTTGATTTAATTGCATACAAAAGAAAAATATGTTTAATGTTCATCTTTTAACATATATATAAGATCTAATTTTTGTTATACTTTGTTAAATCAACAAGATCAGTAAATATCTAATTTGGTTTTCTAATTTATCTTATTAATCATGATTTAACTATTTTGTAGGTATGAAGATTTAGTGAAATAAATGTGATCATGCAATCACAATTAAAAGGTATTGAAAGCATTCAAATTATGTAAAAGACATTTAAGAGAGTCAAATTATGGAAAAGGCAATAAAAAATTATAAAAATAAATATACAATTTACATGTGCGCTTTCACTTGAATGTCAAAATGAATATGTTAGTAAAAAAAATGAAATTAAATTGGAATAGAAAGAAGAACCCTCATATTTTATCATTGTCGCCTAGGTCTTATATTACGGGATGTCAAAGATGAAATCTTAGCCCTGAAAATATGGTTCGAATACTTAATTCGGCAGAGCTTCAGTATATTTGAAGTATTTGTAAAATAAAAATAGAAGTAGAGATGTGTTTCGAGAGATTTTGGTACTTTTTAGAGTATTTTTGAGTCTTGAAAATCGTGTTAAAAACTCGTGCAAAAATGTAGAAAATATAAGCTATTTATATGCAAACATGGATTAAGGTTTCGTTAAAAACATATCGTGAAGCAAAAGACAGCTCTACACACGCGCTATTTGCATGGCACATAAGTCTGTGCGGCCATTTTGTGATCTTTCTTCGGTTGCGCGACGTGCAAGGTCTTTTGCCTAGTACAAGGTTCTGCATTTCGCACAACCAATTGTGTTTAGCCGGATTTTCATTTTATCGTTAATTAACAACCATAAGTTATCTTTTAATAACCATCATCATTGAATAAAAGAGTAAAACCATAAAATCTTATGGTATGTAAGTAATAAAATAGTTATTTAGAAAATAAATAAAAATTCAGTTAATTATCATGAATAATTAATTGGGATTTTTAAATTAGTTTCTTTCAAATGGGTTTCAAAGGCATATACCACCAATTTCACCTCCTTTGTTCACAAAGGTGTGAGTATAATCCTTCAGAAGAAGTTTTTTTCTACGCCTTCCCAGTATAGATATAGCATAAGATATAAAGATTATTGCAAAGCTGCAAATGTCATAGTTGTTTTATTCTATTGGAATTAGGTTTTAATCTCAGAGAAGACAAAACAGATGTAGAACATCACGATAACTTCATAGTTAAATAGCATATAAAAAGTACAAAAGGTTATTAACACAAATAATTTTTGTTTTAATCCAAATAAAATTCGAATGAATTTTCATTCCCTCCATCATACTTTGCCTTTGAATGTATTGTGTTCACCAAATTATTGTTGACAGGATTTCGCTGAAGCCAGGCAAAAATAAGAGTGAGAAAAGACTGAGCAAAAAATTTGTTTAATGAAATCATTGTAAGGTTACTCTCAATGCAGTTATATCATAATTTAGAAGAATGATATTTAAAAGTTTAACTAATGTTTATGTAGGAGGTGAATTTATGGTTGATTGTGAAAATCAAATGTCGATTGCATATATCAACAGATTGATGCGTAAATCATGGCCATAATCTATGCATATATGTTACACACTACTTGACACATCGACAATGAAGTAATAATTTGACAAATGACATTTTTTATTTGTAAATGTTGACATGTGGCAAAGACATTGGCTGAACGACAAGTGACACTTTTTCTTTATAAATATATATATATGGAGTCGGGATCCGTTGAGAATGAATAGTTATATGAGAATAGATTAATATATGAGAATTAACAACAACCGTTAGATCAAAAAAGACCTAAGGGCTGCGATTTGCCATAGCCGTAAAGACAAAACCACACAATTTTCTCAGCATGTTTTTAGCGGCAACATTTCAAGCGTGAACAGTACTTTTCTCATTGAGGAAAAAATCGAAAATTTATACCTCTCATCATCGACGGATTGATTACAAACAAAAATCTGAACTTTTCTGATCGAAATTCATCCATCTACTCATCATCATCAGGTACGAAGTATAGAAGTAATTCATGGAATTCGATTTTTTAAAAATTGATGTACTTGCGTTCTAGACTTAATTTATGGATTCTATAATTATAGCTATGTTTTTCGCATCTTTTAATAGAAAATTAGGTCTTTTAGAGACTATACTTGATGGTGATGGATTGTCACTGGAATTTTTGTTCATATTCTACTTTCTCTCTCTATTATGAGTAATTTTCTTAATTTTAGGTTTGAATTTGCATCTTTTGTTCTGTTCCTAATGGATTGAATGTGTGGATTGTGTTTTTGGAGGATTAATTATTATTTAGGTTATTGATGTAAAATTTATGACTTTACTTTGCGTGCTATTCTTTCCTAAGCCGCTTGAATCGAATGTACTCTTGTTGAATAGAGGAAAACTGATCATATAGACTACCTGTTGATGGATGCCAATTGAATTAAATGTTGAGACTCGTATGTGTTTGTACACAATCTGATGACTTTGGACATGTACATCATATGTTTACTACATGTACATCATATGTTTACTACATGTACATAAGTGCTACACTAAAAGTTGGGAATTTATGTTGGATAAAAGGAAACAAAATGATTAAGAACAACATATAAATGATTAACAAAATGAATTTATGTTTACACTCATTGATACTACACCTAGGGGAATGGCATTGCCTTTATGGGCATTGGAAGTTCCGGTGAATCGGGAGGTTGTTTTGAGGTTCGATTCCGTGTTTGGGAAATTGATCGATTCGTGTTGCTCTAAGGGTTCGAGCGTGGAGGCCCATAAGGTCCTTTTGAAGGGTAGAGATGGGAGGGAGTAGATTGTGGGAATGGGAAGGAAGTTGAATGAGATTCTAGCATGAACATAGATTATTCACTCAAGGAGTACATATTACCACACTCTGAAATCCTTTCTTTCATACTTAGATTTGGTTGTAGTCACTAGGCAGACTTAGTTCACATCCTCTGTTCTATAAGTTGGGGACAGATTTACTCCTTTAAGATAGCTAGGCCAGTTGAATGCAAAATGTATATAGTATACAAGATTGTTCGGTTAAGGTTTGAACTGTGTGAGTTAATATCAGGAATTCTTGATCCCTGTGCAGTATAGTTAATTACACAACATGAAATTCTGGCGGAGAAGATAATAGGCATAGCAACAAACAAAGATCCACAACAATAGCAAAACTCACTCGCGAAAAATAAATCAACACGAATACTTCCATAAACTCTCAATATTCACACGAGGTAATCGAACAGAAAAATCAGGGTACAAAACCAATGTTCTTGAAGTATTCGTGTTCAAGAGCATTCCTCGCTGTAATTGTAGCTAGCTTAATATGCTTTGGCCGCGCCTCTAGTCTAACATCTTTATTTTGGTGTATGATGCATGTCTAGTATTTGCTTTCTAGCCTTTGGTGTACCAATACAACTCATGTACATCAGATCTTTGCCATATATACATCATCGGAAACCTAAAAGTACATTGAATCTCTTATATATATAGAAGTTGGGTTTTGGGCAATATGCACTAGTAGAATAATTGCTTATTGCTGCGGTTATTAAGTGGCCTATTGCTGCGGTTTTAGCCGCGCAGCAATTAAGGGCGCAGCAATAGGTAATTACCTATTGCTGCGGTTTTTAACCGCAGCAATATAGCAACTTATTGCTGCGGTTTTTACCCAAAACCGCAGCAATAGGTAGTGTGAATAACAAAAAAAATAATTAAAAAATAACCTATTGCTGCTGTTGTTGGTAAAAACAGCAGCAATAGGTGAGTCTATTGCTGCTGTTTTTACCAAACAACAGCAGCAATAGGTTGTTTTTTTTTTATAAAAAAAAATTTATACATTTATAATGTCATATACTAGTACACTACATTCTATACCCACACAACATTTTCAAAACCACAACCAAATTTGTTGAATTCATTCAAGCATCAAATAAATTAACAAATTACATAACAACATTATACAAATTACAAATTCATCATAAACCTAAATTACAAATTATACAAATTACAAATTATATCTAAAGAAAATACAAATTAATTTAATTAATCATAAACCTAAATTACAAATTCAATTAGATCTACAAAATTAACAAAAAATTAAATTGAAAAAAGATCCACAAAATCAGAAACAACAGATGTAAAAAAAATGAAATACAGAACGAAAAAAAAATTAACAAAAAAAATTAGCAATTTCGAGGCGGCGATTAGAGCAACGATTCTTCGTCTTCGTCCGGTGACCGAAGAAGAAAGGCCGAAGAACAACGAGAAGGAAACTCGTCGGAGGATGAGAGAGAGTTTGGGACGAAATTCGTTGTTTGGGACGAAAGAGGAAAAAGATCCGGTGGTGACCGGTGCTGAAGGAGACGCGAAAGAAGAGATCCGGTGGTGACCGGTGAGCGAAGGAGGAGCGTCGACCAAGGCGTTGTGCGACGCTTGCTGTGGTCGGCGTTGTGCGACGCTTGCTGTGTCGGCGTTGTGCGAAGGAGGAGCGAACAAGATGGTCGACGTTGAAGATGTCGATGGTCGGCGTTGAAGATGGCGATGGTCGGCGTTGAAGATTGAAGGTGGCCGTGTGTGAGAGAGGTTGGGAGGATTTCAGATTTTGTTGGCTGAGAGAGATAGGAGAGAGAGGAGTGGGTTATGACCATAAGGAAACGGCGCTCAATTATAAGGCTCCCTATTTTTCAAAAAAAAAAACCCTAATGATCCTATTGCTGCGGTTTTTTAGATTAAAATATTATTTTTTTAATAATATTTTAATATATTGCTGCGGTTTTTGACAAAAACCGCAGCAATAGGTTTGGTCAAAAAGTCAACTTTTTTCAAAAAATTTCTTGTTGATACCATATTGCTGCGGTTTTTGGAGGAAACCACAGCAATATCTTTATTTTATATTTTACCTTTTCTTTTTACGTGATATATTGCTGCGTATGGGTAAAAACGCAGCAATATCATCGCAGCAATAAGCAATTATTCTACTAGTGATGATACACAAACATGAAATGTGGTTTATGCATTTCTAATTTATTCTTGTGATTCTTTTAATTAAAATTATTGTGTTCCTTTTCTAGATTAATTTTAGGATTTCATCGAAACTCAACCTACGATTATGGAAGACCTTAATCAACATACTCCAACAACACAAGTAACAGGTGAATTATTGACTTTCTCCTATCTGAGAATAAGAATTTCAATCATAAATGGTTTATCAAATTCCAAATCAAAGATTTCTCATATGTGATAGTTTGTGACTTTGTGATGACTATTATGCTAGTTTAGCACTACAGTAGTTGGTAGCATTAGCTAATCCATGGCTTTCAAAAACCTTCATGGATCTAAAAAATTGGAAGATGGTACTAGTGTTCATATTTTCATGATGAACTAGTTGGTTAGGTACCATTTTGTGCATACATAATGCGTAAGATGAAACTACTGTTTGCATTGTCTAGTGTGTGCATAAGATGAAGCAACTATATGCATTCTTGTCTAGTGTTTTGCATAAGTTAAGCTTAATTCATATGTGATATATGTTTTCCTTTTCAGCTCCAACTGAGAGTACTCCAATACCTACTTCTTCCTATACAACTACATGGGTTACTCCTAGAGCACGCCCTTTTGTTACTCCCGGAGGAACAAGGGAGTGGATGCCTTTGTGCTCTAATGAGTTAACACCTGTGTTAGGGATGAAGTTTGATACTTTGGAAAAAGGGATTAAATTCTATGATGCTTATGCTCTACATTGTGGATTCAACACTCGAAAGTCGACGACTAACAAGAACAAAAGTGGTGTTGTTGCAATAAAATATTGCCTATGCAATAAGGCGGGTTTTAAAGAGAAGCGTAAGGCAAATAATGAGGATAAGCCTAAACAAAAGGAGGGTGAAAAAGCGGCTACTAGAAGGAGGTTGGTGACGAGAGTGGGGTGTAAAGCTCAGTTAGTTCTGAAGATTCGCGAAGAAGGGGGATATTTTGTGAAAAACTTCTATGAGGGACACACCCACCCTCTTTACACACCGAGTTGTAGGAAATTTAGGAAAATGACAATTTTGCACAAGAAGTTCATAGTTGACAATTCCAAGTTGAATATTAGGCCAACAAAAAGTTTTAGAATCTTAAAAGAGAATGTTGGTGGATATGACAATATCGGAGCTTCAAAGCAAGATTTCAAGAACTTCTCAAGAGATCTAAAAGCATATATTGATGGCTCTGATGCTCAAATGTTTGTGGACAACTTTAAAATGAAAAAGTTGTTTTGGGGTGCCTTCTTTTATGACTTTGAGGTAGATGATGAGCAGTGTCTTAATAAGACTAATCGGTACAATATGGTCTTTGGGCCTTTTACTGGTGTCGATCACCATAAAAGATGTATCACATTTGGTGCTGGTTTTACTGCCAAGGAGGACATAAGCTCCTTTGAGTGGTTGTTTACCACTTTCTTGAAGGCAATGGGAAATAATGAACCCACTTGTTTGATAACGGACCAAGATCCAGCGATGAAAGTTACAGTGAAGAATGTTTTTAAAGAAACGGAGCACCGGTTTTGCATGTGGCATATTATGGAGAAGGTGCCTGTCAAAATGGACAAAAATCTTTTGAGTGAGACAGACTTCCATGAAAAGTTACGGTTATTGATGTGGATTTGAATAGCTTAGTCTCTCTTAGAAAAGAAGGTTACAAAGTAGTCCTAGTTCTGTTAGGAGTCTTCGTAGTTTCCTAATTCTAGTAGGAATAGGACTCTTGAAATCCTAATTCTAGTAGGATTAGAACTTCTAATTCTGTTAGGAGTCTTTAAGTTTTATTTTGGTTGTAATTCTAGTTGGGTTAGAATTCCAAATCCTAGCTGGATTAGGATTCTAATTGGAGTGGAGTTATATCTTGCATAGAAGTCTAGTTAGTAGGCGCCAAGTTGAGCTTGTTCTACTTGGTTTAGGAGTGTGAATGATGAAGGGATCCTATTATGTTTGGGAGTCTAATTTCCTTAATCATTAAGTCTTACTGGTTGCTTAGAGTTCGTTTGCATTAGAATTCTATTAGCATTAGGCGTGTGTTTTTGATAAGTTTAGTTTGTTGGTTTTTGTTTATCTTTTGTGTTTACCTAGTTCAGTTTGGGTTTAGGATTATTGTACTATAAATAGGCTATTCGGCCATATTAATAAAAGAGAGAGTTGTTTTTGTTTAAAGATTAAACGTAAGTTTATGACTGATTTTGGACGTACTTAATTCCAAGATTTCATTGTTTTTAGAGAGTGAATCTAAATACAAGAACCTTAGATTTAGGCGAGTGAAACCTAAAACTAAGCGAGATTTGCGTGAGTTAGTGAGTGAAGCTAATAAACCAATCTCAAATCCTTTCCTAATTCAAGTTTAAGGTGAGTGAAGCCCTAAAAGTGAGTTAGAACCCTTAGTGGAGATTAACTGAGTGAAGGTTATTCGAAGCTAAGCAGATTCCGTTCGCGGAATCATATCAGTTATGTGTGCGGGACCTAGGGTTGGAGCCTTTAGAATTTGAAGAAAAATGGAAAAAACTGATTGCTGAGTTTAAGTTGGAAACACATGGGTGGCTGACTGACTTGTATGAGATAAGACATCTGTGGATCCCTGCTTATTTCAGAGATTTATTCTTGGGTGGGATCATGAAGACGACTTCGAGGTCCGAAAGTGAAAATCACTTCTTCACCTCCTTTACTAATCCCCATGTTACTCTTGTAGAGTTCTACATGCGCTTCGAAACTGCAATGGATTTGCAAAGACACTCACAAGGAGAATTTGACAATGACTCAAAGAACAAATTTCCAGCATGCAAGACACCGTTGCTCATTGAGAAGCATGCTTCAGAGGTATTTACACACTCCATATTTTATCAAGTTCAAGAGGAGGTGTATAATGCTTGTTTTTCTTGTGGGATTGTAGAGTTCATAATAGAAAATAACTTAGAAATGGCCAAGATTAATGAGGTGGATCGTAAAAGAACTTTTCAGGTGGTGTTTAATAACACCAATTATGAAACAAATTGTTCATGCAAGATGTTTCAGAGACATGGGTTGCCTTGTAGGCACATGATTTGGGTATGGAAGGCAAAGAACCTAGCCATGATTCCTGAGAAATATGTTCTTAATAGATGGACTACAATGGCAACAAAAAAGCCAATATTTGACTTGGAAGGCAACATTCTAGACCAATGCACAAGAATGGTGGACAGGAAGAAAGTTTTGAATGAGTTATGGTCAGAAATCTACAATTGTGTAAGTGTGGCTGAGCAGAATGAAGAAGATCTTGCTGAACTTGTTAAAAACCTTCGGGTCTTGAGATTGGACATTAAAGCCAAAAAGAGTGCAAACAACACTCGTAGCAAAACACAAGACATAGAGCTCCTAATTGGATCAGTGGCTCCTAGTGAAATAACCATCAAACCCCCTAAGATATCAAGTAACAAGGGTAGTGGCACTAGAAGTGGAAAAAGGATAAATGGAGAGAGGGAGAAGGCAATTGAGCAACATCAAAAGAAAAAGAGGCTATGCAGCGCATGTGGAGAGCTTGGATACCATGACCTTCGAAATTGCCCGTCAAAGTAACCTTCATGATCTAAGGTAACTGGAAACTCATTTCCATTCTGACTTCTGTCTACCTGTTCTTGAATGTTACTTTTTGTGTGTTTTTATACTGCTGCCTTTGATATTTACTTTGTCGAATGGACATAAGATATTTACTACACATACATCACTGAAACACTATATATACATTGCCACTATTCTATGAGTACATCTGATTTGTCATGTCAATTATCTAATGGAATTTCTTTAATTTGAATACATATCTTTTTAATCACAGAGACATCATCTTCTCTGTCACTGTCGTAGTGTCGTTGTTGCACATGCACTAAGCTACTTGAATATGTTATTGCTACTTGAGTCTACTTATAAGTTAGAATTAATGTATACCTATCTTTTACCCTGCAGTCTTTGGCCGAGCAATATCGCTCTAAGAAACACAAGCCTTGTCATTAGTGTATTGAAGAATTAGAGGTAATGTTCTGTAGAAATTTAGGGTGCAAAATTTTTGCATGGCCTTTTTAGATCTTTTGAAAGTTCAAATTGCAACATGCAGATGCTAAAATGCGATGTCACTTGCTAAAACAACCCCTACGATTTGAGCTTCGAAGTGGGGTTCCCTACATCAGATTATAAGGAATTATTAAAACTTAAGAATTGCATATGCAGCAAAGCATCAGTCATTGCATTCATTTCTGTAATTACGGGACAGATTTATAACATCTATGTAAGTACATCACTGTTGGCTTGAAAGTACATTTCTTGTTGCGCCTCCTGACTATTGTGTTTATTGACTCTACAGCTCACTTCTCCCCCTAATGACAAACATTCAATGCAGAGGTATTTATTGAAGAAGCACCTTGGACTCTTTCCCACCCAACAACCAACGGCCACCCCAGGAGTATCAAAAATGGAAAATTTCATGCGTATATGCCAAACTCACTAGTGTTAGAGAGCACTAGAAAGTGCTAATATATACATGGAATTTGCTCTAGCTTATACTCATTTGTGATGTTAACTGTTGACAGGCATTAAGATATAGATTTTTTTAGTATGGATAAGTGATATTTAAGGCCAAAACTATAGATTTATAATATGAATTATGGGGCTTTGAGTGTGATTGATCTTGGTTCTATCATTTATATGCCAGGTACTACCTACAGGCTCTTGTAGTTTTCACATCTTGATCTTTAATCAAATCGACTATCTGACAGGTCCTATGAACAAGTTGTAATCTTTGATTATATTCTTTTTATATTGTTTGTATCTAGAGTAGAGTTTTTTATGGTCCAACAGTCGACAAGGAATGGGGATCTTAAAAGTTAAGAGGTTGTTCAAAAGCTTTTAGAGTTGTGAATTCCATAAATGTCTATTGAGACTTTTTGAGACTGCACCAATGTCACAATCTGGTTATTATCAATCAGTTTCTTTTTAGTAATTCTTTTCTTTGCTGCATACCACGACTGCTGCTCCTGTGGCGATCTCTTTGAATCGACATAATGACATGTCGGTAGTGCGATTTCTATCAAGCTCTTTTCATCTGAGATTGACCCATCTGAATAATTTGTGCTGTGACTCAGATTTTCTCTGAATATTGAATCATTTTCTGAATCTTCACTCGAAGTCGTGTGATCAAGACCACTTTCACTGTCAGACAGTAGCTCTTCTGATGACCTTACCAAGTATTCGCCTCCTGTTTTACCTTCAACCTTCTCCAGATTTTGGAGCTTTGATACATTTTCTTCATCCACTATAGCAACTTGCTCTTCTATTGTTGGGACTTCCTTATGAAAAAGAGCATAATCAGACTAAGAATATTATTGGCTTGAACTTGTTGAGTTGTAAATCATCATCTGTACTTTATAGTTTTTGGCACTGGGAACTGAGATATTTCATACTCTGTTCATAGAGTAAGTCATAGTATAAAAATGTAAGTAACGAACCGAATCCATCAATATTAGCAATTGTTGAGTTCTAGTGGTGATGGGCAAGTCTACCACTGGGATTTAAGAACAAGAACTTGTCTCCATAAGGGTGTGGATGAAGGCTCTATTAATGGCACTGCTCTTTGTATTTCACCAGTAGGGAATCTGTTTGCAGCTGGTTCATCTAGTGGAATTGTTAATGTTTACAATAGGGAGGAATTCTTGGGGGGAAAGAGAAAACCAATCAAAACACTTGAGCATCTCAGAACCGAAGCAAGTTTCATGAAGTTCAACCATGATGCTCAAATTTTAGCCATCTGTTCAAGAATGCAGAAGGGCAGCCTAAAATTGGTTCACGTCCCTTCATTTACTATCTTTTCTAATTTTCCTCCAGCAAACAGAACACTGAACTTTCCTAGAAGTTTGGATTTTAGTCCCGCTGGTGGTTTCATGGCTATGGGGAATGCAGCGGGAAAGGTTTTGCTGTTTAAGTTGCATCATTATCAGCAAGCATAAGATAATGGGTCTGTATTGTGTTTCCAGTTTTGCTCTAAGGAATAGCTTCTCTCTGGTTTTGAGATCAACATAGGGAAGTAACCTATGTGCGAATTTTGTAAGTTTAGTATTTTCAGAATTTTTAGTTGCATTTTATAGTTCTTCAATCCACATTAATATCATGGAGCCTAAGCAATATATTCTTCCATCAAAGATATTAAAATTTAAAATAGCCTTCTATGCTATATAATTTGTTTTTGTTTGTTTTTGTCTGATAATTAAATTCCCTGATTATTAATTATGTATTCCCTGAGGCTTGAAGCGAACTGCAGCATACTAAGGAGTTGGTCTGCAACCAATTTTCGCACTCAAAGTCTTTGATTTTAAAAAGTGTGCATCACCTTATTGTGAACTTATAGTGAAAAGAATATAAGAGAACTTAAAGAGAAAAGTAACAGAAAGAGAGAGGAGGGGGAAATGTTATAACCTTCATCAATTGCTTAATCTTTCAAACAAACACACTGGACCCCCTAGAGTCTCTCTTAATTGGAGTCACAATTATGGAAATTCAGATCACAAGGGGCATAGAGAACTAGTATAGTTGATTGATATAGTTTAACTGTATAGACAACTCACCAATACTTGAATTTGACGATATATATTAGCATGAAAACTCGAAAATAGATACATCCCATGCAATAATATAACTATTATATTTCCATTCTAGTATGGCAGCTTGTCATTTAACATGTTCAAGGAGCTATTGGCTTGCTCAAAAGGCAAAAATTACATGGAGAAAGCAAATCATCACCGATGGCTTACAAATACATCAGCGATGGCTTACAAGTACATCACCAATGGCTTACAAGTACGTCAAAACTGAAATTTTTGCAAGTAACTCGCTCATTTCATCTCCTTAACATTCTTCAGCATAAGTTGTTTAACTACGTTGGAATCGTCCTTCAAGATCTCACAACAATACTTGGCTCTCAAAGTTTTCAGAAAAAGAGCCTAGAAATAAACAAATATTGATTAGCTTTAAAATCAAATATAACTAGAAAAAAACAACCTAAAAAGAAAATTTCTTACGTTGTTTCTTAAGTTAGTATCCCATGAAGAAGTTCCTTGCGCCATATAAATCTCCATGTACCTCATTGCACGCACACCACTATCAACATCATCATGCTCATTTGATCTCTGTTGCATTTTGATTAGTTGTAGGTCGAAGTTCAATACTTTTCCGGCTCTTGGATCACCGCTTGACTCCAAATAGTTAGAAAATGCCTTAGCCTACAAATGCACATTGTTAATGGTGTTCATAAAAAAGAACAAAATAGTTGAGATGAATATCAATAAATTACCAATATTGTTGCGTAGCCACCATAATTTTCATTCAATATTCCAGTAAGCATCCTTTGGTCAATAATATCAATCTTGGAATGCTTGAAATTGAAACATAAAACTACGTAACAACCACTTCGAAGAATAGGACATAAAACCTGCGATAAGATAAGAAGGTACACTTTTAAACTCTCATGTAGTCATAAATTAGGACTCGATGATAAGTACATCAAATTAATCTAAATAGTATGATCCCTGCTTGCCCCTGGAGACAGCAGCAAAAGATTTATCTACAGGTTTGTCAATGTACTTAGTTATACTTACTCTCAAAGATTGATATGCTCTTGTCATATAAAGAAGGCGGGTCCTAAACTCACTACTATTAAATCTCTGTGCTTTAGTAAAGGTTCTATATCTAACTGAGTAACAAGTAATCTATTTTAACATTTAGTGACTGATATATTCCTTTATCTGGGAAAGCAGCAAAATCCTCCCAAGTCTAAGACATTCACAGACTTGATCTTTGTTGCAAATCTTGGAACTTTTCCTTGAAATAATAAATGTTGAATAATTCACTTGCTTTTTACTACATTTTGCCAGCGTATTTGCTAGCTTTTATGGTTTGGAATCTTGAATGATACTAGAGTGGAACTAGATTGTTGGTGCCACATACCACATGTTTGGTCTTTTTAAGGAATAAACTTGATTTTTTTTCTTATTGTAATCGTTTTAATTTTTCAAGAAATCACCTGTGGTTATTATATACTGTCTTTAATTTTGAAAATTTCACCTGAGGTCATTATAATCTTTCTTAATAGTGTAGTATACTTTAATTGCTTATCAACGTAATAAAATGATCAATGCAAGAAACATAAGGGCTTTTTTTCAAAAATACAACCATAACCCACTACTCCATTCATGTTAGTTTGAACACTTACCTTTTTCAATATGTCCCATAATAGTTTGTACTCTTCTTATTTTGGCTTGTTCTCACCATTTCTTTTTAATTCTTTCTTACCTATCCTTTTGGGTCCAATATCTCATTTCACATTTATGAGGAAAACGATGAAGATACAATTGATATACATGCATGGATAAAAGGAAGTCTACGAGAGCACAAGCAATGGTGAGAGAGAGTGGAGAAACAAATAGCAAGGTGAGGATGAGAACACAGGCTGGGAACACTCAACCAAATTGCATTCAAAAACATCCCTAGGTCCCTCTGGATACAGCACACAAATTCTACTAGCTGCATACAAGTTTAACAAAAAAGCATAAACTAATCAAAACAAAAGTAATATAGCTTAGTGCCTTAAACCCTTGTGTATAAAGGATAAAAATGCAAGTGAACAAAAACTCTCTCTAAAAAGCTCTGCAGGCGTACGTTTAGGTGTTATTCTATCGTGAGCCGGCGAGCCTCCATGGGGAGGAAGAAGAAGACTTCTGGGCTGGTAATTAGTTATCCGGCACCGGAACAGTCTGGAGAATCATCTAAGCCACATGGTGAAGCTGGAGAAGTAGTAGAACTGGAGAAAAGGGATAGAACAGTAACAAACCCAGAACAGAATGTTACGATTCCGATTAATATTCAATCGAAGGCAGCTGCTGGAGTGGTTTTTGGAGAAGAAGCTAGACAAAAATGGAAGACATTCACTAATCAGAGTAAAATTTCAGATAAAGGTATGGGCCTTAAATTTGTAGCTCCTACTATCGTAGAAGGTATTCCAACGGCTAGATTAGAGAAGATTGAAGTTGAGAAAATGAATGAAATATGGAAGAATGCTGTGATTGTCTATGTAGTTGGTCATAACCCTACTTTAACTTCATTGAAAGCTTACATAATGTCACAATGGCAGTTATCAGATGAACCTCACATGTTTAAACATGAGGAGGGTTACTTTGTGATTAAGATGGGTAGTCGTGAAATTAGGGATTCAATTCTTTACTCTGGACCTCATCTATTTTATGGCAAACCAATGATTGTTAAATAATAGACAGCTAATTTCAGCTTTCATAGTGAAGTTTTGAAGGTTATTCCTATATGGGTTAAACTGTCAAACTTACCCCTTAATTGCTGGAGTGAAGATTCACTCAGTAGGATTGGTAGTCTAATTGGAGTTCCTTTATATGCTGACGAATGTACTTCTAAGTCCTTGAGAGTCTCTTTTGCAAGGATTTTAGTTGAAATGGATGTTACAAAGGAGGTAATGAGAGAGGTGAAAATAGCAGATACTAATGGGAAAGTTATTAGTCAAACTGTTTTGTATGACTGGCTTCCTCCTTTTTGCAAGAAGTGTAATGTGGTTGGTCATAATTGTGATTTCAAGCAGAATCAGAAAACACAAGCTAAACCACAACAAAAATGGGTTAAGAAACCTATGAAGGTGACAGAACCACAGGATGTTACTGAAATCTCTAAGGTGGATTTTGTTGCAGGGGGTCCCTTTTTGGCAGTAGACTCTAGCTCTGCTGGTGGTCCTGTTACTGAGGTAGTTCCTAGCAATTTGATTACACCTACTCAGACTCCTGTTAATACACCAGAAGGATTACAGAACAAGGAAAATGATGAAGAAGGTGCTTGGAGAGTTGTAACTAGGAAAACAAAGGATAAAGGGAAACAAGTAGGTTATCAGGCTTCAAGGATGATAGCTTACAGTGCTCAGGACTCAGGCAGGCCTGGGGGTGCTAAGGGACCAAACCCTTATCTCTCATGGTGATAGTTGTTACTTGGAATGTTAGGGGTATGAATGACCCCTTTAAAATAATAGAAATTATGAATTTCTTGCATGAACAAAAGGTTACAGTTAGCGCTCTTCTTGAAACTAGAGTAAGGACTCATAATGTGGCTAAGATTCAAAGGAAATTTGGGTCTAAGTGGGCATTGGATTTGCAATTATTCTCATTCTCCTAGAGGAAGGATATGGCTAGGGTGGCAACATAATGATGTTATAATGACTGTGATTAGTCTGTCTGAGCAAGTTTTGGTGGCTGATGTTAGTAATAACAATGCTACTATGGAGTTTAGGCTGATTATAGTGTATGGTCTTCACACTATTAGTGATAGGAAAGAGCTCTGGAGGGAACTGGATGTTATTTCTCTTGGTTGCAACAAGCCTTTCATTATAGTGGGTGATTTTAATGCTATTTATCAGTCTGATGATAGAATAAATGGTGCTTTGGTTAGTGAAGCTGAAACTCAAGACATGGCCAATTTCATTCATAATGCTAAAGTCATTGAAGCTCCTAGTCTGGGTCTTTTCTATTCTTGGACTAACAAAGGAGTGGGTGAGAGCAGAATTGCTAGTAGAATTGATAGAGCCTTTATTAATGAGCTTTGGGTTGATAAGTTTTCAGAAGTCAAAGTTAACTATCTTCCTTATGGTATTTCTGATCATTCTCCCTTATTATTTAACATGATTCCAAATATTGTTGAGGGTGGCAGGCCATTTAAATTTAACAACTTTCTTTGTGATCATGAAAATTTTGAAGAAATTGTGAAGACAGCTTGGAATGATGTTAATGACAGATTTCATATGAAGAAAGTTTGGCATAGGCTAAAGAATGTTAAACTGGCACTTAAAAGTTTACATTCAAAGCATTATGCTCAGGCTCATATCAAAATGGAAGAATTTAGAAAGAAGCTAGAAGCCCTTCAAGCTCTGCCAGAACTTCAAGATGATGTTGATGCTCAACAGGAAGAGAAAGAATGCCTTGATAAACTAAGATTCTGGTCTAAGATTGATGAAAGTATCTTACGACAGAAATCCAGAATCAACTGGCTTGCACTGGGTGATGCCAACTCTTAACTTTTCTATACTGCTGTCAAAATCAGGAAAGCAAGAAATAAACTAGATTTGGTTTATACTGAAGATGAAACTCCTCTCACAAACATAGCAGAGATTCAAAAGGAACTGATTGATTTCTATGGGAAGCTACTGGGTAATTGTGCAGCTGAATTACCAGGGATTGATCTCCCTACTGTTAGAGCTGGCCCTACTCTGAGTGCAGCTGCTAAGGAAATATTGGTGAAACCTATAAGTGAGCAGGAGATTGACAATGCTCTTTGGCCCATTGATGATTCTAAGGCCCCAGGCATTGATGGTTTCAATGTTGTCTTTTTCAAGAAGTGTTGGCCTTTCATCAAAAGAGACATTTATGATGCAGTGCAGGAATTTTTTTCACACTCCTACATGCATGGTCCTATAAACATCACTGCGGTGACTCTCATTCCTAAGAAAGACAATGCAAGATATGCTAAGGATTTTCGGCCTATAGCATGCTGCACTATTTTATACAAAATAGTGGCTAAAATAATAACCCACAGGTTACATGAGGTCATAGGGGAGGTGGTTAATCAATCTCAGTCAGGCTTTATTCCTGAAAGACATATAGCTTATAATATAATCTTGGCTACTGAGTTGATCAGAGTGTATGGTAGAACTCACATCTCCCCAAGGTGTGTAATCAAGGTGGATATTAGAAAGGCTTATGACTCAGTTGAGTGGACTTTTCTAGAAACCATGCTTTATGAGTTGGGCTTTCCAGTTCAGTGTACAAGGTGGATAATGGCTTGTGTTCAGAGTGTGTCTTACTCTATTTTGGTTAATGGCATTCCTACTAAAGCATTTAAAGCAAAAAAGGGCTTAAGACAGGGGGATCCTCTCTCTTCATTTCTTTTTGCTCTATGTATGGAATATTTGAGTAGGTGCCTTGGAAGACTTAAGTTGAACCCTGATTTCAATTTTCATCCTAAATGTGAGAGGATCCACCTCACACATCTCATGTTTGCTGATGACTTGCTATTGTTTGCAAGGGCAGACATGAGTTCAATCACAAAAATCATGTCAGTCTTTCAATCTTTCTCTCAAGTGTCAGGGCTTGAAGCAAGTATTGAAAAAAGTTGCATTTATATGGCAGGAGTCAAGAATGATGAAGTTGTTTTGCTGGCTGTAGCTGTGAATTTGCCAATTGGTTCTCTTCCATTCAAGTACTAAGGAGTTCCTCTCACTCCTAAGAAACTAAGCTTCTCTCAATGTAAGCCTCTCATTGAAAAGATTACACAGAGAGCTCAGAGCTGGATGACCCAATTACTCTCTTATGCAGGAAGATTACAGCTTATAAGAACTATCTTGAGTAGTATGCAGAACTATTGGGCTCATATTTTTCCACTCTCAAAGAAAGTTATTAAAGCTGTTGAGAGTATTTGTAGGAAATTTTTATGGTCTAGATCAGTTAATCCTACTCATAAAGCTCCTGTTGCTCGGGCTGATTTCCATAAACCTAAATCAGCAGGTGATTGGAATTTGATTGATATGAAGTTGTGGAATAAGGCTGCCATTTTGAAACTCTTATGGGCCTTAGCTTTCAAGAGTGATAAGTTGTGGGTAAGGTGGGTGAATGCCTACTACATTAAATGAGGCAGTGTCTTCAGTGTTGCCATTAGTAGCAACACTTCTTGGCTGTTGAGAAAGATAGTTGAGAGTAGAAACACTCTTTCTGATCTAGGAGGCTGGGATTCTGTCCTTACAAATGAGTTTTTCAGTATTAAAAAGGCCTATATTCTTCTACTTGGTGAGCATGATAGAGTTAATTGGAGAAGACTTATATGCAACAACAATGCCACTCCCAAAAGCAAGTTTATCCTTTGGCTTGCTTTGCAAAATCATCTTTATACTACTGATAGACTGAGTATGTGGAATATTCAGTGCAGTAGAATTTGTAGACTCTGTGACAAGGAGCAGGAATCAGTAAACCACCTTTTCTTTGAATGTGAGTTTGCTTCTGGTGTCTGGCATCCAATTATGCAAATGATGGGTCTTAACCCTTAGGTGCAAAACTTTCAATGTGAGTGGCAGATTGCTACTACAAAAGCTCACAGCAAGAGTAGAAGATCAAAGTTGTATGTCATGCTATTCACTGAAACAGTGTATGCAATTTGGATTCAACGCAACAACAAGATTTTCAGAGGGGATTGTTTGTCTACTAACCATGTCATGAAAGATATTATTTTTAAAGTCTCAGCTAGATGTAAAGATAGTGATAGAATTTTACTGCGAAGAAACTTTGTATAGCTTTGATAGGAGTTTGTTTGCTTTAGGCCTTGTTCTCCCCCTTGTTGGTGGTGAGTGTTCGAGGATTTGTTGCTTTGGTGTGTGTACCTCTTTTTTTTGGTAGCCAATAATAATTTTGAATTGCCAAAAAAAAAAGAAATGCAAGTGAACACTTTTTTTGTGCATACAAGCCTGTTCCTTCATTCCCCAAAACAAGTATAGTGGGTTCTCCAAGCACAACCTCACACAAGGAAACAACTCTAGACGAAACCGAGCCTCCAATAAATTTATTATATAATACTAATAATTTCACTCTGATTTCATTTATGTCATGTATCCAAAGTGGCCTTGCTACTCTTCAAGTATTATATTATGTCTCCAACCTATACAACCCTAACATCTCAAAGAGACCTACTCTTAACTCATGAAAAATTTTCCTAGCCCTAGATACCTTAAAGTAGTATATGGTCCTCTTAAAGGATTGGATGTACATAGCTTAAAAGTACATCACTGGTGACTTACAAGTACATCACTGATGACTTAAAAGTACATCACTGATGGCATAAAAGTACATCATCGATTAGAAATGTTTAGTTTAAAATTCATAAACACATTAAACTCTCATGTAGTCATAAATTAGGACTCGATGATAAGTACATCAAATTAGGCTAAAAAACAACTAATTACTTACAAGATCGACATCTGACATATCTCCATACTCGAAGCAGTTGAGCATATTCAATAATCTCTTATGGAACTCAAGCTCACATTGTAGCACCAGTTTTTTCCGTCCAAGAAGTTCTTGAGTCAAGTTAACCTGTAGATTAAATATAATAATTATGAAATCATTATCTAGACTTAGAACAAACTTAGATATTTAATCAATTAGAAACTTACACAAGCTGTAGGAGGGATAAAGAATCTCTTTGGGGACCCCAACCCACGTCCTGATTCCTTCCGATTTAAAAGCAATGACCATATATCAATGATCCCAGTGTCCACATACTCTTCCAAAAGTGATGAGAAAAGATGGCGTTCACCTTGGAATCCTTTGTAATGATACAATACTTCACTGAAGACATGATATTAGAAAAAAAAAAGAATGACAATGAATTGAAATTTGTAACGTATAAATCAAGCAATAAATTAGACAAAAGAAGTAACATAATCATCTTACTTTCTATCTCCGAATGTCAGAACATATTTGCAGATTTGCTTCTCAATGATAGTCAACTTCTTCAACACGTCAACATGTCGATCATAGTATGGAGACCTAAATTGAAAAGGCAAGTTCTTTGGCTTCCTTAAGGGACGTTGTCTCTTATTTTCGAGTTTTCCCTCTAAATCTGTATCAAAATGCACAACTTTGCTCTTCCCCTTTTTGTTGCTTAGCCGACCTTCTAAAGCAACAACTATAGGTATCTCGGTCTCAATCTCAGGTGCATCAGGGGATGAAATTAGATTGATATCTTTACTTTTAGGAGCCCGAACAAACGGTGAAAGCTCAAGTCCAAGGTCAAAACTAGGAACATCCGGTTGTTGTGGAGTATCACAAATCTCATTTGGAATGTTCGTTTCCTTCCTAATTTCTTGTTGATTATGCGTTCCACAAGTCTCTTGATAAGCATTCACAAGGGCATCAATTGCTTGCAGAACTCCGGGTTGATCAAAGAAAGCATCAAACTCTTCTGAATTGGAATTACCATTAAGATTGGAAACGGAAGGCTCTACTTCTGGTTGAGGTTGTTGATTCTCTGAAAATTTAGTGAACATGTCAACAGTTGTGCTTTGTATTTTCTTTATACATTCACTACCCGGGTATTGTTTCTGAACCATGGAGAGAACTTGCCCAAATTGAACAAAGTTTGTATCTAAATTCTTTGTAACACATGAAAGGGTATCAATCAAATCCTGTAATAAAGACAATTCAACAAGGATATTAGTGCATAGCTTATGTAATAAATTGAACAAAGTTCTCATCTTGCTCAGGAACATAACAAACTGGTAATAGATTTGCATCTTTGTGATCAATCAATTACCTGTTTAAACTTATTTTTATTTCTACTACTTGATCCATGATAAGATAATACACTTATTAGAGCATTACCAAGTCTACTAGAACAATATATATATATAAACTTAAGCAAATACACAATCAAGGACATAAGCATGGCACATGAGTGGTCAGTGAGGCAGTCCCTTTATATCACTAATGAGGTGAGATGAGTGCCCACACCCCTGCACACACAACCCTGCCGCTGCACACATAACCCACCCTTGTCTGTCCTATTCATAGCATAACAGATATTGCAGTCATACAAATCAAGCAATTGATATCACTCTAAACCTATCAATACTGTCAAAAAACCATCAAGAATGTAAAGTAAACACAATAATATAAACGTCTGTGCCCTGTCTAGATAAACATAAAAACAAAGAAATTTGTGAACTACTTATATTAGGGGAAATAGTTATTGAATAAATCTTACAGTTTTTGCTATGTTCTCTTCGACTTCATAAACTTATTGTACTTAGTTCTTTTTATAACCAGGTTAGACACGATAAAGACTAGAATCAATGTTGAAATATTCACACCAAAATACCTTATCTTAGGTGATACTTGGACAGTAATCAATTTTGAAGTATATGTTTACAAATGCACTTAAAAATTGAAGATAAGTCTATTATGCTAAAAAGAATTAGAGAAAGACCTGAAATTCTGGAAATTATGTTTTGCTTAATCTCTTCTATTTTCTTGTTGTATTTATTAGAAAGACCGAAATTCTTTGTGCCTGCTGGAAATTAATGATTTTGCTTGATCTCTTCATATTTTACTTGCAAAAAACTTTGTAATTTCACAATGAAGAGAATTTCGTACTCATTGATGTAATCTTATAACTATGACAGGCAATGATTCCAAGCCTGCTCAGAGCTATATGCCAGGGTTACATAGAAGTAAACTAGGTGAAAAAACTCCTTTGGAAGGGGTGATTCATGCTGATCCGTCTAGCAAGCCTCAAAGCGATTATCAGACGTTTGATCCAACTAATACAAGCTATGTTCCAGGGCAAGAGGAGACCTTAGGCTTGTCTAGAACTAATGGTGGAAACCTAAAAGGGTCAGAGGAGACCTCTATAATGCCTGGGCTACATAGAAGTAAACAGGGTGTAAGAACCCCTATGGAAGGGGTGATCCATGCTGATCTGTCAAGCAGGCCTCAAAGTGGTTATCAAACCTTGAATCCTACTACTACAAGCTAAGTATAGGTGCACTAGTTAAAAGTACCTCTGTAGATTTTTGTGATGAATCTCCTTGATCATTTGTTGTAGAATGGACTGGTACAACCTCGTTAATAATTGTATCGGCGTCACTTTGGATTCGTATAGGAGGCAAAATCCTTCCAAACCCAAAATTTCCGGCCTTTATCTCTGCCTTACATCTTTCTTCTATAGCCTTAGCCTTCCAACAACATAGAATCGGAGCCTTCCTTTCAATTTGCGATCCTATAAACTCCACCATATCCAAGTAGAATAACTATTGAACAATAAAAATGAATTAGTAATGATAAAAACAGAGAAATAACATATATGCATATCACAAAACATCATGTACATCAGATTTCTACTACATATACATCACCAATACCGCTTATTTCAAATATATATATATATATATATATATATATATATATATATATATATATATATATATATATATATATATATATATATATATATATATATATATTACATACGATTAGTGAAGAACGGTGAATATATATGTATCTAGTAATACGATAACTGAATAACAATCAAGAGTAGGGAATCTAATATGACTATATGCATTTTTTGTTAGTAAGTTTGCACATGAATGCATTGATCAGAATAAGGAAGCCTATCTAACAAATATCAGGCAGAAGTATAACAGTCTTGTGCCAGTTTGTTCTAATTGTCGAAAGCTAGATATGTATGATAGGACCATTTTATAACCACCTTCTATATACACCTTCTTGGGAAAAAGAATGAAGCAAGCATATATCAACATGATCTAAAAGCGTATTTTATAAATTATACAATAGGGTATATCAAAGTGTCATTACCGTGAGAAATAATAGAGATCCCGTGAAAAAACCACATGGATTTTTCTTCCAAATCAGGATTGCATCGATTAAACAATCAATTGTATATTGACACCAATCCACATGACTTATTTCACTTGTATGCATGAGTGAAAACAAAATCTTGTAGTTGTAAAATTGATTCTTATGCCCATGCAAACACGAGGAAACAACAAAAACCACAAAACTTCTCTTGAAATCATCTTCGGCCCCCAAAGTCGGAATCCTCTCCGGCATTTTTGTAGTTTTAGGGCCTCCTTTCTCCGAACCCCATATACTCCTCCATTGTTCCAAAAGAATACTATATTCTTCATTGTCATCATCCTTCATTGCTTCCTTCACAGCCTTAGGACCCATAGGAAGTCCAAGAGTCATTTGGACATCTTCTCGATCAATCGTGATCTTCCCATCTCGTACATATAATGTACGACTATATGGGTCAAAGTTCTCAATAAGCCAAAGACTTAGCTTGTTGTTTAGAGCTCCAAAGCCTAGATCAAGAAAAGCACCAAACTCGATATCTTTTACAGCTTGTCTTTGTTCATAACTCATATCTTCAATCATAGAATGAAGTCCAGATGGAGACATACGACTTCCAAACTTACGAACAAAATTTTTTCTTTCAACTTCCTCCATTGAAATATGATATACAAAACCAAACCTGATGAAAATCATATAAACAAATCATATAAACAAATTATATAAACAAATTATATAAGCATATATGCAACAATTTGTGAATGAGTATATGCAGATTTATTGGATCTCATCCACAAGGAGATCACAGATAACTAGTATAACACCAATAAATTCATATCACATATGGGAGTTGGAAAATCATACAAAATTATTACTTAAGAACTCCAAAGAAAGGACTACAGAGGCACATTATAATGGGGAAAGGTTTTGAAAGCGGCTTTGAAAGTAACAAAGTCAATAAGCACATTTTAGTTGGGTGAGTTACTGAGTTTAGGTGTCATATTGGCATTTTATTTCATATGCAGACTTTGGGCAATCTACTGAGTAATGACCTTATGTATTTATTCTTCTATGAGTATTAAGGAATAAATTAAGAGTAAAGTCAACTTAGAGGTGTTGTATGATGCACCTGGAAGATCCTATGGAAGTGAAAATTAACATATAAGATTCACTTATGAGCTTAAAGAAGAGGAATAAATTTTTGTTGCAGGTATTGCCATGATCTCCAATTAAATAGGCTGCCATGATCTCCATGGGAACTGAAGTCAGCGATCCTGATTTAACGAATATGAATATCATCAACCCTATAATATACATCATGAATTGCCTAAAAGCACATCACAAGTTGCCTACAAGTACATCTCCAATTATACATGCTTAGTCTTAGAATCACAATCACATTTTCAATAGGAGCTACATCTTCAACGTTTTTCTCTAAAATTCCACGAACCAAATTCTCTCTCCTCCTAGTTTACTCTCAATCATTCAACCTTTGCTTCACTCTTCATTCTTTCTCTGTATTTTACCAGGTAATTAAATCATTCTTCACTTTTATCATTTTGCTTTCTAATTTTTCATATGGCTGTTTCATAATTCAAGGCGCAAACCATAAAATTTTCAACTATTTTCGAATTTTTCTCAGGAAAAGTTTAATGGCGGAATTTCAGTTCCAGAATGACGAGATTGAATACGGTGATAATTTTTTTATATGATCGATTTTTGAAATTAAGCTTAAAAAATCCTTAAATCCGACAAATAACTACAAAATTGAGCTTAAAAATTCCGAAAAATTACCACTTTAAGCTTCAATTGTGGACGAAAATGGCGGCCAGCTTCAAAATTCCAAAAAATTACCACTTTAAGCTTCAATTGTGGACGAAAATGGCGGCGAGCTTCCAGTAGGTCGGTCAACAAATGAGATAAATTGGGTTTTTGGGTTGCACGAAGAAGTTGCAGGACGTTTTTTTGGGATTCGGTGGTTTTTTTGGGATTAATGAAATTCCTAATTTGCTACAAACGTCAGCCGTTAGATGAGAGTGATCTAAGGGTAGAGATTTATTCTCATATAACTAAGTATTCTCACATAAACATGTTGTTCTCACGTGAGCCCAAATCTATATATATATATATATATATATATATATTATATATATATATATATATATATATATATCACTGGTGTGAAATATATAATGTATGGTTCTTTTTAATAATAAAGTTACAAATTAAAATTTAAAATTATTAATATAATGCTTAGTTATAAACAATATTGATGATGTATTAAAGAATTATTAAAATGGGCTAATTATTAATTATTTATATTAGATATAATATGTAGGAACGTATAGATGCATATATAGAGGAATTTCAGTAAACAATCTCCTAACATCTATCATAGGATCGCATACATAATCAAACACATGAATCATTCAATAAGGATTCGATATACAACCTTTGTAGCGCAATTTTCCTGTTTTATGCAAGCTTCGAAGATCTGGTAACCCCAAGTGTTGCTCTTTTAATCAGTCCACGAGCACCAGTTGAACACCAACGTCAGCTAGAATGGAAGAGAAGAATACTCTTGCTTTTAGGTGGTATAGGAGTCGATTTACAAGAATAGATGAGGGTTTCTCAAGCTCTCTCTTTTGTGGAAAGAAATTGCTTTAATGAAGTGATGCATAAACCCGAATATCATATACTATATAATATAAGAATCCTAGGCAAGTTAGGAGAACTAATTCTCCTCATATTCCTTTTATGGCCAGCCAACCCAGTCCTAAATGGAATGGGGTTGTTTTGTCCAACTTGTTTCAACAATGTGTGACCTCATAGGATTAACGTATATTAGTTGTAGGCCCAATCAATATTGTCCTATTAATCATATTTATTCTCTAGCAAGAAAATACAATTACTAAAATAATTAACTTTATTATCTTCATAATTTAATTCCTATTAATATTTAGTAATTACAAGGATGTATGAGAACATATTCCTTCAATCTCCCAGTTGTCTGAAGACAAGAGCGCAATGTTAAATTCCTTAATTAAGTCACTGAATGCTAAATTTGACAACACCATGTTATTCTCAAATTTTTGTTCCTTGATTGGCTGGGTTCGAATTGTTCTAATAAGGATCAAATCCCTAATCTCATTCTCCATAGCCATGCAATTTTCCATTTGTCGCTCATCAAGAGGCATTGACACCATTCCTATTTAATAGGAGGACTTATCCACTCTTGTATGGCCATAACTCCCACTCGATTCTTAGCCCACCAAATCACTATCTTTATAACTTCCTTTTACGGCACGACGTTTAACAGCGTCAAGGTTAAACTAATTATATTCTGGTTATTAAGACATACTCATGTTTAAGGAATCCACTAAATATAGTAGTTTGATTCTACTTTTAGAATCTAATTAGGCTAAGTCTCAATGTATCAAATATGGATCGATATAATATAATCAATTAGACATCTCGATGTCTCCATAGACCATGGAATTGCGCTATCAATTAAATATATACTAGTCTTTAAATAAATCATGTATGTCCAATTTAGTGATTTAGACTAGTGACTTTAAATAAATTGTGCTTTCAGTTCAATTTGTAGGGTTCCATACTTCCATTATCAAAATGTTTTCGATAATTCAATTTGAAAAACACAAATTATTTGAAAATTTTATTTAACACAAAACCAAACAATTAAATAAGAAATGAATTTTTATTGATAAACATTCAAAACATAATAAATGTCTTTAGAATTTTAACCATGAAGTAAACAACCTAAAGTCATTCTCTCATATACTTAAGCCCCATAAACCTACTATAACCAAACAACTTAGGTTGAGCAATTGGTTTAGTCAGAGGATCTGCTACATATCCTTAATATGAACCTTGTTTACTTTCACATCCTCTCTTTAAACGATCTCTCGAATAAGATGGAATTTCCTGAGCACATGTTTAGACCTTTGATGTGATCTGAGTTCCTTACACTGAGCAATGACATCATTATTGTCACAATACAACTCAATGTCATTCTCAATGTTAGGAACTACACCAAGTTCACTAATGAACTTTTTAATCCAAACAGCTTCCTTTGCTGCATCCGCTGCTACCATATACTCAACCTCTATTGTAGAATCTGTAATGGTACTCTACTTAGAGCTCTTCCTGCTCAGAACTCCTCCATTGAGGCAAAATATTAAACCAAATCGGGACCGAAAATAATCTTCGTCACTTTGGAAGCTTACATCAGTGTATCCAGTAACAACCAACTCATTATCTCCACCATAAACGATAAAAATTATCCTTAATACTTCACAAGTACTTAAGGATATCTTTTGCTGCCATCCAGTGCGCATCTCTTGGATTTTACTGGTAGCTGCTGCATGTACTCAAAGCATATGCAACATTCGGACGAGTGCATATCATGGCATACATAATGCATCCTACTGCAGAAGCATAGGGAACATACTCATATGCTTGACCTCATCAGGACTCGAAGGACACTGAGTCTTGCCAAGTGTACTTATGCATGTTGCATGGGAATGAAACCTCTTTTAGAGTTTTCCATCTTGAACCTAGCAAGAACCTTATCAATATAAGTCTCTTGACTAAGTTCAATCAGCCTTTTCGACCTATCTCTATAGATTTTTATTCTGAAGATGTACTCTGCCTCTCCTAGTTCTTTCATAGAGAAATAATTTTTAAGTCATTCCTTGACTGACTCAAGCATGGTTTTATCATTTCCTATGAGAAATATGTCATCCACATACAAGACCAGAAAAGTAATACTACTCCCACCTAACTTCTTGTATACAGAATATTCCTCTTCATTTCTAAGAAAACCAAATTTCTTGACTGCCTCATCAAAATTGAGGTTCCAACTTTTTAATGCTTGCTTTAGTCCATAAATTGACTTCTTAAGCTTTGCATGCTCTCCCTGAATTTTCTGGATCTTCAAAACCTTGAGGATGTGTCATGTACACATCCTCTTTCAAGAATCCATTCAAGAAAGCAGTTTTGACATCCATCTGCCATATTTCACAGTCATGAAAAGCAGCAATCGCAAGAATTATCCTAATGGATTTTATCATGGTTGCTGGTGAAAAGATCAATTCCATGAATTTGTTTCAAACCTTTCACCACCAACCTTGCTTTGAAAACACTAATGTTTCCATCCTTGCATTTGCATCCAATGGGTTTTATCCCATCAGGCAAATCAACCAAGTCCCATACTTGATTTTCAGACATGGAATACATTTCAAATTTCATGGCTTCAAGCCATCTTTTGGAGTCTTGACTCACCAAAGCGTCTTTGTGCTTAGTAGGTTGTTCTGATACTAAAATAGTTATTTCAGAACTTTCAGTCAAATGGAAATTAATATATCTCTTTGATGTAATGATGGCCCTACTAGACCTACGTTGGGGAACAACAAAAGAAGTTTCTACCTCATTAGGTTGACGGAATTCGCATGGAGTATCTCCAAGTGACACTGTAGGAGGTATGTGAATTGAATGCACCGATTCCTGAGCATTTTCATGTCATGATGCCTCTGACAAGGTGTTGACCTCATCCATATGTTGCTCATCTCGAATTTCTTCGAGATATACATTACTCCCTCTTGTTTTTCTGGAAATAAATTCATTTTCCAGAAAGGCACCATTACGAGTAACAAACACTTTGTTTTCACTTTGGTTGTAGAAGTAGTATCCCCTAGTCTCTTTTGGGTAACCCACAAAAACACATTTATCGGATTTGGGTGAGAGCTACTGGTACATTGGTATTAAAGCTAAACAGTTGATGTTTACTCTAAAAATCCTCATTCAATCATATTGAACTTTAAGTGTTCGTTGAATTGACTAAACCAGATTATGGTAGTTGTTGCAATATTGAACGTTGGCTCCTACAGTTACAACAAGTGTGCAATCAACGGAGGAACAAATGAAGGTACTTGAGCAACAATTGGAATTATAATCACAGAAGAACTTGGAGTTTGAAGAAGCTATGTTGAAAATCGTGATTGATTTTTGTGATAGATTGAACGAGTCAGAAGTATCCAAGAATTCAGAGGTATCTCCTAAACATTTTAATAAATGCTGATAATGGATTTCATTCCACAAGAGTTCAAAGGTACAGCCGAAACTTGATTTTCCAAAATTTCATGGGTCAAATGTTAAAAGCTGATAAAAAAATGCAACAAATACTTCACATTACATAAAATTTCAGAAGATAATAAAGTATATTTGGCTTGTTTAAATGTGATTGATAAAGAGAAAATTGGGTCTCAAGTTATCTAGAAGTAAGGAGAAATGTAGAATGGACTGATTTTGTAGTTGATTTAACTGCAAGATTTAGAGAATAAGGGGGGGGGTTAATGTAGTTGTGAAATTTAATAAACTTGAGCAAAAAAATTCTTTGGAGTCTTATGTTGATGATTTTGAAAATATGAAGTCTCTCATGTTGCAACGAAACCATTTCCTACCTGAATCTTACTTTTTGGATAGTTTTATTGGAGGGTAAAAACCTACCTTAAAGCCATTTATGAGAGCCCTTAAACCAAATTGTATTGCTAGTGCAGTTGAGTATGCAAGATTACAAGAAGATAATCTAAAGGCAGTTAGACCTTCATTTAGACCTCAATATTCTTCCACATCAATACCAGTTCTTTTCAAAAACCCTCTTCATTCCCTTCTAGGCCTCAAATAAATCTTACCCCTGCTGAAAGAAAAGAAAGACAGTTCAAAGGGTTGTGTTATTTCTGTGCACAACCTTATGAAAGAGGTCATAAATGTCAACTTAAACAAACACAATTATTCTTGGTAGAAATACCTAGTGTAGAGGAGGCTGGTGAAGGTGACGAACAATACATTGAGGATATGGATGTTGTTTCATTTGAAGCTGCTGAAGTGGATCCACATATTGTTTGACTTTGGGTCAACCCATAATTTCCTAGACTTGGGTATCGCTAGACTGCTAGGTTTGGAAATAGAAACTATAGCTCCTCAGGCTATTATCGTGGTATATGGTAATCACCTTGCTTGCCAGTCTGTTTCCAAAACATTTACCTAGACTATGCAAAATACATCATTTTCTTCTAATGTGTTACTTCTACCTTTAGGCAGCTGTGACATGGTCCTTGGTATACAATGGCTTAGTCACTTAGGAGTGGTGAAGTGGGACTTTGGGAATTTATTGATGGAATTTGAGTATGGGAAAGACCTATGAAACTGAAGGGAACTCTTCCTAGGTAAGTCAATTCTACTGGGCATAATTTCAAAGATATTGTGGCTAAATCCGTCCAACTTTATTTCCTTCAGTTAGTACCTACTGCACAAGAGATAGATATGACACTCTTAAGTTGTTCATCTACACAACAATCACCACCTGATAGTATTGATCGGCTATTAAACAGATATGCATGTATTCTTAAAGAGCCTACTGCTTTGCCACCTTCCAGAGCTTTGCATGTCACATAGTTCTTTTGGAATTTGGAGCAAATCCTGTCAATATCAGGCCATATAAATATCGATCCTTTGAACATCTCGAATGCGATATCCGTTAGCTCAGTAAGACAAGACGGCATTGGTTGCCGCGGTATAAAATGACTAAGACGACAAACCCGGAACTCAGGAGAGCTTTCTAAGCTCGGGGTAGGATCGGAACCACCTGTGTGATGCAGGCCGAGACCTACTCGGGTTATCATTGAAAAATTAGTGCAAGAGATGTTGAATCATGGAATCATAACGGATAACAATAGTCCATTACTTCCCTTGTAGTGTTAGTCGGGAAAAAGTTGGCTCTTGGAGGATGTGTGTTGACCATAGGGATTTGAAGAAAACAATGAAAGATAAATTTCCAATCCCTATGGTAGATCAATTAATTGATGAGTTAGCTAGAGCCACTATTCTTAGCAAGATTGACTTAAGGGCTGGTTATCATTAGTTAAGGGTGCACAAGGATGATGTTTACAAAACTGTATTTTAAGCTCACCATGGTCATTATGAGTTCTTAGTTATGCCTTTTGGCTTAACTAAAGCTCCTGCTTCTTGTCAGTGTTGGATGAATCACATCTTTAAATCTCTCGTTAGAAAATGTATTTTAGTGCTTTTGATGATATTTTGATTTATAGTGCAGATGTTATAGCTCATCTCCAGCACCTTGAGCAAGTGTTTGTTCTTATTAAGCAACATATATTATTTGCTAAGGAAAGCTAGTGTTCTTTTGCCATGGACAAGGTGGAGTATTTGGGGCACTTCATATCTGGAAAAGGGGTGGAAACTGACCCTCAGAAGGTAGGTGCAGTAGTGAAATGGCCTGTGCCGAAGAATGTGAAAGAATTAAGGAGTTTCTTAGGCTTGGCAGGGTATTATAGGAGTCTCTAAGTATGTTGCAGGTACATATTATGCTCCTTGAGAAAAGGAACTTTTGCTAATAGCAAAATGCTTGCAGGTTGATAAGTTCCTTGTAATAGGAACTTCTTCAGTTTTTCCTAACCATTTGTTGTTCGGTTAAATGGAAACTTCATTTGTTTGTCATAATCAAAAAGGGAAATTTGTTGGGTTCCTGAACTTATGTTTTGAATAATAACAAACTGATCCATTATTGTGTATTTGTATGATATATATATGTGTACTTCTAACCATGTTTTTGCACCAAATGGATAGAAAAAGGCTCGAGTTTAAGAATGCTCCCAAATTCATCAAGTGAAGTTATCACATGAAGATTGTAATACTTAGTAATTAGGTCTTTATGATGTAATGTTGTGTAAGTATTAAATTAGTTTTGGGTGTGTTGTTGAAAGTGCAAATAAGTTATGGAATGTATGTTGTGAGATTAGTTGCAAACTTGATATTAGAACATACACTTCGTCATAATCACTAAATTGTTCAGAGATCATTCATATACCAGTTCACTGTACTACATTATGAATTTCAAAGTCCTAATAAATTTTCGAAAGAGTTTATCATGATACTTTCCTAAAATATTTTAATCTCTTTTCAAAAATAGATTGTGTGTATATATTGTTGTTTAAGTATGAGTTGTAATTAGAAATTGTACTATTGATTTTATTCTGAGAAATGAGAATAAAGTCAAATGGAATATATTTTCCAAAAATTGTGAATAACAATTTAGGCAAATATATTACCATATATGGACAATTCCTATTTTACAACTCAAGGACTACTTAATTAAGCAAGCAACATTGCACAAAATTCATAGAGCTTTTCTCGACAAAAAATTCTAAGTTAACGAAAAGCTTCTTGCACTTCATTCAAACCCTGAAACACAGTTTAGATAAGCACATCAGTATAGAGAAAAATAATTCTCCATTAAAGCTTTTTGAAACATAGTTTCAGGGGGAACTTCTTTGTACTGAACTATATGCTAGTGTGCAGTGTGGTTGGGGAAGTGGTTATGGGAATCACTTCTTGAACATTTATCGTTAACTGTTGGGGAATCATCATCTTCATAGGTGGACACTTTGATTGAGTGTAATCATTTTTATTCGTCTGAGTTGATTAATAAGAGTTATTAGAGTAGTAGAGGACGTAGGCTTAAGTATCGCTGAACCTCGTTAAAATATGTGTGTTGATTTATTTATTCATTTGCAATATACCAGTTCTCTTACTGGTCTTATTTTCATTAACATATCAAATCAAAAAAAAATTAATCAATTCAAATACTCAATTCACCCCCCCTTCTTCTTGAGTATTATATAGGCCTTCACTAGCCACGTCAAAGCCTTTTTCTACCTACATCTATTTAAGTCACTAAATTAAACCCTTATATTTCAATCCAAATTCTCCTTGTCTCTGAAGGATTCTCCGATACTTTCATGATTTCTAGCAAAATCTGACTTTGCCTACATCAACTCCCCAGTGAATAAAATTCAAATGCTCCATCAAATACTCAATTCAAGACAAGTACCTTTATGATCTAGGCTCAGAGTGCCTAATTCAAGACAAGCTTTCGCCAAAGTGGGGGCTTCCTATATTTATAGTAGTTCCTCCAAATCAAACTCCCCAAAACTTATAACCTACGGATGTCACTTGCGGACCCCGATTCATTATTAAAATAGTATTCAAAAATCATTATATCTTCTTCTATTAATCCAGGCCTCATAACCTTGCATAACCCTGACCTTGCATGATGCTCCATATATACCCTAGCTTTGCATAACCCTGATCCTTGCGTAGCGTCTCATGTATCCTTAAAGAGTCTAAGTTTGCATCTCTGCATCATTATGTGCATTATTATTTGAGTTGTTTTCACCTATCTACTAACATCTTCTCCTGCATGTAATCAGATTGCTTGTAGTTAACGTCTTGCAGACTAGCTTTGTTTTGCAGAAACTGGCGATATATAGATCAGTTCTGAATTACAGAGCGTTTAGAATTGTTCTCTGTCTCGATATAGGCTACTTTGACTTTCGTTTCCCTGAACATCAATCAAAGTAGGAGCTTTTGTAGACACAAAATCGTGTCTCCCCGTTGAGTACCCAATGATGAAATACACCGTCGTCCTATTAATTGGTCCAGTCCAAAGGAAGAGCAATCGAACAATCTAAGCCCAATAGCATTTTACGAATATAAAGTCTAGTTATTAAATCCAAGCTAAATTTTGAGGTCCAATTTATTATTCCTGGTAATTAATTGTATTTTTAATATATTAAAAATATTTAATCTCTATAATTATTTTTCAAAAGATATTTCGAAAATCATATTTTTATTCCTAAACATAGCTGATTTCGGATTTCGAAAGATAAAATTCGTCAAATATCAAAAAGAATCTTAAAACGATCAAAATCCGCACCAGATTTGTTTTGCGTCAAGTGCACACTAGTGCATTGATGCAACGTCGATGCTATATACAAAACCAAATATGCGAAGCCAGTGCGCGAGACGTACAAGTCATACCTGTAAAACACGAGGTTAATTGGCCTTGAACAAACCCAGAGTCTCTATATCCCTTCCCTTAAGCTAATACAAAGGAGGTTTAGGACCTCTTCTTTGAGGGACTTATGGCTCGCCATCCCTCGAGCTAACACAGGGAAGGTACCTAACCCCTCTCTCGAGGGTCTTGGGGGTTATTAGCCCCCAAGTGGACTCGGAGGGGTTCTGTCAATCATCGTTCGAAGTGTATAGGGCATATTACCCTCGAGCGGACTCGAAGAGTCTCCATACCCCTCCCTCGCATTTGGGGATCATTATCCATCGAATGGGTTCGAAAAAACCTCACAACCCTTCCTTTGTAGTAATTGAGACTCATTAGCCCCAAACAAACTAGAAGAGGTGCCATGATGTCAAAATGCGTACGAAGTTCAAAGGACTCCTTAGTCCCTGAGTGGGCTCGACGCAGCCCCATGACCTTCCTTCGAGGCACATCTCGAAAAACAAACACCTCGAAGAAGTGATCGCTCCCTCGTCGAGAACCCATCCAGCAAACCGATGACGTCATCCACCCGGTAGACACATAATCATGTCTCCCCATTTAAGGGCCCCATGATGAAACATACCGAGGTCTTAATTGGTCCGACCCAAGGGGAGAGCAGTCCTAAGAGCCAGGCACAAAATTGTTTTAAAGTATAAAAGCTTATTTATTTGCAATAATGATCCAAAGTCCTATTTTATAGCACAATTAATTATTCCTAATAAATAATTGTATTTTGAGCCCATACAAAGATTTTGAGCCCATAAATATAATTTTTGAGCCAAATCCTTTGAAAATGTCCAATTAATTATTCATGATAATTAAATGTTTTTGTTTATTATTTTAATAAATATTTTCAGAAATAAATAAATGCCAACACCCTTAATGGACCCTGCGTCGTCCTTAAGGCCCTAGGGAGAGTGGCTCATATCCACTGCCAGTGGAAGAATCATCACAGTAATGGGATTGATAGTTAATAAGCCAACACTAACAAGGCCTACTACCGTTGACCACACTCAGAGGTTTACTCAACCCAACTAAATTGATCGCAGAAGCTCAAAGAACAGACACATTAGCTCAGTTCAACTTTCAGCCCTCATACTCCAAATCCCTACCCTTATAGACACCTTGCCCATATCGAGCCAGAGATATCTTGAACAAGTCGTTCGAGGTAAAGACTTGGCAAGCGCTCTAAGTTCAAAGCTTTTATGACAAGGCATTAGCCCATATTCACTTTTGAGGAACTTGGGGCAAATTAATCCCTTAGTGGGCTCAAAGGAAACCATGTCTACCTGTAAAACACGAGGTTAATTGGCCTCGACCAGACCCAAAGTCTCTATATCCCTTCCCTTAAGCTGATACAAAGGAGGTTTTGGACCTCTTCTTTGAGGGATTTACTGCTCGCCATCCCTCGAGCTAACACAGGAAAGGTACCTAACCCCTCTCCCGAGGGACTAGGGGGTTATTAGCCCCCAAGTGGACTCGAAAAGGTTCCGTCAATCATCGTTCGAAATGTATAGGGCATATTACCCTCGAGCGGACTCGAAGAGTCTCCATACCCCTCCCTCGCAGCATTTGGGAATCATCATCCATCGAATGGGTTCGAAAAAGCCTCACAACCCTTCCTTTGTAGAAATTGAGACTCATTAGCCCCAAACAAAATGGAAGAGGTGCCATGACTTCAAAATGCGTACGAAGTTTAAAAGGACTCCTTAGTCCCTTAGTGGGCTCGAGGCAGCCCCATGACCTTCCTTCGAGGCATATCTCGAAAAACAAACACCTCGAAGAAGTGATCACTCCCTCGTCGAGAACCCATCCAGCAAACCAATGGCGTCATCCACCCGGTAGACACATAATCATGTCTCCCCATTTAAGGGCCCCATGATGAAACATACCGAGGTCTTAATTGGTCCAACCCAAGGGTAGAGCAGTCCGAAGAGCCAGGCCCAAAATTGTTTTAATGTATAAAAGCTTATTTATTTGCAATAATGATCCAAAGTCCTATTTCATAGCACAATTAATTATTCCTGATAAATAATTGTATTTTGAGCCCATAGAAAGATTTTGAGCCCATAAATATACTTTTTGAGCCAAATCATTTGAAAAAGTCCAATTAATTATTCATGATAATTAAATATTTTTGTTTATTATTTTAATAAATATTTTCAGAAATAAACAAATGCCAACACCCTTAATGGAACTCGCGTCGTCCTTAAGGCCCTAGGGAGAGTGGCTCATATCCACCCCTAGTGGAAAAATCATCACAATAATGGGATTGATACTTAATTAGCCCACACTAACAAGGCCTACTACTATTGACCACACTCAGAGGTTTACTCGACCCAACTAAATTGATCGCAGAAGCTGAAAGAACTGAGACATTAGCTCAGTTCAACTTTCAGCCCTCACACTCCAAATCCCAACCCTTATAGGCACCTTGCCCAGATCGAGCCAGAGATATCTTGAACAAGTCGTTCGAGGTAAAGACTTGGCAAGCGCTCAAAGTTCAAAGCCCTTCGGAGAAGGCATTAGCACATATTCACTTTTGAGGAACTTGAGCCTTATTAATCCCATAGTGGGCTCAAAGGAAACCATGTCTACCTGTAAAACACGAGGTTAATTGGCCTCAACCAGACTCAGAGTCTCTATATCCCTTCCCTTAAGCTGATACAAAGGAGGTTTAGGACCTCTTCTTTGAGGGACTTACAACTCGTCATCCCTCGAGCTAACACAGGAAAGGTACCTAACCCCTCTTCCAAGGGACTTGGGGGTTACTATCCCCCAAGTGGACTCGAAGGGGTTCCGTCAATCATCATTCAAAATGTATAGGGCATATTACCCTTGAGCGGACTCGAAGAGCCTCCATACCCCTCCCTTGCAGCATTTGGGGATCATTAGCCCTCGAATGGGTTCAAAGAAGCCTCACAACCCTTCCTTTGTAGTAGTTGAGACTCATTATCCCCAAACAAACTTGAAGAGGTGCCATGACGTCAAAATGCGTACGAAGTTTATAGGACTCCTTATTCCCTGAATGTGCTCGAGGCAGCCCCATGACCTTCCTTCGAGGCACATCTCGAAAAACAATCATCTCGAAGAAGTGATCGCTCCCTCGTCGAGAACCCATCCAGCAAACCGATGACGTCATCCACCCGATAGACACATAATCATGTCTCCCAAATTAAGGGCCCCATGATGAAACTAACCAAGGTCTTAATTGGTCCGACCCAAGGGGAGAGCAGTCCAAAGAGCTAGGCCCAAAATTGTTTTAAAGTACAAAAGCTTATTTATTTGCAATAATGATCCAAAGTCCTACTTTAAAGCACAATTATTTATTCCTTATAAATAATTGTATGTTGAGCCCATACAAAGATTTTGAGCCCATACAAAGATTTTGAGCCCATAAATATACTTTTTGAGCCAAATCCTTTGAAAAAGTCTAATTAATTATTCATGATGATTAAATATTTTTATTTATTATTTTAATAAATATTTTCAGAAATAAATAAATGCCAACGCCCTTAATGGAACCCGCGTCGTCCTTTAGGCCCTAGGGAGAGTGGCTCATATCCACCCCTAGTGGAAGAATCATCACAATAATGGGATTGATACTTAATAAGCCCACACTAACATCGCCTACTACCGTTGACCACACTCAGAGGTTTACTCATCCCAACTAAATTGATCGCAGGAGCTGAAAGAACTGACACATTCGCTGAGTTTTAACTTTAACCCCTCGCACTCTATATCCCTACCCTTATAGGCACCTTAACCAGATCGAGCAAGAGATATCTTGAACAAGTCATTCGAGGTAAAGACTTGGCAAGCGCTCCAAGTTCAAAGCCCTTCTGACAAGATATTAGCCCATATTCACCTTTGAGGAACTTGGGGCTTACTAATCCCTTAGTGGGGTCAAAGGAAACCGGGTCTACCTGTAAAACACGAGTTTAACTGGCCGCGACCAAACCCATAGTCACTGTATCCCTTCTCAGAAGTTGATACATAGGTGGTTTTGGACCTCTTCTTTGAGGGACTTACGGCTCGCCATCCCTCGAGCTAACACAGGGAAGGTGCCTTACCCCTCTCTCGATGGACTTGGGGGTTATTAGCCCCCAATTGGACTCGAAGGGGTTCCGTCAATCATCTTGAGAAATGTATAGGGCATATTACCCTCGAGCGGACTCGCGAAGTCTCCATAACCCTCCCTCGCAGCATATGGGGATCATTAGCCCTCGAATGGGTTCAAATAAGCCTCACAACCCTTCCTTTGTAGTAGTTCAGACTCATTATCCCCAACCAAAGTGGAAGCGGTGCCATGACGTCAAAATGCGAACGAAATTTATAGGACTCCTTAGTCCATGAATGGGCACGAGGCAGCCCATGACCTTCTTTCGAGGCACATCTCGAAAAACAAACACCTCGAAGAAGTGATCGCTCCCTTGTTGAGAACCCATCCAGCAAACCGATGACGTCATCCACCCGGTAGACAAATAATCATTTCTCCCCATTTAAGGGCCCCATGATGAAACATACCGAGTTCTTTTTTGTCCGACCCAAGTGGAGAGCAGTCCGAAGACTCACGCCCAAAATTGTTTTAATGTATAAAAGCTTATTTTTTTGCAATAATGATCCAAAGTCCTATTTTAAAGAATAATTAATTATTCCTGATAAATAATTGTATTTTGAGCCCATAAATATACTTTTTGAGCCAAATCCTTTGAAAAAGTCCAATTAATTATTCATGATAATTAAATGTTTTTGTTTATTATTTTATAAATATTTTCAGAAATAAATAAATGCCAACACCCTTAATGGAACCCGCGTCGTCCTTAAGGCCCTAGGGAGAGTGGCTCATATCCACCCCCAATGGAAGAATCATCACAATAATGGGATTGATACTTAATAAGCCCACACTAACAAGGCCTAATATCGTTCACCACACTCAGAGGTTTACTCAACCCAACTAAATTTATCGCAGAAGCTGAAAGAACAGACACATTAGCTCAGTTCAACTTTCAGCCCTCGCACTCCAAATCCCTACCCTTATAGTCACCTTGCCCAGATCGAGCACGAGATATCTTGAACAAGTCGTTCGAGGTAAAGACTTGGCAAGCGCTCCAAGTTCAAAGCCAATCTAACAAGGCATTAGCCCATATTCACCTTTGAGGAACTAGGGGCTTATTAATCTCTTAGTGGGATCAAAGGAAACCATGTCTACCTATAAAACACGAGGTTAATTAGCCTCGACCATACCTAGAGTCTCTATATCCCTTCCCTTAAGCTAATACAAAGGAGGTTTAAAAGCTCTTCTTTGAGGGACTTACGGCTCGCCATCCCTCGGGCTAACACAGGGAAGGTACCTAACCCTTCTTTCGATGGACTAGGGGGTTATTAGCCCCCAAGTGGACTCGAAGGGGTTCCGTCAATCATCGTTCGAAATGTATAGGGCATATTGCTCTCGAGCGGACTCGAAGAGTCTCCATACCCCTCCCTCGCAGCATTTGGGGATCATTAGCCCTCGAATGGGTTCGAAAAAGCCTCACAACCCATCCTTTGTAGTAGTTCAGACTCATTAGCCCCAAACAAACTGGAAAAGGTGCCATGACGTCAAAATGCGTACGAAGTTTATAGGACTCCTTATTCCTTGAATGGGCTCGAGGAAGCCCCATGACCTTCCTTTGAGGCACATATCGAAAAACAAACACCTCAAAGAAGTGATCGCTCTTTCGTCAAGAACCCATCCAGCAAACCGATGACGTCATCCACCCGAGAGACACATAATCATGTCTCCCCATTTAAGGGCCCCATGATGAAACATAACGAGGTCTTAATTGGTCTGACCCAAGTGGAGAGCAGTCCGAAGAGCCATGCTCAAAAAAAATTTAAAGTATAAAAGCTTATTTATTTGCAATAATCATCCAAAGTCCTATTTTAAAGCACAATAAATTATTCCTGATAAATAATTGTATTTTGAGCCCACACAAAGATTTAAGCCCATAAATATACTTTTTGAGCCAAATCCTTTGAAAAAGTCTAATTAATTATTCATGATAATTAAATGTTTTTGTTTATTATTTTAATAAATATATTTAGAAATAAATAAATGTCAGCACCCTTAATGGAACCCGTGTCGTCCTTAAGGCCTTAGGGAGAGTGGCACATGTCCACCCCTAGTGGAAGGATCATCACAATAATGGGATTGATACTTAATAAGTCCACACTAACAAGGCCTACCATCGTTGACAACACTCAGAGGTTTAATCAACCCAACTAAATTGATCACAGAAGCTGAAAGAACTGACACATTAGCTCAGTTCAACTTTCAGCCCTCGCACTCCAAATCCCTACCCTTATAGTCACCTTGTCCAGATCGAGCAAGAGATAACTTGAACAAGTCGTTCGAGGTAAAGACTTGGCAAGCGCTCCAAGTTCAAAGCCCTTCTGACAAGGCATTAGCCCATATTCACCTTTGAGGAACTTCTGTCTTATTAATCCCTTAGTGGGCTCAAAGGAAACCATGTCTCCCTACAAAACACGAGGTTAATTGGCCTCGACCAGACCCAGAGTCCCTATATCCCTTCCCTTAAGCTGATACAAAGGAGGTTTAGGACCTCTTCTTTGAGGGACTTACAGCTCGCCATCCCTCGAGCTAACACAAGGAAGGTACCTAACACCTCTCTCGAGGAACTTGGGGGTTATTAGCCCCTAAGTGGGACTGAAAGGGGTTCCGTCAATCACCGTTCGAAGTGTTTAGGGCATATTACCCTCGAGCGGACTCAAAGACTCTCCATACCCCTCCCTCGCAGCATTTGGGGATCATTAGCCCTCGAATGGGTTCGAAGAAGCCTCACAACCCTTCCTTTGTAGTAGTTGAGACTCATTAGCCCTAAACAAACTGGAAGAGGTGCTATGACGTCAAAATGCGTACGAAGTTTATAGGACTCCTTATTCCTTGAATGGGCTCGAGGAAGCCCCATGACCTTCCTTTGAGGCACATATCGAAAAACAAACACCTCGAAGAAGTGATCGCTCTTTCGTCAAGAACCCATCCAGCAAACTGATGACGTCATCCACCCGATATACCCATAATAGTGTGTCCCATTTAAGGTCCCCATGACGAAACATACTGAGGTCTTAATTGGTCTGACCTAAGGGTGGAGCAGTCCGAAAAGCCAGGACCAAAATTGTTTTAAAGTATAAAAGCTTATTTATTTGCAACAATGATCCAAAGTCCTATTTTGAAGCACTATTATTTATTCCTGATAAATAATTGTATTTTGAGCCTATACGAAGATTTTGATCCCATAAATATACTTTTTGAGCCAAATCCTTTGAGAAAGTCCAATTAATTATTCATGATAATTAAATGTTTTTGTTTATTATTTTAATAAATATTTTCAGAAATAAATAAATATTTTCAAAGATATTTCAAATTGAAATCAGATTTTATCTCGTAAAAGGTGATTAGCGGATTTTAAGGGATAAAAGAAAATTGTACAAAAACACGTCAAGGAAAAAGGTTGCATGCGCGTCTGACGCAAGCGATGGGCTTGGCGCATCGGCAGGAACGCGTCAGGCGCCCTAATCTGCGCCTGACACTTGGATTTGCGCGTCGCGTAGAGACGTGCGCCCAGCGCACTCTTTGCGCGACGCGCAGCTTACTTTTCTGTTTTTTTTTTTTGACATTTATATATAAATAGGTCATGAATTTCCGGAACTAAAAAACACTTTTTACACGCTCTGTATGCTCCAATGCTTGCAATCTTTCAAACTCTCATACTCTCATACTTTCATATTTACAAACACATACATAAACACATATTTACAAACACATAAACACATACTTTGATCGATCTTCACAAGTGTTCGTTGAAAAGTTTCACGATTGCTCCTCCCGAAGGTTGTTATTTCCTCAGACCCAAGCCACACCAGTATATTCCCGAGCGGCTTTGAATTAATCTCCATTATTTTTATTTATTGAAGTTACTACGTTTTCTTTCATGATGTAGATCTCTAGTAAAAAACCATTCTTTTGTATATTCTAACCTGTATTCCTTCTTTTTATATTTCAAATATATTCTTATGATTGTTCTGCTTATGTTTTCATCACCAACATGTTATTATTGCTAATCAAGACCTAAATAATTTTCTAATATTAATCAGATAATTTGGACAACCTATTAGGAACCTTGTAATTTTGATTGCTTAATAATGTGTCACTAAAAAAATAGTCTTTTAAATGTGTTTAATCAACCAACTTAGACTAATGTTTTTAGGATGCTTGAAAATATTCTCTGGTTATTCCTTTGCATAAAACTTGTTGTTAATCTATATTTAGTAAAGCCCAGCAATGAGAGAACATGGTTCCTGACCGTGTTCGTACCCTCACCCCTGAACTCACTTTTTGGTTCATGACCATTAATGAAGTTATGACGGGGAAATCTACATTGGATAAGTCCCTAAAATATATGTATGGTTTCCCAAATATCTAATATAGGTTTATGAGTCTTCCTCTAAAGACTTGTAGGCGACTTTAAAACGTTTTTTGTAATAAAATCTTAACAATAGGGTAGTCGAATACGCACTCACACCGCGTAGGAGAAATTAAAATCACGCCTGCAATTTGGTGACTTCATTTGGGAGGATTTTGAAAAAATATTTATTTTAAATGAGTGGGTGAAACTTGAAAATACGATTCATTCTCTTTTCATGGCTTATCCTTAGGAAATCTAACTCCATTAGAAGTCCATCTAGCCCATATGTCTAAGTTCATCCAGCTTTACTCCATTTAGGGTTCTTAACCCCGTCTAACTCTATCCATGTTAGGAGTCTTAACCCTGTCTAGGTTCACCCGTCTAAGATGTCTAGGGTCGTTAGAGTTCTTATCATCTTAGGAGTCTAAAATTCATATAAGTGCATGCATAATAGGAGTCTAAATCTATTACGAGACCGCCCATCTTAGGAGTCTAGAATCCATAGAAATCCATGCATAATAGGAGTCTAAATCCATCAGAATTCCGTCCATTTTAGGAGTCTAGGTCCACCAGAGTTTCACGCATATTAAGAATCTAGCATCCTTAAAAGTTCATCAAGTCTAAAATTCTAAAATCATTAGAAGTCTATCAAGCCTAGGATTCTAAAGTCCGTAGAATTTCAAATCCATTAGGACTGCATTCATACTAAAGTCCTTTTGCATTGCATAGTCCATTATTCATACACTTCATGCATAACTAGAGTCCATAGGAGTCTCATTGCATGCATACTCTCCATTTCATTTCATGTATTTCGCATTTAGTAGCCCGAACTACAAGCGAACTGATTCTCTCTTTTGAGATATGTAGGCATCCTTTATAGGTTCGAGCTCATAGATTGAGTCATGCATATATACATAAAAACTAGGTGCATCCACAAAAGTCATGCATAGATGCATTAGGTCAAGGTGCATCCAAAGAAAAAAAAAATCCATATAAATTCATGCATTTAGGATATGCTGATTTGTTCTCAGAAGCTCAAACTTTTTTAAAATCTACATTCCATCCACCTTTTCTTTCTCTAAAAGTATTCATTAATGATACATTCTGAATTCAAGAGACAATGAAACGGCCAATCCATCGAATATTGAGCAACAATTCACTGAAATGGCTAGAGCTTTAGCCAAGCTTTTTAGTATGATGGAAGAAATAGCCATAAGATTTGAGAAGGTCAAGTCTGGTGAATCTCCTGGATTCAACAGTGTTGTTCATAGGGTAACCAATACAAATTACTATTTGAGCCCATTGATAACACCAAACTGAGGGGATCACTTCCCGAAAAATTCTCCGCAAATGACATCCCTAAATTCAGACCAACTGATAACCCAAAGTATCATCTAAGGAATTTTCGTTCAACCATGGTTATCAAATATGTTGACCCTAAACTGTACTCAATGGTATTCCCAATGTCGTTGGACCCAATTTGCGAAAATTGGTTCTATTCCTTAGATCCCAAGCAAACCGAAACTTGGGAAGATATTACTACTACTTTTATGAAACAATATGGATCGAACACACAGCTGCAAACCTCGCTTAGAGAACTCAAGGTTCCTAAACAAGGTGAAAATGAAGGTTTTACTACATATCTGAACAGATGGAGAGAGAAATCAACCCATATGGTATCAAGGCCTGCCGAATTAGACTTGGTACGAATATTCGTTTCTAACCTCCTCCCTAAATACAAAAACCACCTCAAATACTTGGGTCTTGAGAGCTTTACAAGAGTATATAATGTGGGTATCCAGATTGAGAATGATTTGCTGAAAAATACAAAATACGACGGTAATCTAGGCTCACTTCCCGGGGTGATCTCAAACGGCTGATTTCACCTCCAAAACGACCTTTTTTGAAAAAATGGACGGCACCAACGATCCTTAAAGGGGACGAGTTTCGAGAACCCCATCAAAACGAGTACCAATACGGTGGTAGTTACTCAGTGTTGATAGTGGAGGAGAGAGATGGGGATTTTTTTTAAGATTAGGGGTAATTAGGTTAATAGTGGCAAAGTCGTAAATACTGGCAAACGGGAGAGTCAACATCCGTTAGAAAAAGGAGCATATATTGAACATTTTGGAAAAAATAAGGGTATATGGTGAATATTTGAAACATTGAGGGCATATGGTGAATTTTTTAATTCGTTAGAGGTATATGGTGAACAAGTCATATTTTTTATTTCGGGATAATTTGTTGTCTACTAAATACATAATCACTATTCAGCTATTGCCAATTGGCCATAACTATATCTTCGGGTGACTCGCGTGTAGGCGGGCAATACAACAACTAGTATAGATAAAGCAGAGTCCAAAATACAGTGCATGAGGTCGCGACATTCGGCGTCTTTAGTAGATGCGATTTTTCGCGCTTATTCAGTGTTATGTCATTAATTTAAAAAATCAATAGAGTTCCAATAAGAAAAAATAATACATCTATAGAGTTTAGGATAAGAAGAAATAGAGTTTGGTTTACAATTTAAAAACCTTTAGTATAGTAAATCGATTATAACTTTTAATATATATTTGCATGCGTATCTCAAATCTCTATCAAATTTCATTTTCTGGCTGAGTATTCTGAACCACCAAAATCTAATAAATCAACATAATTTTGGCGAAAATGTCGTAGATGGTACCAAAATGCCTTGCAAATCTATGATCACATAAATCAAAACAGACAATGATTGGTTATCTTCTCAACCTATTCCAAATGCATATCAAAGTTTTAAAAAGAATGAGGGAAAATTTTCTGCACTAAATACATGAAAGAACAAGAATTCCCCATAACAAGGTAATACATATTTTAGTGCATATTTAAATTATGGTATGTAGTAAATAGTGTTATATTTCCATAACAAGGTAATATATCAAACTTCTTTATTCTTAGTCATGACTCATGAGGTACACATCACACAAAAAACCTAATTTCTCTCTAGCCGCCCCCCTTTCTCTCCTTCCCCTTCTTTATCAGTTAGGGGATGCCATGGATGAAATCATCCATGGTAAGCCCTTTTTCCTCTTTTTGTTTTTAGTTTTTACTTTATTTTCTTGTGTTTGTTGAATAAATTAGTCTCTCTTTATGGGTTTCTTGAGCCCTGCTATGAGGATTTTAATCTCTGTTATGGAGATCTTCTTCTCCACTATGGGAGTTGTGAGTCTAGTTTGTTTGTCTTTAGGTATGGAAAATTGTTCTCATTGGTTGAAGTTCAAGACTATCAACACGAAGGCATTGGAAAAACTCGGATGCAGTCAACATGGCTCGATTAAAAATGTTCTTCCCCAAACTATGTTTGAATGATAGACTTCCTCATCAATAGTTGCTTGCTTAAGCAAATACAAGGGGGTTGTGTTGTATTACTCGATCTGGTTCATTATAGTTTCTCCGAATACGAATTTGATTTGATCTTTTTTAATGATATCTTGTTTTTCTTTGATACCTATTATTGTAAATGTCGTTTGGTCTTCAATTAATGATATTTCTCTTTTAAAAAAAGGTACGTAATATATATTACTTCAAAACTAAAGATTTTGACTATTTTATTTGACATAAGTTCTAACACAAACCAATAAACATATACAGAGTAGAAATTGGAGTGGAAGATGAAATAGTCAGCACAACATTTGTCCTATTTGACAAACTTGTATAGAAGTTGACAAAAGTTCGAGTATTGACACTTCATAATACAATAAAAATGGTATACTAAAAGTCATGTATTCATACTATTATCATTGAGAATTTAATCTCTTTAACATGTACTTCCTCTGTTTCAAAATATTTGCTACACTTCCATAAAATGGAAATATGACAATATTTACTACATACCATGATTGGACTTTTGTTTACCCATAAACTTTCTAAAATATCTATAAAAACGTTGGTGGTTCCTAATTATCTCATTTGAAATACTCATATTTTTTCCTTATTAAACGTTTTTTATGCAAAAGTGGCGGTCCCCCCCCTCTCTCTCTCTCTCTCTCTCTCTCTCTCTACCTTTCTTAAGAACTCCCCACTTTCTCTACTTAACAGATATTTTGACGCGGAGGAAGTATAACGTAATGCCATATTTATAGAGAAAAAAGGTAGTTGATCCCACAAGTTATAAAACATATAGTTAAAAACATTGCAACTTCGAGTTAAGGGTGAATGACTTCAATTTACTACCTCCGTCCCAGAATAGTTTGAACACTATCCTTTTATGTTTGTCCAAAATTAGTTTGAACACTTCCATTCTTGGCATGGTCCCACCATTAATATATTATCTCTTTTATACATCTTTGGCCCACACTCTACCTTTCATCAATAAAAAGTTACCCAACTTTCCCTCTCCTCTAATATAAAATACCCCACCAACTCCTATCACATCTACTTTTTAAATAAAATAATATTTGATAACCACACCACAACTTATCACCTTAAACTACGTGTCACAACAAGTATTCAGATCTTTCTGGGACGGAGGGAGTAGTATGCAAGAAAATTCAAAAGTCTACATTTTCTATAGGAGGACACTAGTGGAAAAAAGCCCATCTGATGCGGTCAAAACTGGGCATACTGATTCGGTTTTGGCCCACATCGGATGGGCTCGCAGCAGATCCAAAATATTTACTGATCAGGTCCAAAACCGGATCAGTAAATTATTTACTGCTAAAAAACCGCATCAGTTAATCACATTAACTGATGCGGTTTTAACCAAAAACCGCAACAGTTTGTTGGAATTTAGGTCAAAAAAAATGTGCAGACCTGCAGGCTGCAGGTCTGCACTACGTCTCACTGCCTTTAACCAAGTATAACCCAAATTAATAAGACAAAATCACATTAACTACGTCTCACTAAGACAAAATTAATAATAAAAAACACAAAAACCCAAATCAAATATAACCCCATCACCCAGTTCCACTAAAGATCAAAATCCCAAACTAAAACGAAATTACAAACAAACCCTAAAAACGGAAATAGCGTAAATTTTAAACTAAAATACACAAAAATTAAGAAAACAAACAAACCAAAATAAAAAAAATAAAAAACGAAACTAAGAAGAGATCTGGAATTACAAACTAAAATATACAAAATCTGCAATTAAATATACACCGAAAACAAACTAAAATACACAAAATTAAGAAAACGAACTATCCCTAAAAACGAAAATTGATAGAGGACTTTAGATCTGAAAAAATTGGAAAACCCGAAAAAATTACAACGAGATCTGAAATTACAACTAGATTAAAAAACGAAAAACCTCATATCTTGAATCACGAGCGACGAATATTGAGAGAGGAGACGAAATCGCGACGAAGAGGCGAGTGTTAGCAGCGATCGGCGCTGATGGAGACGAAATCGCGACGAACACTGATCGGCGCTGAAGGAGAGACGATTGTTAGCAGCGATCGGTGTTGATGGAGACGAGTGAGATCGACGAGCGATGAGTTGGGGGCGTCGTGTGAGAGAGAGGAGAGGATTATGAGAGAGAGAGAGGAGAATTTAGGGTTATGAGAGAGGAGAGGATCAGAGGAGTATGAGTTTGTTAGGGGGGATGGGGTGAGCGTGTGAGAGGAGTGGGCTGGGGTTTGTTAGGGTAATGAATGGGAGAAACCGGGCCATGAGGAACTTGGGCCACGCGAGTATTTTTTTTTTTTTAAAAAATAACAAAAATCTGATCCGGTTCACTAAAGGACCGGATCAGATTTTATGCCTAGCTTTCCCTCCCCTTTTTGTACTTGATAGTCCGATGCGGTTTTGTAAAAATCGGAGCAGTTACTAAGTGACAGATAAGGTTTTTTCCGCTAGTGAGAGTCTGGGCATTTGACCAGGTCCCAATACGTATATACTCCCTCCGTAACAAATAATTTTTACATTTACACTTTTCATGCATGTCAATGCAGAACTTTGAGGACTAATATCCCTAATTTTGTATTTGTAAAAATTTAAAAAAAGTACATATTAATAAAATACTCCCTCTCCCTAATTTTGTATTTGTAAAAATAAAATAAAAAGTACATATTAATAAAATACTCCCTCTGCTTTTTTTTTCATTTGCTACATTTCTATTTGGGAAATCAAACTACAAACTTTGACCGATTATTTTGATTTTTTTTATAAGCAAAAATATAGTCATGTGTGGTTTTGTTATATTCGTCTCGATATGTAGATTTATAGTATCAAATTTTTGTAATAAGATATATTAAGGTTTTAAAAACATCTTGAAAACCATGCAAAAACAATGTAGCAAATAAAAAAAGCAAAGGGAAGATACCACATAACTATGTCTTTATTTACGTAGTCAAAGTAAATTTTGTGAATGGTGTAATATGTTAAAGTGTAACAATTGAAAAAAAAATGAAGTATATATTATTGACTCCATGCAAGCATAGCAATAGCTTAGTCTAACGTACTCCCTCTATTTTTTTATCTTTCTTACTTGGAATCTTGACACTATTCATACTTAGAGAGATTTTCTTCAATTTTTCTAAATTTATAAGAAAAAGTAGTCATGTGGAGTCTTGTTTGATTCATCTCAATTAGTACTTTATTAATATTAAATCGTTATAATTTTCACTAAAATATAATGAAATATATTTAAACTCAAAGAAGTACATTGGAAGAAGCGCACATGAAAGTTAGAATGATAAAAAAAACCTAAAGGAGTACTTAATAATTTACAGTTTATTTTACATCAAACATTTTTTTAATTTATTTGGAAGATATGAAACATGTTTACTTTATGAAAACCCTATTACAATCTAATTTTTTTTTAATTTATTTGGAAGATATGAAACATGTTTACTTTATGAAAACCCTATTACAATCTAATTTTTTAATCGAATATTATGGTTTTGTTTTTATTAATTTACTATTATATTCACTACATTTTATTGATGTTTCTGTAAAATAAACTAACAATTATATTAATATATCTTATTCTAAAAAGCTTGTCAATATATATATTAAAATTAAAATTATGAAAACGTATCTTGAAATTTAAACTTGTTTTTTTTTTTCTTTTTGAAAAATAATAGTGAATTGTTATACAAAGTCGAATATGATCATTTGGTTAAGCCCAATTGGCACTTAGGTGATACAATTGTTTAGTTGGCATCTTACGTGACACGGCAAATGATATCAAATAAGGACGCCAAATTTTGCAAACTAGCCTCTAGATTCTCTTCATATACCTTTTTTTTTTTTGGCAACAAGTACACACAATAAAAAAAAACAAGCTAACCCTACTGTTAGTATATTAGCTATTATATGATATCATACCGTAGAATATAAAGATCATTGCATTGATTTTATGTCAATATTTAGACAATGTCTTGAGTCCACCTTACAAGAAACCGATGCGGATAAACACTAATCACTAAATACAACAGCCAGACCCTACTTCATCTGAATTTCACTCAAATTCTATCTAGCAAATTTCTTGAACCTTGTTCATACCTGATGCATGACATTGGGGCCTCATATTACGCACAGTCGCTGATCGATGCAATAAAGCAGCTGGAAAAAATCATGAGATCAACCTTCGACTTCGAACAGCTGTTGTGATGGGAATGTATCGGAGTATATTTCACTAAACTTTGTTAGTTCGGTAATCAATGGTCCAATCATTGCTGTTTCGAAATTCCCTCCAGATGATATCAATTAGTGCCCAGTGATGCTTGGCTCCATCTCATTGCACTTCTTCTAAAAATTCTTCCTCTTGCTGTGGCAAGGTCGGGTATCTTGCTTGAACGATCCCATCAGCCATTAAGGGCCGAACGACCTGAAATTAAATGTTAACGATCCAGAATTATCCAAGCAGCAGTAAATGAAAAGACACATAGTCAGCAGTAGGCAGCCATTTAATTCCATACACAGTATTACAGTAACAGTAATATCCCATTTGTATCACATGTGGGAGTTGTCTAGAGTATAGCATGATTTTGATCCATTTCAGGTCCAGATTAGCAACATCTACAGTATAGTATGTCCAGTGATAATAAAGAATCCCAAACATGCAGGAAGTAGTATCTACTGGCTAGTATAGGTTAGTCCTTAGGTGGAGCAGACTTTGCTGCATAAAATTGTGAAATCATTATCTTCTTTCCAATGTATTATTGTTCTATTAGCCTTGGCCTCGATTCTTACTCCTCTTCACTGATTATATTTGTCTCAGTTTGTGAAAATGTGGTTAGATACATGGAAGAACAAATATCTAAAAACTTCCGGTGAATGAGAATTCTGTTACAAAAGGCTTCAAGCTGGTGTCGGCAAAGTACCAACAAGTTGAAGAGGAGCAAGAACCTGAGAACTGGACCATGATACAACTTCTGGTAGGAGAATTGCTAGCTTTGATTCGCTCAAACTTGTCACCACCATTTCAGAAGTATCAGAGTTCTAGACACCCATAATAATGTCTCACCCTTCTCATAAACTCAAGGCGGTCCAACGGTCAGACCATTAAATAGTTGACCAAACAAACAATAGAAATTGCATAATATGGGTAAAAACTAAAAAGATGTATGCACAAATCTATATAGTTACAGAAATATTACTAAAAGAGTTAGAAAAAAGGATATATTGTCAAATGTCCTGACCAAAAAAACTTTTGGTCACACTGACAGAACAACATAAGCTGATTGAGCAATTACATTTTAGTCAATTTCTCTCTGCTTTTTTCCAAAAAGATAGCCTTTGCCAAGATAAGTTGGTTCATTGGGCTTTAGAGAAACCTGCTAAGACCTGGATTTCTCACAAACTAATATGATAAGCACACAAGATAAATTAGGCACCAAGGATAGTAATTGTATTAAGAAAACCTTCTTAAATACAGCCCTTACTTTTGAGAGGTAAGGACTCTCCCATTACAAGACTTCTTTCAGGATAATTCTAGCTGGTGCACTAAGCTCCTATTTATATACAACAGCAGTACAAAACATCTAAGCCCTGCCACCTCATCCTTTCTACTAACAGATTCTGTTGTAATCGTCGGGGAATAATTTCTTCTTCCTCCACTCTACCAGTGCCAGCTGTATTGTTGAGAGTAGTGACCTGTGTGCCCTCCTGTTGCTTTCTCTTTCTTCTAGTGTAGGCATACAGAATAGGGGGATGGATCTGGTAGGGGACTTAGCAAAACCAGTTGATGTTGTTCGAAACACTAAGATTCTGATATTTGAATCAATAAAAGAAGGGACACACGGAATTTTCAGCAGAAAGGAACAATGAAATTTACAGAGCTATAGATGTTTCTTTAGGGGTAAAAGTCAGCAAGGGAGAGAGAGAGAGAGAGGAAAGGGGAGGGGAGGGAGATGATGGAGAGAAGTGAAACAGGATCAAACAATCTCAAATATTATTAACCTGAGTCAATACCAGAAAAGAGAGAAAAAACTGAAAATGCACCAAAAACCAAAAAGAAATAAAAGAAGCTGCAAGAGAGTAAATGCCCATAAAAGAACCCAAATTCAACATAAAGATGCCTATAGATATCGCTGAAGTTTATTAGAAATATGCTACTGTAGTCCTGGTTTTTTGAGCTACTCATCTGCTTAAGGAATACACATTTGATCATCTTGCCCAAAGAAAGGATCAAGATTTCAGCAGTTGAGATAACCTCAAAGAGGATGACAGCATCAGGCACCAAAGAGACGAACTGAAACTTCAATCAGAGTTTTCTAGAGTGGATTCTTGACACTAATTGTCAGCAAGAAACTGTTGACCTTATAAAGATTGTTTAAGCCGGAACTGATGGTTTTATTGATTTAAAGAACATTTTGGCATTTAACCAAGCAAACATATCACAAACCAGTGACCTAGCTTGTTAGAAAAGAACTTCCGCCAACTTAATTCACAAAGTGCCAGACAACAACAACAAAAAAATCCTCCTAACATCAGATAATAGACAAAAGAAAACACACAGTGAATAGTGAATATGATACAAGGAGACAAACCTGCTCAATCTCATCAGACAACTGAGGGTTCTCTCTCAAGTATTGCAATGCTCTGTCTCTTCCTTGTCCCAACCTTTTAAAAAACACCAATAATCAAGGTGTTAGTAAAGCAAACTCTACCTAGAATTGGGACAACTCATGTATCTACGACCTCCTAGAAATTTCTTCAATTAGTAAAATATTGCATTCTTCAGATTAGGAAGAAAACCTGAAAAAGTCATATTGTCTGCAGCATTTAATATAATTCAAAGATGAGACAGGTTTGTAAGAAGGTCAACGTGCCTTCTTTGACTTTAAATGAATTGCACAATGATGGGCCAACAGTTTTGAAAATAAGTACCCTCTGGTTAGAATTTTTGGGAATTACTAAGAGCCCCATGAACAAGCTAAAACTCGCTTGATTGAAATTGGCCAAGCGAGTGTGAACAGTCTACTACTTGACATACCCTACTTAAACTAAGAAACAATAAAAGAGCCGCAGTTTCCAAGGTGTAGGCCGTGGCTGCACCTTTGATCCTTGTAGCTATACCATGAACCCTTCTTTGCCACAACATCTAATATTTCAGCACAATCCAATATGCAACCCTGCATATTCAAGAAACAGAGGGATAAAATAATATGCACATATCTCTTCAAGGAAAAACGGCTACAATTTATCGTGATACTGACCAACTTACTCACACCCTCACCAAATATTATCTCAAACTCAGCTTGTTTGTACGGCCTTGACACCTGCAACAAGTGCACAAATGATCAGAATATTGTTTGTTCAAACTTCCCGCCAAAAAGAAACATATATTAGCTAATTCAACGATGGACCTGGAAAAAACCCATTAACATCAGCACAATAGATACACCCATGCTTTTAAATCTCAGATGCGGTCGCATGCAAGAAACCACTTTTGCAGCCAATACGGATGGTTTGCGGCTGTACCTTTACATTGGGAAGATGCGACTAAGATTTAATGCTATTAATACACCCACCTTACAACAGGAAATTAAAGAAGCTCGCCCTTTTGTAGAGTTGGGATTATGGGGATTCTAGAAGAAGGCGAGGAAGGCCAAAAATGAGTTGGGTGGAGGGAGTTAAATAAAATATGACTATATGAGGTAAATGGGTTTGCAAGAGCATATAGCACGATATAGAAGTAAATGGAGGAAGAGGGTCTTTGTGAACGACTATAGGAGATGAATTCATAAGTCCTGTAGCCCAACCTATTTTCTAGAATTAAGGCTTTGGCATATTTTTTTGGTTGATGTGTCCCTTTTGTACATATACATGCAACTACAAAGATATGAGTTGAGGTGAAGATGAATGTTGAAAGAATCTTCGATGTTCAAGAGCTTCATGAAGAAGGTAAGGAGAAAAAATGGACTTAAAGAGTATTTACATTTCCTCTTCTACGTTAATATTGTTGGAAGGTTTATGTCGGAAAACAAAAGCAGATTAACCAACAAGAAGAAATACAAAGTGACAAACTTAACATGAACAACATTGACAGACGATCATTATGAACACAAAAGGAAAGAATGACAGAGAAACACATACTTGCTAAGAGGTCAAGTGTGATTAATATAGAAGACATCTACTTGGGCAGACGGGGTTGGTCAGAGGTTTTTTTACCTTCCACTTGAGCAGAGTATAACGAACATTAATGAAACAAAGTGTATGCAATACAAACATAACCCTACAAAAACAGATACCATATACTAATTGATAAAGTTTAGAAGAATTGAAGAACACTAACCAAAGACAAAATAAGCATAATAGAGAAAACAATTTTACTCTACGAGAATTTGTGCACAACAATTTTACTCTACGAGGTAACTAACTATGGCAACAAAATGCAGAATGCAGCCATTGAGTTACCCACGATGATTAAATCTACTTGCAAAATTGCAATAGGAGTTCGAGGACTAGGAAGAGAAGATTTCGATTTTAAGGCAGGTTCAAGTTTACACTACCCTCTTGTTACAAATGGAGGAACAAATTGTGCTAGATGGTTTTTTTCGAGTATAGTTTCCGAATTCTATGTTACTCATTAGATAACAAAAAAAGCCGTGTGATTAGTGTTTTCAGAAAGTAAAAGTGCAAGCACTCCAGCTCATGGTTTCTGAAAAAATGAGGTGCTCTAAGGGAAGGCAAGTGCCCCATGCAATTAAGGCACACACAACAGAGGTCGCTTCTCGGGGAGGGAGACAAAGAGAGAATCAAAAGCGAAGGATAAGAGGTATAAAGAGAAGACGATGTTCGAGAATGTTGGTGTGACTGAGAAATTGACATCAATGACACGCAAGCAAGCGCATGGTTATAGGGATTGAGAAGACGAATCGAGTACCTTCATGGAGTCATGGGTGATGAACTCTTAACAGTCTAACTTAGCTTAGGTAGCACAGAACATAATGTTGATCCAAGCCCCACATCATCAAGTCAAAATTGCTATCATAGCCTGTTCACTTACTAGTATCTTTGTTGCTTTATTAGGACTAATCTGGTTTTTACCTTACTCTTAAAGTAGGCATTTTTACATATTGGATTCATTATAGGTAATCTGAGCCTTTAGCTGCTTCTAGGTTGTAAGAGTTAATGTTCGGGCTAATATAGTTCATTATTTAGTTCTTTAGGGTTCATTGGGCTTTTATTTGTCTTCTTTTCTAGATATGCATAAGAAGCAATGTAATTAGCTATAAATATAGACCTAGGGTTGTACATTCAAGTGGACATTATTTGAGAATTTTGTGAGTTAAGTATGATCTTACTTGTTAAACTTTTCTATTCAAGTAATTGAATTTAGAGTTGAGTTGTGTTTCTCATTGATTTGAGATTCAGAATCACTTCTAAAGTTCCATCCTCGAGTGAGTCACTTAGATCCATATTAGAATGATACACGCGGCACCACAGAAGATGCTAAGAAGTTGACAAATTCGCCTTTGACATGGAGAATTAGTTTGAGATATACAAGCAAAACAACAATCTTAAAGTGGTGACACAAAGTTTTGGAGGTAGACATCAAAGCAAAAAGGATAACAACCAACGAAACACAGACTCAAGGACCCTTCTTAGAGAACGAGGATAATGACTGGCACGGAAATTCAACAGAAAGATGTTCCATTTCAGATAACAAGGAGTTTACACCGTGATGGAATGTAGCCTTGCATTGCATTTTATATTTTTGAAACTTCTTGACTGAATTTATCTTATCTATATTGATTTGCAAGCACAAAAAGAAAGCCTCTTGAGAGGAGAGGGGGTAGAGAAAGAGACTCCAATAAAGAGAAAAGGAAACAGAAAGGACAATTGATCAAAAGAGAAGACATAAATATTGCAAAAACCATGAACACGTGTCATGATGTTCATAAGGAACTTGTTGTGGACATATTTGCATAATAACTCGTGGCCCACTTATACAATTGACACATATCCCTGTAAAAGGGTGACCCATAACATTATCTAGACCTGCTTTTGTCAAAAATGTTAATGAATCTCGAACTAGTTAATTGGGTCTTAGAAATGCCCAATTACTTTGTCACAATGAGGCACTAAGAAGGAATCTATCTACTTGTGACACTTATCATCCTTCGGTTGATTAGCAAATCACAAATTTATTTGGTCATTGTAGGAGCAATAACTCCCAAAATAAGGTATATATACCCCATGAATAGTACATGTAGGGGCTTTTGGCCGCCTTCTCTCAACTTTCTCTCTCTACAATTACTACTTCTCAGTTCTCACACACAATTACTAACTTAAGAATCGAGGGGGAGATAACCTGTCCAAAAGGTTATTCTTCTAATTCTAGAGGTGATAAGTGACATTTATGTCACTTTTAGGGATAGTTTTTAGATTATTTTTGTAATTTATTTTCATTTATTTCATCTATTTTTGCCTTTATTTCTTCTTTTTATATTTTGTAGCTTAATTGTTTAACTAGAGTTATTTACTAGTTTTTAGCTCTTTATTTCATAATTTATTTATTTATTTTATTTTAGTAACTTTATAGATGGATTAGTTTAGTGTTCACATTTAATTTTCCATTTTTATTTCCTTTTAGTTACTCTTATTTTTATTTTTATAATTTTTATTTTATATGTCAAGTTTCTCCCCTCGTGTTTGGTTTTCTATGTAGGTAAGCATTTTGGAGCTACGTGTTTGAGTTTCAAAGTAAGAGTGGTGGCTTGATTGAGTGTTATAACATAGAGCTTATCCTACAGCACATCTCCCACCTATCCTACACCACATCTCCCACAACACCACCATCTCAAGCAGTCCAAACACCACCTCCACTCCAGCACCGTCATCCTTTGCCCCAAACACTGCAGCACCACCACACCGAACACCATCTCCACCACAGCCTCGCATCTGACCCAAAACCAATAGGAGCGGTCGCTCCTCTATACAACGGAGCGGTCGCTCTGTTCTAATTCTCCACCAAAACAGAAGATAGGCAAAATGTATAAACGACCCGTGAGCGACCTTGGAGCGGGTGCTCAAAGCAAAATGTGTTAAAAGATTCATTAAATACATCAATGGTTGTGATTGATTGAAGCTAAATCTATGGTTGAGAGGAGATTTGACAACAGAACAATTTGATTTCGAAAAATAATCAGATGGCTAGATGAATTATGATGATGGCGTTGATGAAGATCGACGATGATGATGGACGTGATTGATGATGTTGACGAGGTGGACTGCGAAGTAGGAGGGTAGCAGCAAAGAAGATGAGAAGAGTTTTGGGATTTTATTTTCCTTTTTTTCTTTTTCTTTCCTTCCCTTTGTTTTGCTGTAGCTCACGTTTCTTTTCTCCTCTTTTTCCTTTTATCTTCTCCCTTTTTTTTACTGCTTCCTTTTTGTTTTCTTTGGGAGACTTTCTTTTTTCCTTTTTATTCCTTTACTTCTTATTTTCTTTTTCCTTTCTTTTTATTTTTCTCTCTTTCAATATTAGGAGTAATATAAATACTCTTTAGTCATCTTTTGAGAAAAAAGAAGTCAAGTTTTATTTTTATTCATCACTCTTAGTTTTAGAATAGTTTTAGGGCTTTAAGGAGGTTTAGCCTCCATAGATTAGTTTGGGGAGAAAACTCAAAGAGAGGTTGAAGATTATAGATTCAAGAGTGACACTTGTATTGGAACTTTCAACCATTAATCAATTAGCATTTCTTACTCTATCTCCTCCTTTATTGCTTGATCTTAATTGGTTTCATTAGATTAGTTGTTAAATGCTTAGTTTAATTATTTGTGGGTTATTTTGTTTAGTTTAATGTTAGATTAATGTTTAGTATCATGTTATTAGTTGTTAATTTCTCTAAAGGTCTCATTTTTGTGTTTATGGAGTAGTTAGTGAGTTAGGGTTTGGGTGAAAACCCAATCATGATTGTATTGGGCATTTGATATTGGATTTAGAGATTTGTGTGATTAAATTATTGTTTGTTTAGCTCTTCTAATCTATGTTGCATTCTCTTAAATCACTTTAATGTTGTATTAGATTGGAGTATATTGATTTAGGATGGCATGAGAGTGTGACCTATTGATTTCTATTATTGACTTGGGCTTATTTGAACATCGGGAGATGTTAGTAATGGATGAGAGTCCTTATTTGATGCCTTTGAGAATTTCTCCGCCTATGAGAGTAGGATGAGAGTTGTGTGTTGAGTCAATAGCTAATTCAAGTAGTGTTCATGCATCGGATGAGAGTTCTTATTTGATGTCTTTGAGAATTTCTCCGCCTATGAGAGTAGGATGAGAGTTGTATGTTGAGTCAATAGCTAATTCAAGTAGTGTTCATGCATCGGATGAGAGTCCTTATTTGATGTCTTTGAGAATTTCTCCGCATATGAGAGTAGGATGAGAGTTGTATGTTGGATCAATAGCTAATTCAAGTAGTGTTCATGCATTATCTCTATGTTTGACATTCTTATGCCTATTTCATGATTAGTTGGTGTTTAATCACATCTCCTAACTTTAGTTATCTTTGATATTTAGTTATTAGTTGGTTATTGACAATTTCTGACTTAATTCCGGCTTAGCTTATTGTTTTATCAATACATTTCGGTGTTCCTTAGTCCTTGTGGAAGAATGACCCTTGCTTACCACTTTACTTAATTTAGTGGTCTAGTTAGGTAGTTTGACCTTAGGTGTTTTGTCCAACGACCAAAATATCTTATGTCAAAATGGCGCTGTTGCAGGGGACTTCGGCTAACATTGATTTGTGTTGATTAGATGAGTCTAGGTCATTTGTGAATATTTCTCTTTCTTTTGGTTCATTTGCTTTTCTCTTATTTTCCATTTAAAAAAATAAAAAAACGGCAATTCTCTCCCTTCCCTAATTTGAACATGAAGTATTTTGGAGATACTATTAGAGGCTTGGCGAGTCTCTTGGTTGTTACCATAGCTTTGAAAAATGGAAATATGTGATATCATGTTTGAGGGTCTAAATGAAGAAACTAAAAGGGTGGTAGAGTCTATGTCTACTTCCATGCTCAATCTTTAGATGAGGCTTGGAGTCTATTTAAGTGGTTGGCTAGAGAAACCTATGAATGGGAAATGTCAATGCATACTAATCAAGATTTTTCTAGTTATGAACCCGAGACTTGCATTTCTCCCCCATCTTGTTCTCATTAGGATGATACATATTCTAATGCTAATGTTGTCCATGCATCTCATGAATTGATGTTCTCAAATCATTGCATGAATTCCCATAATCTATTCTATGATCCCCCTTCCCAAAATGATTTTCAAAATTCTTCACAATCCGAATTGTTGGAGTCTAATTTGAATACCATGATGGTTGATTACATGGCACAACAAAAAGAATTTATGGAGCACATGAATCACAGGATAGAAACTCTCAAAATGCTAGAAACTCAAGTTTCTCAATTGTTGGAGTCTAGGTTGGAGCCCACCTTTGCAAATCAAGAGCAAAATAGATCTTATGATGACCATGATGAGATTATCAATAATGAGGATGATGATGAACTAAATATCTTGAGAATAAAAGTCATCAAAGAGAAAGTGAGATTTTGAACTTTGAAGGTTCGAATGAAGATGTGGGTCAAAATCTTAAGGTTTTGGGAGAAGATATCTCTTTAGAGGTGCATGAAGTTGAGAGCAAAGAGTACCATGAGCCTTTGTTGATCGAGGATCCAATTTGTGAGTATTATACTCCTATCTCAAATAAACTTGAACTATATCCTTCCCCTCCTATTTTTGAGAACCCATTTTCTTCTACCCCTCTTCTCATATGAAAAAAAAAGACTATATTTGGTAGCAATGTAGACGCAAGTGCTAATGAGCTTCCTCCCCACTTTACCTCCAACCCATTGATGACCTACCATTGGAATTTGAGAAAGACTTAAGGTTGTTGAGAGTTCACTTAGGTTGTGATCATGATCTACTTGAGGGTGTATTTGAGAATACGTTTGAGGTTAATGTTGATGATTTGGAACATAACGCGTTGATGGAAGAAGTTTCCCCTCTTAAGTCTTGTGATATGAGTGAAGTAGTTAGTGAAAACCTTGTTTCTATCCCTTCCCCTCATATTCCATTTACAAGAAGGATTGATCTTATTCCCTCCCATCCCATCTCATTTCCATTCTCATTTCTCAAATCTCCTCTATTAGATGAGCCTTCCCCCTCCTTTGATCTTCAAGTGCCCCATTTGGTTAATATTGAGGAAAAGAGTAAGTTTGCCCTCCAAAAAGAGTTTGTTGAAGAGAATATGCCATTTCCTCCACCTTTTTCTTCTTATTTTGTTGATTTTTCTTTTGATCCATTTCTTTTGGGCATCCTTCTTTTCATTGGCATATAGTCGAACTATATCTTGTGCATGCTTATTATTTAAGTATTGCATATACTATAATAATGGAAATGTGTGCTAGTGCATTTGACAAACTCTTGCGATCTTTATCGGGTTATTTACTAGAAAGGTCAAGCTTATGACCTTAAATAAGCCTTTCTCGGGAAGTAACCCGTGATTTATTGCTTTCATTTTCTTTGTTTTAATTTTACTCACTTTTGTTTTCTATCTTTGATCTTGATTTAGGTATATAGTTCGAATAACAACCATTCTCAATAGTACATGGAAAGCATATCATGGTTTGAGGAAGTTGATTAGAAATGGAGAAATTGGGTCATTTGCGGTTATTTACACCCACCTACTATCCGGTAACATCCTTCCTTTTCTCTTTCTCTAATGCTTTATGATTTTGGAACATGTGCTTGTTGGTTTTGATGTTTCTTTCCCCCCTTCCTCCCTCCCTTTGATCGTCTTGTTCAAGCATTGAGGACAATGCTTTATTCTAGCTTGGGTGAGTAGCTATTCGCTAGCTTGGGGGAAGTGTACATACTTTATTATTTACTTCAAAATTTTAAAATCTAAAAATATTTTCCTTTCTTTTATTTTCTTCCTTTTCTTCCATGTTTTGAGTTTCTCTTTATAAAGAAAAATTAAAAAAAAAATGAAAAAAAGGTTTGGAAAATCCAAAAAAAATGAGGAATAAAGAAAAGTACAAAGCATTCTCTTGCCTAAGGAAGATGCTAGTTGATGATATATGTGGATTCCTAGCTTTGATTTTGAGTACATGATTAGAAGCTCCTTTTGGAAGAGTATAAGCTTGGGTTGTGGTGTTTTAGGAAGTGATTAATCTTGATTGCATTAGAATCTACCAAAATGAAACTAATAAATGCTCAATTGGATGTCTAGTCTTGAATCTTGACTATGTTGCTCATGCTTGGATAATTTTAGCTTCAAATTTGCGGTCTCTTGTGTCCCTAGATATGTTTATCATATCCCCAAACAAAGCTCTACAAGAAACATAATTTTTATTTCTTTTCGTTTGTAATAAGTGGCACAAAAAGCCACAAGTTCTTATGTTTCTCTTTAGTGAGTAGTTACTTCTCCCTTGTATAGCAAAGATTCCCGTAATAAGGGAAAAAGAAAAAGCCAAAAACAGTCAAAAAAGGAGTGAAAAATGAAAAAAAAGTGAAGAAAAACGAAAAACAAAAAGAATAGAAGAATTTCAATAAAAGAAGTCAATTTATGGATGCCTCCTACACTTAGTTCTATTTTTCTTAAGTTTTGAGTAGAGTGAAGTCTAAGGCCTATTTGTGTGTTTAGGGATGGTGGACTAGTGGTTTAAGCTTCTATAACACTTGAAGAGCCATAAGTCTTTTGGATAGCTAGGTGTGTTCTCTAATGAGCGAGTAAAAAGTCTAATTAGGTATCCTATTGCAATCTTGATTAGTTTCTTACTCTACCCATAACCTATGAGTATACATGAAAATTAGTTGTCTTGAAAGTTGCTCTCTATCCTTACTTGTGAACCATTTCATTGATAGTTGACTTGGGCATAAATCTTGAGTTTATTGAATAAATGGTTGATGAAAAGATTAGAGTTGTGGGTTAAGCCTCTTGGGAAACCCTCGCGAGATCTCACTCGCCCTCTAGAGCGATTTAGGGGTTTAAAGAGCTCGTTGCATACTCTAAATGCAACCGTGATTCCTACGAAAGTGAGTTAGTGCATATTCTCATCTCTTTTTCTTTTTGCTTTACTTGAATAAATTCATTCTCTTCCTTTGTGTTTCATCTTGTTTTCCTCGAGGACGAGCAAAAGCTTAGCTTGGGGGAGTTTGATAAGTGACATTTATTTTAAGTCACTTTTAGGGATAGTTTTTAGATTATTTTTGTAATTTATTTTCATTTATTTCATCTATTTTTGCCTTTATTTCTTCTTTTTATATTTTGTAGCTTAATTATTTAACTAGAGTTATTTACTAGTTTTTAGCTCTTAATTTCATAATTTATTTATTTATTTTATTTTAGTAACATTATAGATGGATTAGTTTAGTGTTCACATTTAATTTTCTATTTTTATTTCCTTTTAGTTACTCTTATTTTTATTTTTATTATTTTTATTTTATATGTCAAGTTTCCCCCCTCGTGTTTGGTTTTCTATGTAGGTAAGCGTTTTGGAGCTACGTGTTCGAGTTTCAAAGTAAGAGTGGTGGCCTGATTGAGTGTTATAATATAGAGCTTATCCTACACCACATCTCCCACCTATCCTACACCATATCTCCCACAACACCACCATCTCAAGCAGTCTAAACACACTCCAGCACCGTAATCCTCTGCCTCAAACACTGCAGCACCACCACACCAAACACCATCTCCACCACAACCTCGCATCTGACCCAAAACCAATAGGAGTGGCCGCTCCTCTGTACAACGGAGCGGTCGCTCCGTTCTAATTCTTCACCAAAACAGAAGATAGGCAGAATGTATGAGCGACCCGTGAGCGACCTTGGAGCGGGCGCTCAAAGCAAAACGTGTTAAAAGACTCATTAAATACATCAATGGCTGTGATTGATTGAAGCTAAATCTATGGTTGAGAGGAGATTTGACAACAGAATAATTTGATTTCGAAAAATAATCAGATGGCTAGATGGATTATGATGATGGCGTTGATGAAGGTCGACAATGATGATGGACGTGCTTGATGATGTTGACGAGGTGGGTTGCGAAGTAGGAGGGTAGCAGCGAAGAAGATGAGAAGAGTTTTGGGGTTTTATTTTCCTTTTTTTCCTTTTCTTTCCTTTCCTTTCCTTTGTTTTGCTGTAGCTCGCGTTTCTATTGTCCTCTTTTTGTTTTATTTTCCTTTTTCCTTCTCCCTTTTTTTTAATGCTTCCTTTTTGTTTTCTTTGGGAGACTTTCTTTTTTCCTTTTTATTCCTTTACTTCTTATTTTCTTTTTCCTTTCTTTTTATTTTTCTCTCTTTCAATATTAGGAGTAATATAAATACTTTTTAGCCATCTTTTGAAAAAAAAGAAGATTTAGCCAAGTTTTATTTTTATTCACCACTCTTAGTTTTAAAATAGTTTTAGGGTTTTAAGGAGGTTTAGCCTCCATAGATTAATTTAGGGAGAAAACTCAAAGAGAGGTTGAAGATTATAGATTCAAGGATGACACTTGTATTGGAACTTTCAACCATTAATCAATGAGCATTTCTTACTCTATCTCCTCCTTTATTGCTTTATCTTAATTGTTTTCATTAGATTAGTTGTTAAATGCTTAGTTTAATTATTTGTGAGTTATTTTGTTTAGTTTAATGTTAGATTAATGTTTAGTATCATGTTATTAGTTGTTAATTTCTCTAAAGCTCTCATTTTTGTGTTTATGGAGTAGTTAGTGAGTTAGGGTTTGGGTGAAAACCCAATCATGATTGAATTGGGCATTTGAAATTGGATTTAGAGAATTGTATGATTAAATTATTGCTTGTTTAGCTCTTCTAATCTATGTTGCATTCTCTTTGATCACTTGAATGTTGTATTAGATTGGAGTAGATTGATTTAGGTTGGCATGAGATGTGACCTATTGATTTCTATTATTGACTTTGGGCTTATTTGAACCTCGGGAGATGTTAGTAATGGATGATAGTCCTTATTTGATGTCTTTGAGAATTTCTCCGCCAATGATAGTAGGATGAGAGTTGTGTGTTGGGTCAATAGCTAATTCAAGTAGTGTTCATGCATTGGATGAGAGTCCTCATTTGATGTCTTTGAGAATTTCTCCGCCTATGAGAGTAGGATGAGAGTTGTATGTTGGGTTAATAGCTAATTCAAGTAGTGTTCATGCATTATCTCTATGTTTGACATTCTTATGCCTATTTCATGATTAGTTGGTGTTTAATCCCATCTCCTAACTTTAGTTATCTTTGATATTTAGTTATTAGTTGGTTATTGACAATTTCCGACTTAATTCCGGCTTAGCTTATTGTTTCATCAATACATTTCGGTGTTCCTTAGTCCTTGTGGAAGAATGACCCTTGGTTACCACTTTACTTAGTTTAGTGGTCTAGTTAGGTAGTTTGACCTTAGGTGTTTTGTCCAACGACCAAAATATCTTATGTCAAGAGGCTAGCGAGGTCCAACCTGCAGTATACACATGTACTCTCCCGTCATCAATCTAACACATTGAAAATCCAATTCAAGAGCCCACAACAAAACTCATCGCAACCAAAAGATGAAAAAAACGATCAGAAGTAAAAAGAAGAATGTCTTATCCCACCAATGGCGTCACGAATAAAATTTGTCAAATTTTAGAAAAGCCTAGTGTGTCAAAGATGGCAGCCTCCATGAATTTAGAGATCTGGTTTTGGCCTTCTGGGTAAATCTCTCTGCTGTGTCTTTTTCTTCCATCTTTGTCCTTTTCCTGCTGCTCTCTTTTTCTGCATATGGTATGTGATTGTGTTACGTGCCCTTATTCACACACCCCGAAGCCCTTCCTCCTCTTTCTCATTGATTTCAGATCAACAGACCACCATCCAAAAGGCAACAAAAGCACAGCGTAAATGCAAAGGATCTCACCTTTTTTGTAGGCATCCTAACAATTGCACCTCAATGGACTTCCTTCAATTTGCTGTTTCCAGGGTGTTTTGGGTGTTCTGTTGAACTAAGGCTGTATCCCACCCTTGCATTGCCCCTTATTTACACTAATCTCTAGCTCATAAATATGTTTCTTCCAAATGAAAACCAACAACTACAATCATTATTCTATTTCATTGCCCCTTACTTTCAAATATTTTTGTTAGATGATTCTGCAGCTACACCATTACTATACCCTTCTAAAGAGTGGTTTTGTTTTCTCTATAGGAAGGTGAAAAAATTAAACCTTATTAAAGGATCTGAGTAGCTTACCTTACTCTTTTGCACTCTAACACGGACCCGTAACCCAATATCTTCATCTCCTTTGACCTATAAGAAGAATTTGTTAAGGAGGGTTCTTTATACATCAATACTCGATAAAAGTTGAGAGCATGGACAAAGAGGTGGAGTTCTTACAGATTTAACTTTCCCGATAGAACGTATCTCAAGGCGGAGTGATGCAAAGAATTTTAAGGCAATTCCTCCACTAGTCACTTCAGGATTTCCATAGTACACCCCAATCTTGAAAAATTCAAAAAAAAATTGATTGCCTGAGAAGGAGAAATAAGTGGAATTTGTCTACAACAGCATACACAAATAAAAATATCAATAAAATGCGTAGAATTGAACTGCAAGTTCGTGATGAATTCAATTGGTTTACCCCATTGGCCCAGGCCAGTAGCTATATATATATACACATACACTGATACACATATATTCTCATTTCACAATCAAAGGTTAAAACCCAATTTATCAGGATTAACGGTCTCTAACCTTAAGTTGTAGTTCATAGAAATTGTACAGTTTCTAACTTTCTGTAGCAAGTCCACTAAAGTGACAAAAGACACTCCTCATTGTATACCTTATGTCTTATCTGATTCAAAAACATGAGAGTACAGCCTGCTTTTGATGCGTTTCCCGACATTTTACGTAAAGCTTGGCTCATAAGACGTGCCTGCAAGCCCATTTGCTGCATTCCTATCTCACCCTAAATAATTAAAATAATGAAGAATCAGCCATAGTAAATACTGTACTCTGTCGCCATAAGGAAGCAACATCAGAAAGAAGGGGAGCAAGAAAATATAAGAATATGACCTCTATCTCCGCCCGAGGAGTGAGAGCTGATACAGAATCTATGCAGATCAGATCTATTGCACCAGATCTGCACATGCGATCTGCAACTGCAACAAAGAGAAGTCGATTATGAAACATAAAGTATGAAACCAAAAATATAAATGTTCTTCATTCAGTACATCAGTGACCATCAAAGACTAAGATACACATCTATTGCACCAGATCTGCACATGCGATCTGCAACTGCAACAAAGAGAAGTCGATTATGAAACATAAAGTATGAAACCAAAAATATAAATGTTCTTCATTCAGTACATCAGTGACCATCAAAGACTAAGATACACAGACACGGCACACATTGCCTAGATAGATGAAGACATGTATTGACATTAAAGTTGACAACATATGTCTCCTAGAAGACAAAAGAACTAAAAAATTCCCCTAACAATGCTGAATCTCAGAAAAGGATAAACTTCTCAATAGAACCACTCAGATGCATAACTTACTGTAACTGATCCCAAGCACAAAAAGCTGGAAGACAATTGTCAGTAAACACCTAACAATTTTCTCTAGCCAAGTGCATGAAAAGCTTTAAGAAAATTGCACAAAGGAAGCATCTCCTTCATATCTGTACAAAACCCCATATACCTCCCAGAATTTTGCTCATCAGCCGTAGCATGCATATCCAACACTGTAATACAAACTCTAGCCACAATTTCCCTAAACAAAACAAATGATAAGAAATAGTGCAAGCAATGGCCAATGAGGTAAAGTCCTGAGAGGAAACTCCATCAGCGTAGATCAGAAAACCAAGAAGTAAAACAATTTATGCTGTCAAGAAGCGATTAAATGACAACTTCCTCAACCTTTTGCACCACTATTTCTTTTCTTCACGCACTAGTGAGAGTTCAATGTTCTTTGAGACTTCCTATGTAAGCTATCTGGCATATAGTTTGACAACTCTGCTTTCCTCCTCTGCTGACAAACCCGCTTTCACAGAGCCCACTCCTATCATAATGCTGCTCCAAAAAGTGTTGAATATGCTTTAGCTCTTCTGTGAACTACCCTTAGGGTTTGAAAGACTTAAGGTGTCTTTCTTCAACTCAGAAACTCAGACTGGTTCACATCAACAAATTTCCAACTTAGAGTTATCATCAGATGACTTAATTCCAGATCTGAATCTCAGAATTATAGATCTCTATCTTTATCAGGTTACCAACATCCTCCAATGAATCCTCAAATTATTCATCAACTTCGCTACCCCTTTTGCTTGGACCCAAACTGGAGCGTAGCTTTTGTTTTGCAGGATGAAGCATCAGATCAAGGTCCTCTCAGTCGTTCATTTACATTAAACCTGAAATCCAAACTTCTGTTTCTTACATCCAGAATTTGAGCAGATCCATCGAGACTTAACAATCACTTGTATGTCTTTAGTTGGTCAAGGATTCATGAATCAACTTCGACTTTTCTGGAGTTTCAATTCCTTCACATCACCTATTATACAGGACTATATGCCTCCTTTTAGCAGTATCAAAGGGACTTTATTACAACTTCATAGACCTGGGAGGTTTGTCTTGTATTTGGCTTAGAAGCTTTCTATGTAACTTTCAGCTTCATTGAATTTACAGTGGACTTTGGTAGAACAATAGACCTTTTTTGTACCACCATAGGATGGAACTACTCTACAATGTTATGCTGACGTACTCAATTATGTCTTCTTTGTTATATTCATACTGAAATTCAAGCAACTTTGGTCTCGTCACCCAACTGCTTCATTGAAGATGGCACTACCCACTGGTTCGTGTTCTCATACTTCTATATTGCGTCACCAAGAATAGGTAAGCTCTAGGTGATAAAGGCAAAGTATTCTACTTCCCTTCCAGGAAATTCTAAAATAAATCCTAGAACTATCCCCAATTCCCACCTATGCAAAGGATCCACCAAACTCGGTATTCTTGAAACAGTTCAGAAGATTTGACTTGATAACCCTAAAAGTACATCCATCATATTACATTTCTAGGTTCGAATTTTCATGTTATTCTTTTCACATTAGGACATATAGGATAGAGTTCACCAAAAAACTAGAAAGGTAGCAGACATATGAGCTGATCTAAAGTCGCGACAAGTAAAAAATTGTTTTCTAAGTTACCAAGTATGAGAAATAAATGAAAATTTTAAGCATAAACGAACTCTACAATGCTCCTTCAATATATACACAAATATGATTAAGACGTGATGATTAGTAATTTGGAATACAATTTCTTACTCTCTAATGCCATCTCGCCATTATCAGGCTGGCAAACAATTAAATTTTCGACATCCACTCCCAAAGATTTTGAATATGCTGCATCAAATGCGTGCTCCGCATCAACAAGCATTGCATTTCCCCCCAATTTCTAAAAAGTACACAAGAAAAAATCAATATCCTGAATAGCTTTAGCTTGTAACATATGAAAGGTCCCGCAGATTAAAATTGGGAACTAAAAGTTAGATTTATTTCATACAGCACCTGGATTTCTGCAATTGCATGTAAAGCAAGGGTCGTCTTCCCACTACTTTCTGGTCCATAAACCTGGGGACAAACCACAGATATTAGAGGCTTTTAATTTTCAAATAACAATTTTCTTTTAAATTTATGGCAAACTTAAATATTTGCATTACAAATCCTAAAAAGTTAGCCCCATCCAATCTTTAAAATCCAATAGTTTTTATGTTTGAATCCAAATGTAGTCCAAACTTTTTTGGTCCAGTCTAATCCAGCTTCTTTGGGTTGGATTGGATTGTATTACACCATATTGACATCACTTACACCCCACTTTACAAGGTTATAAAGATTAAAAATTAACCAAGCATCATAATGGCCAAGCCCCACAGTGACCCAGTAGTTATAAAGCCTAAAGGGACCAAACAAACAAAGCCCTACGTGACCAAGTATACAGAGTAAGTACTAATGCATCTTAAGCTCACTTTTTCACTTTAATGATACATGTCATACGTCTACCCATGTGCTCTCTGCCCTTCCCCCGCGCCCTTCCCCCCTCCCCCCCAAACCAAAGAAAAAAAAATTCTCTAATTATTTGCAGTCCATCCTATGACATCTTCACTTTGATATTTCATACCTTTATCACAAGAAGCTCTAGATCGACCAACTATTTTTTATAGAGCTCACCTCCCTACTTCACACATCTCCCACAAAAACAAAATCCATATCATCTTATCCAGCTTAGTAGGCGGCTAGGCGCTAAACTTCCTCTCACATCATGTATAATTACCTCCTCTTACCTTCAGCGTCAACACTAGCCACTCGCCTCCCTCTACCATCCACCATTTCCATCAAAGACCATTGTTGACCTATATCTCTTTCCCCTGCGTCCATGTCATGTCAACACAAGTGTCCAATGATATATGTTGCTGAGTTTGCAACCAGGTAGCATGAATTGCTTAATGAGATGCTCAAAAATACTGAAGTTGTCAATTAAGCATCAAATTAAAAATCTACTGCCTGTTAGTAGGCATTCTTCTAAGATCTCGCTTTCATCTTCTTAATGGTTGCAAGGACTACTTCAAGGAGATCCAAAAGATAAGCAATCCAAAAAAATTTAGTAAGCTCCCAAGGAATAACCATACTATAGAGGTAAGACGACAATAATAGCATTATAGCAATTGAGCTTATAAAATTAATAACGTACTATAGCATTAAATTAACAACGTACTATAGCATTACACTAATCCTCTAATGGCTTCCCTCCTAAGATACCGTAAAGAAGGTCAGTCCTTGGACAAAAAGTTGATTGGCTAATATTAGCAACTAATGCATAACAAATAAGAAATTGAGGCCTACGAGAAAATTAATTAAGTATATTGTGATACAAAGTTGACAAATAGTGATCCTTCAAAAAAAATCACAATAGGCAAAGTTAGCAGTCCTAGTATAAAACTTGGGATTCAGAAATATGATTTACTAAGAAGTCTCGGTCAATCAAAATCTTAATTCAAATAAATTGGTATACACGAATTCACAAGATTGATGATCCTCATTACAAATTCTTCTAAACATCGCAGAGTGAACGAGCATATGATACCTCTACAATTCTCCCTTTTGGCAGACCTCCGCCAAGAGCAAAGTCCAAAGTCAAGCACCCACTCGGAAAGGTTTCACTGCAGTAAATATAATTAAGGAAAAGCAGAAATCAATTCCACATTACATCTAGGATGATGAAGCAAGCCGTAAAATATGAAAAATAAAATTCACAAGAAGCAAGTAAAACTTGAGCCAGACAAATTCTGGTGGCCATCTCAACATCCATGACTTGGAGTATTGAACTATTTCCCACTCTAGTTGATACAATCAAACAACAAATAAGACACATCCAGAAATATGTTTTGTATTCGGCAAATTAAAGTTCAAGTGAAGGGTATTCAAATTTTGTGGTGCTTTAGTTTGTAATATGTTTTTTAGTCTCTTCACTTTTGTTGCTTGAACACTTTGTTTGGATAGCAATATAGAAGGGAAAGGAAATGGAGGGATAGAGGAGGAAGAGGAGGGAGATGATAGAGCTCTATTTTCCCTCCAAATCTCTCCAATTTGGAAGGGATGATGTTCATTAAAGGAGGGAAAGGGAATTTTCCTTCCCCCCAATTCCTTATGCAAACAAGGAAACTTGTTCCTCTCCCTTTCCCTTCCTTTCCTTTCTCTCCATTTCCTGAGTGTAAGTGACTATCCAAACAAAATGTAAGTGATTATACATAGTTGTTTCTTCCTGAGACAGAAGGTTGGGTTGTAATTTTGGATTGCTCTGTGTTTGGTAGAGATCTCTTGATCCTTGCTTGTTCCTTGTGCTATTTTTATCTAAGCTTACCTTCATCACACAAAGAAAGAAAAGGTTTTGCACTGCAATTGAGAAAAGGTAAATAGGACTGAGAAACAAGTATTCATACACCAAAGCTCCACCAGCACTGCCCAATCTTGTAACACTTCCTTTTCCAAATGAACTGTTTATGTCTTGCATCGCCGCTTCTAATGCCTTTTGCTGAAAGAGAAAACTACATTAAGTAACTCGAGTTGGTTACACAATCAAAATAATCTTGTAATGATTCTGTAAAATGACAGAACTTTTGTAGTTCCTTACATATCAATGCATCTAAAAAAGATGAGAATCTATGTAAAAAAAAATTGTTACGTCTAATGTAACATTTTATTAGACATCAACATATGAATTTGTGGAAAACTAAATCTGTCATTGTAGTTCCAGGCTCCAGCTCTAGCTCATAAATTTTATGGAGTAGCTTTCACCAATAACCAGGTGGTGCAAATGTTCAATCAGAACCTGGCAATTTGAGGAAGTTAAAAAAGAATTCCAGTTCTATTTGATGTAAATACAGGTATCCAAAGATGTCAAGCTTTAATATTGCCATGGCTGCTGGAAATTGGACTCGAGTATAGATATAAGAGTTTGACATGAAAATTTCTCAACTAAAAGATACAGGAAAGTTATGAGGGGAAAATTACAATGTGATTACTTATGGAAATTAAATATGGACAAGACAGGAGAACATGGATACAATACAATGTTGTAAAGAGTACATATGACTAAGTAGGAAAAATATTTATTTTCCCATTTAACGTAAAAATTAAAGCATCCAAGTGAGTAGCTATTCAGACTGTCAAGTATCAACAAAGATGTTTAAGCTAACATAAAAAGTTAGACTAACAAGTACTCCCTCCGTTTTTTTTAATTCCTTCATTGTTGTATGCACAACAATTTAGGCAATGTCACTTTCAAGCTTTTTGGAGGGTACCTTTTGACTCATTTAATGTAAAATAATGGGGAAAAGTGAAAAAGTAGTACTTTCGGGTGGAAAAAGATAAAAACAAATATGATAGTATTACTTTATGGTGGGCCAAGTACCCCAAATAAGGAAAGTTTAAACAATGTAGCAATTAAAAAGAAACAACCATTTAAGGAAAATGTAGCAATTAAAAAAAAATGGAGTAACAAACTAAATTAACAGAAGAAGCGAGCTGGGATATTCAACAACACTTCCAACAATAACACAGACTGGGCATTATAACTCACAACAGTTCAATGGATATAAATGAACACAAAGAAAGAGCACGCTTACACACCCAGCTCTACAGAAGTCTGCTCCATCACTTCATTCATCACTTCCATAACAATAAAGGTTATGTTTAATATCTTCCTTATATTTACAAAAAAGTTATATCTTCTATTGCAGAGGAAATAGTATGAGGTGGTGCCTCATGCACCCTTGCAAACATAAGTGATAACTATACAGAAATCGATAACACGGTCCGAACAAAAAATCTCTACAATATAATTATATAAGTCAAGAGTAAAGACTAAGAGAGCTGCCATAACAACCACTTTTGAAACGTTAATCTCCAGAGAAGGCTTCTACAGCTAACCAACCGCACTAGGTTAGCTTGATACAGGAACACAGATTAATTCGTTCAAACATAAAACCAGCAGCCTCTTCTCTAAATAAGAGAGTGTAAATAAAGCCATGATGACATAAATAATGACACTATAATAATTTAGACACTGCAATAACAACTCATACTCACCTAGAACAATCAACAAATCAGCCAAGGAACCTATACAAGGTGGATTATTCAGAACAACAAACGCAGGAACTTACTTAAAGAACAGGGACCGCATACTAAACAAAACAAAAAAAAGGTCCATTACTCAATGATACATGATACACCACCATCAATAGTAAAGCAATGAGAAAGTAATGCTACATAATATGTCAGTAGAAGGAAGAAAAAAGTTATGAAAATGAAACCATGAAAGTGCGTAGCCCACAATGCAAGGGGAATTTAACTAAAAACTTTTTTTATCCAATGAAGAAAACTCATATCCACTCTGACATGAAAGATAACACTTTAATGAAAAAAACTACATTATAATGTAAGAATTACCTAAGGGTTGCACCGGACATGTGCATATTGGCGACCGCACAGCGCCCCCAATAGCTAAATTTTACATTAGTATGTACTGTACACATCTTCAGTTGTTGGTGTTAAACACCTTTATTTGAATGTCTTAGATTGTGCTTATTCTTAAGCGTGTATATATAGTTATTTGATAAATAAAAGCTTATGTATTCAATTTCATATAATATCTCTTCACGGGCCCTATTTTATGTTCGTCCCACAAAGGCCTCCAGCCCCTGGAAATACCCACAATAAGATAAAGAGTTCTTACATTATAATCCAGTAAACTAAACCACCCACCTAATTACTCATAGAATTTTATGCTTAATTTGCTCAACGCAAATGTAATAAGTCGCTAATAGCAATACCAAAGATAAAATTCATATCAAATTGACAATCTACATAGTGGTATTCAAGTGAAAAGGGTCATCTGGTAAATGCAAAAACCATAACCCTCATTGAAGGAGGCAGAAACATGGAAAATAATATAAAACTTGCACACCAAAAATAGAAAAAACAGAGAAAACAATAAAGGAAGACAGAAAGAAAAATACACGGTCAATGGAACGAGGGTCAGTGTCACCAGAAAGTGCACCATTTAATTTGCCATTGAGCTCAGAACGAACCCTGAATTGCTTGATTGCAGACTGTACAGAGAGACGTTGGCAAAAAAATTGAGTTTTATGAGAAGGAGAAGTTAGTTTCGTAGGAAAACACTGCAAATTTGGCCGCAGCTTCAACAAATCCATCTGTATAGTTGCCGGAGAGAGAAGTGAGAAGAAAACAGGAGAGACCACAGTAGAGAAGTGTAGGCCACGGTGATTTCTCACATACGTCAACAATTGGGTGTACAAAAAAGAAAAAAATAAAAAAAGAAAGGATATCATAAAAAGATTTTTTTTTTTAATTTAAAAAATAAATATAAAATAAAATATAGTAATAAAATAATATATTATAAAGATATTTTATATTTTTGTTTTCTAATTTTTTATATTAAAAAATGTAGTGTGGAATATTTTTAAAAAACTGCATTTTATAGAGAATTTGTAATAATGGTATATTATTTTTGAAAATTTAAAATCTAATATATAAAAGTAGTAAAATAATTTGATAAAACTTGAGTAATTTTCAAAAAAACTACCTTATAAAAAAAATTTTTTTCGAAACGGTTAACCCCTGAACACCCCTATCAACAATATACTACTAATATATAAAAAAAGGAATTTTAAAAAGCATTTTATAACATAAAATTTTCAAAAACTTAAATTTTTTTAAAAAATAATGATTTCAATATACTATCATTCGACTTTCTTTGTTGACGTTAACTCTTAACTAACAGCGATCCTAGGTGTTGTTGCTGGTGGGGCAACAAATAAAAAAGAGAAGAACAAAAATGGAGGAGAGAGAAGCTAGAGGGAGGAGGTGCTCGTTAAGAAGACAATGAAATAAGGGGCAGTTTGGCACCCTATGTGGGTCGTCAGCGGTGCCTGGGCTATGAGATCAAGGCAATAAGTAGCTATGAACCAGTCATGGGTGGTTAAACTCTCATTTAGCAGTCAATTGGTAGTAAAAATAATATGTAGTTACAAGGTATCGAACAAGTGACCTTTGAAATGAAAAATGAAAGCTTAACCATTAATCCAACATAACACCATTATTTAGTATTTCAAAATAAAATATCATAAGGTCTTATAATTATATCTCATTAAAAGATTTGTGCAAGTAATTAGATATCTAACCTTTTTATGATAACAACAAGAGATTATTATAAACATAAACTCTTACTCCAATTCCTTGTAGAAAGTTAAATTATTGCTTTCATCTCCAAACTTTTAAGGGTTTATTTTTCAAAAATCATGCAATTGCTTTTCATGTCACTACGTCAATTTTTCCTCACTTGACAAAAAGTTACGAAAAGTAACAACCCGGGCATCTCTCGGTACTTGGGACTGTACTTGGAAAGTAGAAATTGTAATTTTTTTTTTGACAATGGAGAAAGCACTAAACTAAAATAGAATTAAAAGGCATAAGAAGACATAGTTAGAGCACAATGTTTAGCCACATTGTGCGCCTCTACAACTTGACCCCTATCCACTTTTGTAATCATGCACCAATCAAACTTTGCTACCCATTTCTTGGGTTGTTAATAACAAGTGCATGAATTTGATTTTGGAGCCCTGTAGCATAGAAATTAAGTTAGTAGCATCTGTAAAAATAGCAATCTTTGAATATTGTTGTTGACAGACCCATTTGAGACCATGAAGACAGGCAAGAGCTTCCGCATGAAGCGCATATGTAGCAATGCCGAAAGATCCCCCACCATGATGATCATTATGATGTGCATAATTAAGAACCCACGCCATTCCCATAAGTTTCGTTTGTCTGAACCAAGCTCCATCAATCTGAATGGTTTGTTGTGGTCATCCAAATTTGTGTTTCCCCAGATTAGCAACTATAAACCCAGGAGGATGCGTCACCTCACTTTCAGGTGGATGAAGAAATCTTAGGTTAGGAAGACCAAGGTTTGCAGTTATGTCATGATGATATCGGTGAAGAGCATGAATTTTGTGTAAAATCACATCCACTTTTGCTTCAGAATGACGAAAACATCTATCATTACGACGAGTCCAAATACTCCAAAGGGTCATAACAAACCTTTGGATTATGAAACTTTCTTTTCCATCTTTGTTATAGAAAAACAGGATATGTTTAATAATCCAGTCACTAATTGAGTCCAGATTATTATTTTCACTTTGAATAATAAGAGGGATATGATGCCAAACCCTTTGAACCAAAGGGCAAAACCTAAATAAATGATTTGCTGATTCAACAGTATTGTGACAAAGATCACAAAATGCATTTTGAGATAAGTTCCTCTTGAATAGTTGTTCTCTTGTGGGAAGCCGACCGATCATAGAGTAACTTCCAAATGAAATATTTCCATTTAGGAGTGATGGGTAAATGCCATAGAACTTTGAAGAACTTGTTGAACCGTAACCTATGAGAAGGCTGATTAACATTAGAACTCAAGAAAGCATATCCCATTTTTGTGGGAAAACTTCCATAGGAATGATGCGACCAGTAAATAAAATCTTCTTCTTCTGAGAAAGGGATTTCCATGGCTAAAATCTTTTTTGCATCCTCAAAGGCGAAAAAATCCCTAAGTAGAGGGGCCTTCCATGTCCGAAGTTGAGGATCAATAAAATCTTTAACTCTTGCATTTGACATTTGGGACAAAGTAAGATGTGAAGCAGCTTCAAGCACTTTATTGTTTACCCATTTATAGGAAAAGGCCTTAATCGCATTCCCATTGCCCACCTTCCAAGAACATCCTTGGCTTAAAATGAGTTAGGCTTTATTTAAGCCCCGCCAACCCCATGATTTTGAAGAAAACTTCTTTTGATTATAACCACGTCTAAAAGATAAATCATTTAAACATAAAACACGAGCCACTAAAGAGGTAGGATTAGAATGAATATTCCAAGCTTGTTTCAATAGAAGAGTTTGGTTCATCAAGTGAATAGAGCGAATCCCAAGCCCTCCCATTCCTTTGAGCAAAATAGAAATCTCTTTTTAAACCAATGTATACCCCTTCTACCCCCTGAACCCCAAAGAAAAGAGTGTATTAAGGAGTCAATTTTTGAGGCCGTTGTGATAGGAATAGGCATGGTTTCTAGAATATGGGAAATCATAGCAACAATGACTGTATTGTTGATGATGATATTTGTAGTTTGAGATAAAAAAAGATGATTCCAACTTAGGAGTTTCTTTGCAATTTTGTCTACTAAAAATTGGAAAGCAGGAATTTTTGGACCTGAAATATCAATAGGGACTCCCTGGTGAATACCTACATTCTGAGTTTGGGACATTCTAAGGGCATTGTTGAAGTTTAACTGGTCCTCAAGGGAAGTGTTTTGGCTAAATTTGACAAAAGATTGTCAAGATTTAGTCTTTGGCCAGAACATGAGCAAAACCTATCTATTATTTGCTTCAAATTTTGACACGCATTATGTGATGTTTTCAAGAAAAGTAATGCATCATCAGCAAAAAAGATAGATGACTAATTGACGGACTTCTTCAAGAAGTTTTTGATACCTTGAATTAGATGGAGATCTTCCGCTAGAGTAAGCATTCTTGAAAAGATATCCATGCAGAAAAGAAAAAGGTAAGGTGATAGTAGATCACCTTGTCTAAGGCCAAATTTGGGCTTGAAAGCCTCATATATCTCCCCATTTAGAAGCACTTTGTAAGAAACTGTCGAGATACATTGCCAAATCCAAGAACACCAAACAGGAGGGAACCCGAATCCTTGGATTACTTTGATAAGGAAGGTCCAATGAATCCGATCATATGCCTTATTCATATCAATTTTTATTGCGACAAAGGTGGAATTGCTTCGCTTTCTTTGATTTATAAAATGCATTAGTTCATGAGATAATAAAGTGTTCTCCGCCATACTACGTCCAGGAATAAAGGCATGTTGATAATCATCCATAAAATAAGGTAGAACTTGTTTGAAACGAAGAGAGAGGCATTTAGCAATACATTTATAAATCGTATTGCAAAGACTTATAGGTCTTAGATGCGAAGCTTGACATGGAGGCTCAATCTTGTGAAGAAGAACCAAAAGAGAATTATTTCACTCTTGCAGAAGAAACCCCGTAGAGAAACAAGCTTGAACTGCTTTAATAACATCTTGACCAATAATTTTCCAATGAAGCTTGAAAAATTCTACAGGCATTCCATCCGAGCCAGGAGATTTACCATCTCTAATTGAAAATATTGCCATTTTGATCTCATCATCTTCAAACGGAGCTTGTAACATAATAACATCCTGAGGTGTCAGGTGAGGAAGACCTAATTCTTGGATGACCATATTTGTTTCTTCATCCGAAGAGTTAGTGCTAGATGAATTAAAGATTTCCTTGAAATAGTTTTTGATGTGTTGAAAGATAATACCAGGATTAGACATCCAAATTCCTTCTTGATCTTGTAACATTGATATGTCCTTGCTTTTCTTTCTTTGTTTGATTTTCACATACATTAGAGAAGAAGGTGTATCCCCAAAGATATACTTGTAGACACCAAATTTTGAACCCCTTTTCGTATAAATAAAGATGTTGAAAAGAAATAAAAATAACGAAAATCGTCAAGTATTGCGGAGCGCGTGCCCCGTCAAAGGCATGTTTCGCCTCGGAACGCGAGTTTCATTCCATCGTATGGTTCCTTTTACGCGTTTTAGTCATACAATTCCGGCTTAGGAATGTAATTTTTCGTAAGTCGTAGTCAATAACTACAACCACCAGTTTAATAAAATGATTCGTAGTATAATCATGCTCGTCTTTACTAATTTGACTAGTTTTCGTTAATTGTTTTAAGTTAGTTTTTCGAAAAACAGAAAAAACGAGTCGCAATTAGGCGTCAGAATTTTAATCGTCTCCAAAAACCGGTAGTAATCAGTTTTCTTGATGGTCAAGTTATTGTTCATTGGATAAGGAATAAGAATATATTCTTTAACCACCAATCACATTCTTTTATCCATTAGCTAAGGGATAAGAATCATGAAAAAGAATAAGAATAAGAATCAAATCCAAGGAATAAGAGCCAAAAATCCAAGGTTCCCTTGTTTGGCGCAGTGGTCCAGTCAGCACTTTCTTCACGTTTTTCGATGCATTTCTACGTATTAGAATGTGTTGAAATTCGGATTTTGCTTCATTAGTGTAAAGACCAAAATCAAATCTAAAGAGAATAAGAATATTGGCATTTCCCATAAATTTGATGATGTAGGAAGATTTGAGATGATTTAGTGATGTCATTAACGTGATGTCATTAGTGTGTTGTCATTAAGATAATTTTGGTTGATAAAAATCTGATTTTTGGGTGAAAAATCTGATTTTCTACCTTCTTCAAACCCTAATTCACCACCTCATTTCCCTATAAATACCCCCATTTTTTTTACTTGAACACACAACATTTTTTCACACAACAGTTTCACACAACCACAACTTAATTCCACTACTTTTCACAACTAATCTCAATACTACTCTCCTCCTCCTTAATTCCTCCCTCTAAAAAATCTCATTCAAGAAAAAGAAAGCAAAAGTTAGGGAAGTAATTAGTAAGTAAAGAAGTTCATCAAAAGAAAAACACAAAAAAAGCTTTAAGTTAGTAATTAAGTGGATTTAGAAACTCACTTAGAAATTAAGAAAATCACAAAAAAAGTAGAAAAATTTGCAAAAAGGAAGTGCATCATTGAGCTAGCAAGGTAAAGTTGAAGTTCTTTTTATTTTTCTTAATCATCTTCTAAATCACGTACTAACTTTCTCTTTGTTTCCTCTTATCATTTTTTTATTTTTGGAGTGATTTGGGTATGTGGAAGTCCTAATAGGTTCCCAACCTTAAATCACCCCACCTAGAATAGTCAACTCTAATGGGGAGACTCTTAGGAAATATGTGCTTATGTGATTTTTTGTTAATCAAGTTGTTGTTCATAACCAAAAACATGTTTTCATAAAAAATTCAAGTAGAGTTGTACATAAACATCTCCATAAAAGAATATGTGATACTGTAATTATGGTCAGTTTTAATTTCGTACTTCATTTCATTTTTGTCTGTATTATGTGAATATTTTATAGGACGTAATATTTTTCCTATGAATTTCAAGATGTTTCCAGAAACTGCGATTTGGAATTTCTAAAAAAAGATTTTTTACAGTTAATTAAAAATCATACAACATTATTGTGCAAAACTCATTTTGTCTAGGACCACATAAGCTTTTTCTGTTAATAAAGTTGAAAGTAAACTCATTTAGACAAAACTAAAAAAAATAAAATTTAAATTAGACATTAGTATATTTCCAAAAATATAAAAATTATGTTCATATGAATTTTATACAATTAAATATCATTTTTACAAAAACGTTAATGCAAATCACTAAATTCCAGAACACTAATTTTCTCTTCAGTTAAGAAAATAAATTAAAAAGTATCTTAAAAATGTCCAATTCAAATTAAAATTTCTAGTCTAGTCCTTCAAAGTGTCTATAATGTTCTTACCAAACTTCACTTCAAAATAAGTTCAGTAAGTTGGATTTCAAAGAATAAATTAGATAAAGGTCCTGTTTTGACCAGTTTTAGCATAAAATTCACCATAATTCGAGTTGTCACTAAAAGTTTGTGAAATTTTAACACAACATAAAGAACTCACTAACCTATCCATAGGTGTATCACATGCTCAATTTTACGCTTTCTACAGAAATTAATGATTTTTATAAGTCAGTACAAGGACAAATGAGCAATAAAAATGAAATGAAGTGATTAATTCAAGTTTCATAAAAAATATTATCTTTTCATACGAAAATATTAATTAAAAACCATATGATTTTAAGTTTCACTTAAAATGGTTCATTTTTATAATGTAAATAAAAATCAATAAAAATCATCATAAAAAAAATCAAATCAAAGAAGTTAATTAAATCTTTAATTTTCACAAATTCACAAATAAACATGAATTCCAAAGCCCATTCAAGAGGATGAAGATCAAGGAGAATCATGGTGAAGATCAAGATTGAAGATTTATATAGATCATAGAATTTGTACATACTGTTGTAATAATAGTTTATGTAAATAGTTATTACATCACTCATTAATGAAAAAATATGGAGATGTCAATGCATAATTTTTATAAATAATTCCACAATTCTTTTTATATAAAATGAGCAACCAATGTTACAAATGTTGGATGTTGGGCCCAATATATCATAGTATATGAATTGAATGACCCAATCTCAATTAAGAGGAAAAATTGCAAATCTAACTAAGTTAAATTGTATGATAATTCATCTTACATTTTCAAAATTGTTCTCCATCTTCAAATGGATCAATTATATAATTTGACATAATTATATTGATAATTATGATCTCCGAATAGATTTTAGGCCATTTCACGTGTCTCACTTTAAATGGCCAAATTCCGATTAGCCAAACAGAATCTCCAAATTTGATCTCAAATTGATCATTTTTCTCAAAATGACTTAATAATCTTTAATTAAGATTATTTCTCAAAAAGCCTTCAATTAGGAAGCAAACCTCTTTCCTCAGATCTCTTGAAAATTATAAATGTGATCACTAATTAAGGTGGTTATTTTAATCCTTTATTAATCACTTATTAGGGCGATTAACTCAAACTCTTCATTTAATCACTAATTAGAGTGATTATCTTAAAACTTAATAATCGTTAATTAGGGCAATTATTTTTCTCATTTAATCACTAATTAGAGTGATTATCTTAAAACTTAATAATCGTTAATTAGGGAGATTATTTTTCTCATTTAATCACTAATTAGAGTGATTATCTTAAAACTTAATAATCGTTAATTAGGGCGATTATTTTTCTCATTTAATCACTAATTAGGGTGATTATCTTAAAACCATTTTTAATCACTAATCAAGGTGATTATCTTTCCTTTTAAGTTTAATCACTAATTGAGGTGATTATCCTAACCTTCATTTTAATCGCTAATTAAGGTGATTAATTTAACCTTTCATATTTAATCACTAATTAGGGTCATAATCTTAAACCTTGATTAATCACTAATTAAGGTGATTAATTTAACCCTTCTCATTTAATCACTAATTAGAGTGATTATCTTAAACCTTAATAATCGTTATTATGGCGATTATTTTTCCTATTTTGCATATTTAAAAAACCAGAGGGTGATCAATTGAGCAGGTTTGTTTCATCAGCTTTGACATTATTTCTTCGCCTACTTCAACACCAAGGTCAATAGCCATATCCACGTCTGTTATAGCCTTTGGAGTAAATTTTGTCCCTGAATCAGTCTTCCGCCAAACATTAAAACCTCCTTTACTCTCCCAAGCCTCCCATTTGATCTTGCGTCGTTTCAAAGCCCAGTCAGTGAACACAAATTATGGGTGAACATTACAGGAAGAAAGATTACCTTCAGATACACTTTGGCGAAGCCCTGACCTAATGCATTTCCTAGGCTACTTAGCTGAAGATATACCAAACCCTTGTAAAGTATTATGGCCCCTAGATGGTGATTATGGGGAGTTCGGGGGATCTTGTTCCCTGGAAGACGAAAGTCTTGAAGAAGATGATGTATAAACAGAGAAATGAGAGTGAGGCGAACCATTTGAATTAGAAGGATGAACCCTTGAATTGGCACTTCGAAAATTCAGAAATCTACTAAGACGAAGATCAACTAGGCCTATCAAGCCAACATTTGGGACTATGCTTGAAGCTTGAACAATATCAGCATGTGCTTGAATTGGGAAGGGAATTATAATATTTGGTTGTTCATGGCTTTGAACTTGACGATCATTGATTAAAGCCGGAACCATGTCCTGAAGCAACCCCGTTAATTCTGAAGGTGGTTGATGATTGTCATGTGACTCTTCATTATGATTTTGTAGGGATAAAGATAATATTCAGTATGATAAACATTCAGTATGATAAACATATTTTGTTTAGGATATAGTTTTATAGTTCTAGTTATGTTAGGATAATTTGTCTTATAAATACGTTTGATGAATAACAATACAACAAGCTTTTGAGTCTGATTAATAATATTGTCATGGTATCAAAGCCAAACAAAACTTACCTACACAAAATCTGATTTTTTTTCTTCTTTGTTCCAACCACCATGACTGGCGGTGAAACTCCTCCAAACAACACTCCTAAAATTCAACCCCATTCTCCCTATTATCTTGGCTCCCAAGATCGTCCTGGCGACTTTATTACCCCTACCCGCCTTCGTCTCGACAACTATGACGACTGGGCGAGTGATATTCAAACAGCTTTAGAAGCTCGCCGGAAGTTTTTTTTTTGGACGGCACTATTACTGCTCCTGCCGACCCGTGCACTCCTACTGATTGGACAACTATCCACGCTATGTTAATCTCCTGGCTTATGAATACGATTGATCCCGAAGTGAAATCTACGCTGAACAAGTTCCGGGATGCTAAGAAACTGTGGGATTCTTTACGAACCCGATTTGCAGTCGTCAATGGACCCCGAATTCAACAACTTCGCGCTTCTATTGTGAAGTGTGACCAAACCAAATCCATGTCGATATCTCAATATTATGGAAAATTAAATTCATTATGGGCCGAATTAAATCACCATGAACCGCTTATATCATGCACCTGCTGTAATTCGTGTACTGCTGGTGTCCAGCACTCCACCCGCCAACAAACGGCTATGCTCCATGATTTCTTAATGGGCTTGGACACTGATTATTATGCGCATACCCGACAGCAGATTCTCACCCAAGATCCTCTTCCCTCTTTGGATCGGGCCTATCATCTACTCATTCAAGCTGACCGACTTCGTCTTACTGCTTCCTCTACCGTCACCACTCCTTCGGATGCTCTGGGCTTTGCGGTTCAGTTGACTTCCTCTAATGGCCGCCCTTATCTTTCCAAGGACGAAAAGCGTCGGCTGGTATGTTCCCACTGCCATAAACAAGGGCACGATATTTCTATGTGTTTTGAATTAAACGGCCACCCGGATTGGTGGCTTGAAAAGAATCGCGGCGGTGCATCTTCCAGTGGCTCTGGTTCCTCCGACACCGCTGCCCGCGGCAAATCCTCTCACTCTGTTCGCACCGGACGAGGTCGCCCTTCCTCTCAATCTGTTCGTGCTAATAACACTACAACTCAGGGGCCTAGCACCTCTACTAATTCTATTGGGCCTAATGTTTCTGATGGGCCTGGCTCTATTTTTAGTACTACTCAATGGCACGCCCTTGCTGCCTTACTTGGTAATTCCAAAATTCCTGACGACCGATTGAGCGGTAAGTTTCTTAACAATTTGTGGATTATTGACACGGGTGCTACCCACCATGTCACTGGTCAATCTTCCTGGTTGCTTGATGCTACAACTATTTCTGCTTGTACCGTCAGTCTCCCTAATGGCGCCACCATTCTTGCTACTCATACTGGCTCTGTTTGCTTATCTCCTACCATCACTCTTCATAATGTTCTTTATGTTCCTACATTGAGTTGCAATCTCCTCTCTGTATCCCAATTATCTGATAATTTACAGTGCTTTGTCCAATTTAACTCTTCTACTTGTGCTATACAGGACCCAATGAGGAAGCTGATTGGCACGGGAACTAGGAGAGATGGACTTTATTATTTCGATGTCGTGGACTCTGTTCAACATATGGCTGTTACTGGCTCTGCTTCTACCTTAGAATTATGGCACAATCGCATGGGTCATCCTTCGGAAAAGGTCGTCAAATTACTTCCTCCCGTACACCATTGTAAGGGTAGTTTAAAAAAGGGTTGTGAGATATGTTTTAAAGCTAAGCATCCCCGTGATAGTTTTCCTTTAAGTACTAATAAAGCTAGTCGGATTTTTGAAAAGATTCATTGTGATCTTTGGGGTCCTTATAGGCATGTTTCATCTTGTGGTGCTCGTTATTTTTTAACCATAGTTGATGATTTTTCTAGAGCTGTGTGGACTTACTTACTTATTGATAAAACTGAGGTCCTTCGCATGTTTATGTCCTTTGTTGCTATGGTTGATCGTCAATTCTCCCAAACAATTAAGATAGTGCAAAGTGATAATGGAACTGAATTTCACTGTCTCCTCGATTATTTCTCTGCCACTGGTGTTTTATTTCAAACCTCGTGTGTGGGGTCACCTGAACAAAATGGTCGTGTTGAGCGAAAACATAAACTTATTTTAAATGTTGCTCGTGCCTTACGTTTTCAAGCACACCTACCAATATATTTTTGGGGGGACAGTGTTCTTGCTGCTGCTCATCTTATTAATCGCACTCCTTCCACCGTCCTTCATAATAAAACCCCCTTTGAGCTTCTTTTTGGCACAACACCTAGTTATGAGCACATTCGCACTTTTGGATGTTTAAGCTTTGCCCATAATCAGAAAACTAAGGGAGATAAATTTGCCTCTCGCAGTCGAAAATGCATTTTTATCGGTTATCCTAATGGTAAGAAGGGTTGGCGATTGTTTGATTTGGATTCAAAAGAATTTTTTGTTTCCCGTGATGTAAAATTCTTTGAAGAAGTTTATCCTTTTGAAGTGCCTGAAGACACTAATATTTCTCCGACCACTCTTGTGCCTCAATATGATTTTGTGGAGGATGACTTTGATGCTTATATTCCTCTTTCTCCTGATCCGGTCCACTCTCCTCCATCCTCAAACTTAAGCCCAAACCATCTTACCTCTCCTGCTGCCAGCATTGGGCCTACTGCCCCTACCCATCCCGCATCCCCCATCATACAAATTCCGGCCCCTATTGGGCGTATTGCCTCACCCGCATCATCTCCTCCCTCGTCTGGGCCTGCTTCCCCTTCGGCCCACTCTCCCTCCCCTACCAATTTACCACTTGCGTTGGATACTCATCCTACTAGGCCGATCTCTTGTGATGCGCCATCACACACTTCCGCTGCTGCCCCATCTTTGGTCCCTCCTGATAGTTTGGGTCGTGGATTCAGGGACAAGATTCCTTCCATCAGATTACGTGATTATGTCACGCACTCCATTACTACAAAAAGTCCATCTTCTTCTCCTCCGTTGCCTATCGCTTCCTCAGGTACTCCTTATCCCATTGCACATTATATCAATTGTGACAATTTTTCTGTAAATTATCGTTTGTTTTTGGCTAACCTGATTGCAAGTAGCGATCCTCGCTCATATAAGGAAGCCATGAATCATGAAGGTTGGCGTGCATCTATGCGTGATGAAATTCGTGCTTTGGAAGAAAATGGCACATGGACATTAGAGTCTCTTCCTCCTGGCAAAAGGGCCTTGGGTAGTCAATGGGTGTATCGCACCAAATTTTTGTCTACTGGTCAGGTTGAACGTCTCAAGTCTCGCTTAGTTGTTCAGGGTAATCACCAGGAGGCTGGTATTGATTATAATGAAACTTTTGCTCCCGTGGCTAAAATGACTACGGTGCGTGCTTTTCTTGCTATTGCTGCCTCTAAAAATTGGGAACTTCATCAGATGGATGTCCATAATGCTTTTCTCCATGGCGATCTTGATGAAGAAGTATATATGAAACTTCCTCCCGGGTTCGAGAACTCTAATCCTAATTTAGTGTGTCGTCTTCGCAAATCTTTATATGGTCTCAAACAGGCTCCCCGTTGTTGGTTTGCCAAACTTGTCACTGCCTTAAAAGGGTATGGTTTTCTGCAATCTTACTCTGACTATTCTCTCTTCACCTACACCTACGGAACTGCGCAACTCAATGTTCTTGTGTATGTTGATGATTTAATTATTTCTGGGAATGATCCTGCTACTCTTAAGCTGTTCAAAGCATATCTTAGTGACTGTTTTAAAATGAAGGATCTTGGCGGCTTAAAGTATTTTCTTGGCATTGAAGTCGCCCGATGTTCTGAAGGTCTATTTTTGTGCCAACGAAAATATGCCTTAGATATTATTTCTGAGTGTGGCTTACTAGGTGCAAAACCTTGTGGTTTCCCTATGGAACAAAATCATAACCTTGCTCTGAATGCTGGTGCCCTGTACTCTGATCCTGCCGCTTATCGACGTCTAGTTGGGCGTCTACTTTATCTTGCTGTCACTCGCCCTGATTTGTCATACTCCGTGCATATCTTGTCTCAATTTCTACACTGTCCACGTGTTGCACACTGGGAGGCGGCTCTCCGTGTCGTCCGCTATTTGAAAGGCACGCCTGGTCAAGGCATCTTGCTGCGTGCTGACAGTGATCTTACTCTTCAGGGATGGTGTGATTCCGATTGGGCGGCTTGTCCAATCGCTCGTCGTTCTTTGTCAGGATGGCTTATCTTTCTTGGTTCTTCTCCTATCTCATGGAAAACCAAGAAACAACATACAGTTTCTCGTTCATCTGCTGAAGCAGAATATCGCTCTATGGCAGCCATTACTTGTGAGTTAACGTGGTTGAAAGCTTTGCTCCTTAGTTTGGGAGTTCATCATCCCAAAGCTATTCCTTTATTCTGTGATAGTCAATCCGCCCTGCATATTGCCAAGAATCCTGTGTTTCATGAACGTACAAAGCATATTGAGGTTGATTGTCATTTCGTTCGTGATGCTATCAATGAAGGTTTACTTGCTCCTTCATACGTTACTACTACTGCGCAATTGGCTGATATTTTCACCAAGGCTCTTGGGAAGCGTCAATTTGATGTTCTATTGTCCAAGTTGGGCATCTTTCATCTACCTGCTCCAACTTGAGGGGGGGTGTAGGGATAAAGATAATATTCAGTATGATAAACATTCAGTATGATAAACATATTTTGTTTAGGATATAGTTTTATAGTTCTAGTTATGTTAGGATAATTTGTCTTATAAATACGTTTGATGAATAACAATACAACAAGCTTTTGAGTCTGATTAATAATATTGTCAGATTTGCATTGGCCCACTCGACAATCCCTAGAGTTTGAAAAAGCGTAGGGCGACGAGGGGGTTGAGAAGATTGATCTTGTGGCACCAAAGAATCCAGTGGGTTGTAAGATCTGACTTTCATAAGGCATATCAATGCCATTTGATCGATTTGACGGGTAAAATGCTGCATAAGGATCCCCAGCAAGACAGAACTACCTACCTGGTGATTGCCGAACTTGGTCTTCATTAGCAATTCCTTCTTGATGGTGGGATTGATGTTGCATGTTGTTGACAGGATTAGTATTTTCCTCATTTTCATAGCAGTCTTCTTCGCCTGAGTAGAATTCTTCTTCTGCATGCACTGAGTGTGGCGGGTCAAAGCCAAAATCATCAATATCATCATCACCTCCATCTGAGTCAGGTTCGTCACTTGATGCTGGGAATCTTCTACTTAGGGTATCTCATTCATCTTCAATAGTCTGATATAAATTCACACGAGTATTTCAGAATCGGAAACGGTCAGGCAGACCTTCAATTTTGTTGGTGTAGTAGGCTAGATTCATATGGCCATACAACACTCTAATACCATGTGATTCCATGTCAGCAACCTGACTTCGTAACAGTCGATGTGCCTCATAGTTAGAGATTGTGCATGCATTTGTATAATGCCCAACACATCCGCATTTTTTGCAGAATCTGAAAACACTTTCATAACGAAAATATACCCAAATAACCTAAGAGTGATATAAAGGTAGAAAACAACCTGGAATTAAAGGACGAGATAAATCCACCAGTATCCTTGCGCGAATTTCAGGTTCTTGTGGTAGAGATGACGGTTCAGCTTCCCCTTCTTCTATAAATCCCACGTGTCTTAGCGCCTGCATGACCCAGTCCGAGGAGAGATAACCATGAGGTAGACCTGAGGCACGAACCCATATCCTCGCTAAAGAAAAGTTAAGATTTTGAGGTACCACTGACCAGTGGTATCTTTGGAATGTGATAATACGACCATCGATTATGGTTGTATATTGTTGTAAACTTGTAATTGAGCTTCAAGATCTGCTCTTTGGGAGCAAGTAAAAATAAAGTATGAACCAGTACGATTAACTTCAATGAATCCTATTTTAATCCACTGAGTATTAATGAGCCCTTGAATTAAATGAAGGTGAGGTGGTTGAGGCGGTTGAGGCCCAAAAAAATCCCAATTGCAGAAATTCCACAATTTATATTTGGAGAATTTTCTTCAGAAGTAGGTGGAGTAATTAAGGCCCCCATACGAAAATTCCTAAAATCATTATTTTGAGGCATTTTTTAGGAGAGTTGAAGGATTCAATCAATGCAGAATTACCGAGTAATAAATAGCAGATATGGAGGTTCTTATAACCCGGGGGGAGAGCTAGAGTGGAAGAAGATGAGTGCCAAGTGGAAACAACTAATTACTCCTTGCATGCATGAAAAACAGCTGCTGAATCTATTGCCTTTTCGACAAAGTCCTAGCAGTAGGTTATGGTACCAATATACGAAATCCACCCTGATAGGTGAGCTTAGAAATTTCTATGAAGAACTTTTTTGAAAAGTGGGTTACTTGCATGCATGCAAGAAAAGGATATGGAGGAGAAGACTAAGAGTTTTGTTTTTGGGAGTTGAGCCTACTTGAAACACGGAAGAAATCTTGATTGTAAACCTAAAACTCACTTATGTGAGAGAAACTCTCAATCTAGAGAGAGAAATTGGATATTGTAAACACATAATCGGGTCTCCCTATTTGAGTACCCTATGATTACAAATAGCCCGCTCTAATTGGTCCGGATCGAAGAAACAATAAAAAACGAGCCTAAAATAAAATATTTTAAGTCCAATTCATTTTCTAACTCCTTTTTATTAACCCATTTATGAAAACCTTATTTATAAATAGTTTTGGTAAGCCCACTTTCTAACACGTTTTAAAATAGTTTTATAAAAGTCCATCTTCGAAAACCTTTTAAAAATAGTTTTATGAACGCATATTTTCTAAAAATCCATTTTCTAGCCCAATTTAATTAATAGAGTTAATTAATTATAATATTTAGTTTTATTAATTATTTGAAATATTTGCAAAATATCTTTTATAAAAAAATCATCTTTCTCCAATGTTTTTTAAATATCCTTTTACTAAACTATTTTCTAAAATCTTTTGAATAAAATATCTTTTTTGAAAACCTAATTGATTTCGGTTACATTTACCTAAACTTATATAATACTCCTAACCTCCTACCTCTGCTCATGAACATCATACACGGCAGCATCTAATCCATTTATGTAATACTTCATTATTTGGGTCTCTAAACATCTAAACTTGAATTTTTTCTAGCTTTGAGTCTACTCATTTTATTTGTCTAAAGAAATTCCAAACATGGTTTTGTTCCATTATTTCGATTTTTTTCAAAGTATTTTCTATTTATTTCATTAGACAATACTTATATGAGCCTTGAAATCTTGTGCACCACGTTTTCTTCATTAAAATATCAAAATCTTTTCTCACGCACCACATTTTCTCAAACCTAAAAGGAGTATTTTGATTGATTTGGTGAAAATAGTTTTAAAAAATTTGGCATTAGTCTGAAGAAGTGAAAATATTGTACTTAATAATAGCTTTACGAAATTTTAAAATCCAATCAATACTAGCAAACTTTTATATTGGGTCATGGCCCTGTTCTCTTAAACTTGATATCATAACTTTTCAATTCAACTCAATTCAGAAAAATTTATATCTATTCAGTTCAACACAGTTCTCACATACGCCTACACATGCATATAATAATAATAATGATAATAATAATAATGATAATAATAATAATAATAATAATAATTATTATTATTATTATTATTATTATTACTAGAATTAATCCCGTGCGACGCACGATTGTGTGTTAATATTCCCTCTGTTTCACTTTAATTGTTACACTTTGACTTTTGCCACTATTCACAAAGTTCACTTCGAAACTCGTTTTTCATTTATAGGTAAGGAAAAATATAGTCATATAAGATCTTGTTGGATTCGTTTCAATATGTATTTTCAAAATATCAACTTTTTATAATTTTTACAAATACATAATTGCAGATATTAATACTCAAACTTTTACCTCGACAAACGCAAAAAAGTAAAGTGTAACCATTAAATTGAAATGGAGGAATTATTTTGTATAATAAATTAATATATTTGAAATTATTTCACAACATTTATACTAGTATGTTAATTTAATATACCATGCAGCTTCTGTTGTTCTGTTCTCAAAAAAATTATATTTGATGTACTATTTATATGAAGTTATTTTATCTGATTATTCAAGAAAAGAAATCGCCTCAAACATATTTAATTTATTTCTTTCTCTCTCTTCTACAACGCACGGAAAAATTTTCTACTTCATTTCTTTTTCTCTCTACATGAAAACGCACTAATAAACTTCTCAGAAAAATTCGAGATCCTAAAAGTTTGTACAAGAATCAAGTACATTTCTCAATTTGAGCATCGATTGAAGCTTATTTGTAAGGAACTACTGATATCCATCACTCCATAATTTGTTTTTATAAATTTCAGGTTGAATTTTTTAATTCGTCAAGGTTTCAGCACAAATTTAACAATAAATGTCGACGTAACTGAATTCCAAGTGAAACATACGTAGATAAAGGTATCATTTATTAATTCCACTTTAATTTTTCGATATTGTAGACACATAATTGTGTCTTCCCATTTGAGTACCCTATGATTACAAATACCCCGCTCTAATTGGTCCGGATCCAAGAAACAATTAAAAACGAGCCTAAAATAACATATTTTAAGTCCAATCCATTCTCTAACTCCTTTTTATTAACCCATTTATGAAAATATTTTTTATAAATAGTTTTGCTAAGCCCACTTTCTAACACGTTTTAAAATAGTTTTATAAAAAATCCATCTTCGAAACCTTTTAAAAATAGTTTTATGAAAGCACATTTTCTAAAAAACCATTTTCTAGCCCAAATTAATTAATGGAGCAAATTAATTATAATAATTAGTTTTATTAATTATTTGAAATATTTGCAAAATATCTTTTATAAAAAAAAATCTTTCTCCAAAGTGTTTTGAAATCTCCTTTTACTAAACAATTTTTTAAAATCTTTTGAATAAAAGATCTTTTTTAGAAACCTAATTGATTTCAGTTACATTTACCTAAACCTATATATATAATACTCCTGAAGTTGAGGTGGTGGAGTAGTGACATCGCTTCCCACCTCATATCCCTGACTTCTAGGGATCAAACCTCATGGGACTCATTTGAGGATTTCCCCTTATCCCCCTCAAGTGAGTCCCCTTATATATATATATATATATATATATATATATATATATATATATATATATATATATATATATATATAGGGTTGGGAGCCAGTGAAAATACTCCCTTATGTGAGAACACATACTTATATGAGAACACTTTAAAATTTAGAACACAAATATATTTTTTTTAGAACATGAGAATATAATCAACACATATACACATATACACATGCATTCTGAAATATCAAGCTTATGTTCTAAAATATTTAAAGCGTGTTCTGAATTTTTTCAATCATGTTCTGAATTATTTTAAACATGTTCCAAATTATTTCAAACATGTTCCAAATTATTTTAGTAATGTTCTGAAATATTTCAAGTGTGTTCTAAATTTTTTCAAACATGTTCAGCATTATTTCAAACATATTCCGAATTATTTTAATTATGTTTCGAAATATTTCAAGTGTGTTCTAAATTTTTTCAAACATGTTCCAAATTATTTTAATTATGTGTTGAATCATTTCAAGTGTGTTCTAAAACTTTTCAAACATGTTCCAAATTATTTTAATTATGTTCTGAAATATTTCAAGTGTGCTCTAAAATTTTCAAACATGTTCTGAATTATTTCAAACATGTTCCAAATTATTTTAATTATGTTGTGAAATATTTCAAGTGTTTTCTAAAACTTTTCAAACAAGTTCCGAATTATTTCATTTACATGAATATCAAACTCGTTCATACTTGTATATATCACACATAAAAATCAAATCATAATATATGAATCTTCATTTGTGGGAATGTCAACAAAATGACCAAAAAACATCTAATTTGAGTACATGTAATATTTAAATTAAAAAAATTAATTTCTAAAGCTATTCCAAGGCCATCATCCTCACCATCGATCATCTCCATCATCAATCATCTAAGGCCATCATCGCTTGGTCAAATCGTCGATTAGTAGCCGTAAGATCGATAAAAATCAAGAAGAATCGAGATCATAGTGAGCATTAGTTACATTTGACGAGGTTGCTAGTTGCTGAAGTTTTTGCGAAATCGAAGGAAAATCAAACGATAAAATCGAAATATAAAATAATATCTGTTAAATATGGAAACGGTAATTCGCGATAAGTTTAAAAATTTAGGAACTTAGAAACCTTTACTGGAGATTGGGGAAAACATCAACAACAACAATGAAGGACGAAATCTGATGTTCAGAACATATACATACCGATTTAGAACATGATTGTTTATAATATAGAACATAAGGAACGAAAATCCAGAACATTAAAAACTAACATTATATTCATTAGTGAAATTTACGAAAAGAAACAACAATCAACACAAAATGCAATGAAATTATGATCACGAAAAACAAAATCAAACACGTAATTCAACAAAACAAAGTATAACATCATACATTTGAAATAAACCTAAAATACGAAATCTGAAAAAATTGGTGAAGATAATCAATAATATTAAGAAATGTATCATGAATTTTAACAAATTTGATGAAGAATGTGTTGAATCTTGCAATAGTATGGGGAAAAACACTGAAGTTGAAGAGAGAAGAGAGGAGAGAGAGGAGTTGTGAGAAGTTTCTGGAGTGAGAAAGGAAAATGGTGTTAAATGAGGAAGAATGAGGGTAATAAATTTCCACTTGAAATTACGAAAGTATCATTACTATCCTATTGTTCACCAAAAAAACTCATTACTATCCTATTCATTTTGAGCGATCAGATTAAATCTCATCCTATGGTCCAGATTTATTCTCATATATGAAAGTGTTCTCACATAAGGGAGGTGTTCTCACAAGAGCCTTCCCCCCTATATATATATATATATGTATGTATATATATATATATGTATATATGGGCAGGATCACATGAGAATGCCTCCTTACATGAGAAATGAGAATGAATCTCAACCACACGATTGGATTATTAAGCTCTTTATGATTTACCCATGCTGAAGTCTTAACTATACTGCACAAAGCTTCATAAATTGCCTTCACTTTGACTGCTCGTTTTTCCTAGAGAATCTGTGGTTTATCATTAATATTTTAACTCAGGTTGGGCCATAATTTTTTCAGGGATAATATAATTAGTCGTACATCCCATCTTGATAACTCGGATACATTGATTTATCTCTTGAAAAGTAGCTTCACCAGGGGCAGTGTAATATCTTACAAAGATCATTGGAGACTTTGTAATATTTAAATAATTTTTAGCTGCCGTATATAAACTGGGGATTGAGGATAGTTCTTCTCCGTTCATGGTGTAAACCGAATTGAGAAGTCCATAGTCGTATGCTGCTTTAACTATTTTTGCATTACAGCCTGGTAATGCAATTAACTCATTTATCTTTTTCAGAGGATTAGTGACATAACCTCTTTCTATTTCTTGTTGATTATCTTTAATAGTCACCTCAGGGACTGTATATAGCTTGTTTGCAATAACTAAGAAATTAGAAAAATATTGTCGAACCAAAGGGTTCATAGTTTGTTTGGTTCCAAAGGTTAATTTCTCCTTGAATGAGGTAATATCTAGTACGAGAGTAGGAAATTCAATATCGTTAATTATTTTAGGACTATCTTAGTTTAGAGAATATCTTTGTAAGGACATAGTTCTCTTATTCATAGGAGTATTAATTGTTTTGGTAATAGCTCGATTTTTATAGTTTGGCTATTGCCAATATCTGCTTGCTCCTTACCTGGATTGGTGGAAGCTGCTCTTTCTCTTTTCATAAGAGCTATTTCTTCCATTAACTCTTTTATTTGTATCTTTTGCTCTCGATTCTCTTGAACCAGTTGTTGAACTAACTCTGGAGAGATAATATGCATAACAGTTTTCGTCAGTTTTTAATAATTTAATAATAAATTTGTATTGATTAATGTCCGCAATAATCATGTTTATTTCCTTTCTTGTAATTGAATCCCGCAATTTTTGGATTAACCACATTCTAACAGTTCTATTATCCTATGCGCAACACCACCGCCTAATTATCCTAGTACTACCACACTCAACAAACTCACCCAATCATCATCTAATCTCCTACGCCCATAATTCACCCGTCACTCATCATCACCCTTTTATCATCTGATTCATCACTAAGCGCCACATCACCCCAAGTAACAACACCAATTCATCTTTATATCTCCCAATACATACCTCCTAAGAATCCATATGATCATCACCTACAAATGATCGGTCGCAAGACACAAACTATTTTCAAGGTTCAAGTATTATGTTCGATCCAAGATCCGTACAAATCAATGACTCAAACGGAGGTGTAATTTTTGAGGGTCAAACAAGTTAGAAAATCTTTCTTTTCTTTCTTTATCTATTTTTATTATTTTCTTGAAGATACTAACATTCTATTCATGATGTAGATTGTTAACATATTCCTACCACGCTAAGTATTGTATATTATACTAACTGGCTACAATATTTTTATATTTCTTTTTCATGAACATTTTTTCTATGTTTGATTGTGATATTTATCACCTTGTATATTATTATTAATTAATACTTAAATAAATGTTCTAACACTTAAATAAGATAACATGGACAACTTGCTAGGTACCCACTAATTATGATTGCTAATAACTTGTCACCAAAAAAAGTCTTTTATGTGTTTAGGGTGCTTAAAAACATTATGTGGTTATTCTTTTGCATAAAACTTTGATATGAATCGATATTTAGTAGAGGTCAGCAATGGGTGAAGGTGGTTCCTGACCGTGTTCGTAGCCTCACCCCGAAACTCAATTTTTGGTTCATAACCATCAATGAAGGTACGACGGGAAATCTATACTGGATAAGTCCCTAATTTGTACCTACGATTTCCCAATATCCAAATAGGTTTACGAGTCTTCCTTTAAAGACTTGTTGGCGATTTCGAAAACATTTTTAATAAAAGCTTAACAATGGGGCAGTCAAATACGCGTTCACACCGTGTACGTGAAATAAAATCACGCCTACAGTTGGCCGACTTCACTGGGGAGGATCTTAAAAAATTAATTTTTGAAAGGAGTGGGTGAAACTTGAAAAATACGATTCATTCTCCTTTTATGCCTTTGAATAACATTACAATGTTGCATATGCATGGCTACTGATTTAAGCCACTATAAGGACAATCTTCCTTACCTTATTAGCGCATGTTCTATGCGTGATGCCACCCCCGGGGGGTTGTGCTTTGTCCTTCTGAAAGCTTCCTGAGTGATAGTGTTGGATTTTAGTCATAAGCAAACCTTTCCAACCATGGCATTGTTCTCTTGTTCTTGACTTGAGAACTGGAGTGCAACTAACACATGGCCACCTTTTTAAGCAAAGGTACGAAGCGAGGAATCAATCTCTTAGTTATGGACCATTTTCAGCCATAAACTAAACCTGACCATAGTTGAAACGTAGAACTGAACTTTAGGTTGAGATTTTTTGCATCCATGTTATATGACATTTACTTGTGATTGCGATTTTTACCTGTTACTAGTTGTTGTACCGCGCGCCTACGCGCGCGACACTCCAAAATAGTGTAATTGCGATATCTGAAGTATGCTGGATTTAATTAGCAAGATGATCGTTTTTTGTAGTTGGCCTCAAACAGGTGTTGGTTTTACTCGTTGTTTGAGGTGCATTGGGCAAAGCGCAGAAGTTAGGCGTACATACACAGTTTATTTATACTCCCATATTATGGAGCAGAAAAAAATGCATGCTAGTGGTTATTAGCAGTCTAATTTGAACGTTAAACCTATCAATTTCAAATAGTTATCTAAAATTGGACTTGTTGCTGACTTGAAGGTATTCCACATGTATTTAAAGTGTTTTTGAAAAGGAGCCTTGTTCTACTCCCTCAAGATGGATATAAGGTCCCACTGTAGGATCCTATTTCTGGAAATTGATGTACGTAGCTGGTGTAAATTGGATATAAAAGTTTGTTGCAATCAATTCATCGAAGATGGTGGTAAAGGGCTAGCAAGATAATGTAAACGTACAAGGGCTTAGAATTAATGGTCTATATGAAATTAGTATGAGTACGAATGTAAAGTGAGAATAAATGTAAAGTTTAAAGATGTTTACATTGGTAGGCAGATTACTAATATGTTCGGCTGGCATGAAAAGAGCTTCACATTGCTCAATGTAAGCCGTAAGAAACATTGAACCAGTGATATCGGGCGCTTTAATTTGGAAACAGAGTCCAGGAATAAAGAGATAGTGTCATTCTGTTCTTCTTTTTAAAACCAACTACGATTAGTTATGTGAGGAATTGCATACTTTGGCACAGATAAACTTTCTCTTAAACAATTTAAACAACCATATGGCTAGGGTTGATCAGAGTGCGGTCTGGACCGCACCAAACTGCAACCCAAACCGTTTGGGTTGGTTTGCGTTTTGGGTTGGGTATGAATTTTTGTAAACCGAAATGCGCCGTAAACCGCAGTTTTATATGATTTTTTTAAAAAAAAATTATCTTAACTATTTTGATTTTTTTTTAATATACACTTGACAAGCTGGCATACGAGTATACTAATACGGGTTTTGTATTCATACTTCATATTTATTTGGACTCTTTATTATTATTACCAAATCTTTTTCTCTTAGATTACAAAATTAATGTCGCGGAGGAAAAATTGGTTAAACCGCAAATCAAACTGCACCAAACCGTTTCGCGCGGTTCGATTTGGGTTGGTTTGGGCAAAAGTGCAGTGCGGTTTGGGTTGGGAAAATGTTAAACCGTATAGTTTGGGTTGGGTTACATCCCAAACCGCACCAACCCAACCCGCGAACACCCCTACATATGGCACATTGCTTGCTATCGGAATGCATTTGACGCAAGCAGCGCATGCAATATATTTAACCAAATCTGAATATATTAGTGCTTTTAATATGTTTTTTTAGTGTTAGCTCTATGGATATCTATCTATTATAAAAAATGCAAAGAGATATCTATGATTTTATTATTTTGATAATAGATAGATATCCATATATTTTGTGACGAATGGACAAGCATGGTTCAACTTGTAAAAAAAACTCTTTAAAGTTTATATTTTATCGATCAAGAATCAATCACCATGTTAAATTCAAAATTGCAACAAGCTATAACTTGTAGAGGTATAAGCGAAGTAGAATGACTCTTGCCTTTCTTTGTTTTTTACATTTGATACCAACATCACTTGTTCTGGTGTGTTGCCCTTTAATTATGTTGTTGACTATTAATTGGAGCATGTCCACCTTCAACATCAAATGTACCTTCAGGAGGCGCTGCCAGCATTTGGAACACATATGTATACAGGACAATTGGACATTTGCACCGACCTGGCAAACACCAAGGAAAAATACTCAAGATGTTGACATGGTAAAACATACTTCTGAAAGGAAAATAAACACTTGAGGTAACTATACTTCAAAAGAATGAAGAAAAATAAATTAAACGAAAGGGAAGCATGAAGAGATAGCTTGCAGCAAGACGTTTTATCATTTTAAAAGGGGTATAGTTCCCACAAAAAATGTGCACCAAGAGTATTTGAGAGCCCAAAAATAATTGTTGTTGCTCAATTTAGAGTCATGTATTCAATTAATAGCATAGGAAGACATTTCTTAGTTGCCTACAGTACACCTCATTAACCACAAGCAGTACTTCTTTCACTTCCGTTTGGGATGGGGAGTAGGAGGCTCACAACAACTAAATGACAGCAGTAAAAGCAAAAAGTTAGTTAATCAAGATGGTTACCAATTGTCCAATTTCAATATGTATATTTTAGACCTGGACATGGGTCGGGCCGGGCCTGTTTATGGGTTCGGCCCGTGGGCTTGAGGAAATGGCGGGCCGGGACCAAACCCGTGAGTGGCGGACCGTGCCGGGCCGGGATTGAAATTTCCAGATTTTGTCCACGGCCCGGCCCAGGCCCACGGGCCGGGCTCGTGCCTCCTGCGGGCCTGGTCCATGTTTTATATTGTTTTTTTGGATCCTTGGCAGTTTTAGGCTAAAAAACAAAGAAAAGGAGAGTTCGGTCCGCGGGCCGGCCCACGGGCCATATAGGCGGGCTCGTGCCGGTGCGGCCCTGAAATAAAATTTCTTGACCGTGACAGGCCCACGGCCCACGGAGCGGACAACGGGCCGTGTCGGGCCTTGAGCGGGCTCGTGCCGGACCGGGCCGGCCCGCATGCTGGCCCGGCCCATGCCCACCTCTATCAGTATAATAGTGAACATAAAGAAGGGGTAGGGAGGGCAGACTATGAGCTAAAAGATGTCTTCAAGTAGAATGATGCATATACGTGCACAAATCAAAAGCCCAATAAGTGAATCACAATTAGAGAAATATTCGGAGAGTAGAGATGCCTTTGAATACATATTCAAATTGGTTACTAAGAGTTAAGAACACATAAGAACAATATTCATGGAAATTGCTAGTAGGGTACATACCTCATTCTTTAATCTTTACAAGCCTAAATCCGCAAAGCATAATTAGATGAATACACATAAGTTGGTATTGCAAAGTAAGATGGAATATGGTGGAAGGAAACACCTAAACAGTGTCTTACAAAAACCAATACACTTGAAGCAAAAAAAAAAAAAAAAGTATGCTCGGTATACGCATGATGCTCCTGAAAAGAAAGAAAATGATAGCATCTATACCGTAGGAAAGGCAACGTTCAGAACGAAAAAGTGAAAAATCTACTTTCGAGTGTATGATTCCGGATCAATTTTGTTCGGGTTAGCATGAGTTAACAAAACATTCAGTTTGGTCTCTCAAGTCACGTAAGCATCATTTTCAAGTAGCTTGCTAAACGCGGGTAGGGGGGGATCAACATTGTCGAATTAAATTTATCAATGTGGTTTGCTTTGGGTCTCTATATGGGTTTGGTTAGGAATCAGATTACTTTGTCTTTAGACATCTTAGGTCTGGTTCAGTTAAGTCCAATATAGGTCAATCTTTCCAAATAAAAAAAAAGCAAAACACCTAAAACAAAAACTGGAGGGAAATGAAAGAACTGAAGCAGCAGAAGTGGGTAGAGAAGTACGGATTTTCATACTCTTTTTTGTGAGAAGACAGGGGGGAAAACACTTTATTTTTGCGTAAAAATAAGCATTATAACATTGTCGAATTAAATTTATCAATGTGGTTTGCTTTGGGTCTCTATATGGGTTTGGTTAGGAATCATATTACTTTGTCTTTAGACATCTTGGGTCTGGTTCAGTTAAGTCCAATATAGGTCAGTCTTTCCAAATAAAAAAAAGCAAAACACCTAAAACAAAAACTGGAGGGAAATGAAAGAACTGAAGCAGCAGAAGTGGGTAGAGAAGTACGGATTGTCATACTCTTTTTTGTGAGAAGACAGGGGGGAAAACACTTTATTTTTGCGTAAAAATAAGCATTATAGAAAAATAAACATACCACAAAGCCATGGAAACACAAGATGGAATCCCTATTGAAGACTTATGCTTGGGACGATGTCGGTACTGCTGTGTCGTTTCCACATCACCCTCAGGTGAAAGGCAGCTGACCTCATTCTCCAAGGTAGCATAAGCATCTGCAGCAAAGGCATGAACGTTGCATCTATGGTGTATGGACCAGAGAACCACTAACAATGTCCCAATCTTGCAACTAATTCCTGCAAAGAAAAATCTATTCTTAATACCGTTGGAGTGCGTTAAATTGAATTGCTTCAATATAATCTTGAATTCGTACGTCACATCATTTTACTGGGCAGTGAATTAATGCTACGACTTGGTGAAACAAAAGCTACTCATGAGCCACATACAAACTAAATACATGAAATCAGACAAATTAAAGAACAAAGAGAAAACTGAAAACCAAAACCAAATCATCTGACTCAAGAACAACAATGTGGGTGAAGATCTGAAGATTTTACATTAAGACAGGAGACAATAAACCATTATTTCTAACACCAAGCAAAATCTCTTTGCATATACATATATAACAAATTAATCAAAATTAAAGAAGGTCGCTCAAAGCGGCGCAAAGAAGAAGAGCCCTTGAAACTGAATTAAGAAGAATTTGCATAGTAAGAATTTTATCAGCTTCTCATATTTCATTAGCTATGTAGTCATCCTTCTTTTTCTATTATCTATTGGGTATCCTTTCTTCTGATCCCTTGAGGGTTGAATATAAATTGCAATTACCTTAAGAGCCAAAAGCAACCCAAATGCATAAGCACAAGATCAGACATAATTAGAAGCATTTATGCCTCAGTAATTCCATCCTAAGCCAACAAGAAGAAACACTAATTATAAACATGATCTTGCTACTTGATTATGTCAGCTCAGAGAAGTTTTTTTTCCCCAAGTCATTGTCAGTTGCATTCCTAAAACGTAAGGTATCCTAATCAGCACATTTATGCATTTATATAAGAATACTTTTTATTTTGATCACATCAAGAAGCCAAAAACCTAAAAGCACCAAAACCAATTAGCAGAACATAATGCTATCCTGCATAGACTCCTTTTTCTAACTGAGTGCCTTTCTTTCACTCCTTTGCCAGCGTTCATCATAGCAGCAAGTTAACCCATTTCGGATCCCTCTCGCCCTCTTTTGTACACAGAATTTACCACTCTTCAAATCACAAAGTACTTCATTCTGTAAAATTCATAGCAAACTACTATATCCTGCTCCCTACATGCCATGAGATCTTGACTCTAGAGGTGGGCATGTAATGATCATAGTCATGTTGAATCAACTTCCCAATTTTGCATTGAATATGCAAAATAGGTCAGGGAACAAAATAACTTTAAAATGTAAGAAAACTGATGTTACAAATAATGTCCAAAAGACAATTTTGAGAAATCCTAACAAAGGAAAACTGGATAAAATGTTAGAGTGGAGAGAATAATGTCTTTTAAACCTCAAAAGAAGACAGGCAGTTTTTCCTACTTCTCCATTCTCATTTTATGTTCTCTACTGTATGTATATAAAGCTTCTAATATTACCCTTTTTCAGATTATTTTGAAAAGGGGAAGTATAAAAGAATTCCCATTGTCACTTAATTCCAGTATTTCACATTTTCGTTCCACATTGAGTTTATTAGATTGTAATTCTCTTCAACATAGTTAAATCTATACTAAGAGACAATTCGAGAATCCATCCTACTGCAATCTTCATATAACTGCTAATCATTCCAACGTTGATAGCCAGCATATTAATGCAAATTGAAGACATCTCTCAATTTAACATACTACCTCCGTTCCGAATTAAACGCAACAATTTAGAGGGCACAGACTCCTAGTTGAAATTTCTTAGGGGGTGATTTAAAAAAGGGAGGGCATGTGATTAAGTTTAAGTGGAGAGAGAAAGTGGGGCCAATCAGCCACCACTATGAACCACTGCCACACACGACCAACCACCACAGCCACACACCGCCACTACTACGACACACCACCAATCACCACTGCCACACACCACCAAGCACCACTGCCACACACCACCTCCACCGAGACTACCACCACCACCGAGGTACTGCCACCACCACCACCGAAACGCCACAATACCGTCAAAACAATACCAACACCACCAAAATCCACCACCAAACACACCAATTTCACCACTAACACCACTAAACCCCAATTTACCAACACCACCGAAATCCCAATTACCAACACCACCAAACCGCACAATACCAACACCACCGAAATCCACCACCAAACCCTGATTTTCCAACACCACCGAAATCCCAATTTACCAACACCACCAAACCGCACAATACCAACACCTGTGTTACTCCGACACTCTCTTCCACCTCGAGTGTCGCGTGTCTACTCGACACGACGCCCGACACGACGCGCGACACGCCTAGGAATGGGTGTCGATACGCGTATCCACAAAGTGTCGGCAATCAAGTGTCGAGTTTGGCAAAGAAGGAGAGAAAATTTCAAATCTAGGGTTCAAATGGTAAACCCTAGATCTGGAAATTGGATATGTAATTCACCAAATCAAGAGCTAAATTGTTGGGGCTTTTATTGAGGAGGATAAAGCGAGTCGATTGGTGTGAATTCTAAGCGTTGGGCTGCCGGAATTTTTTTCCGGCGAGAGTACAGCGAGATACATCACGTTGATTTGGGTTTTTTCGAATTTTTTTCCGGCGAGAGTGCTTCCAATTTTCGAATAAAATGGCAAGCAAACGTGGAATGTGGGGTTTTTTTTTTCTTTTTTATAATTTGGGAGTTGCTGTCAAAATAAATTATTTAATAGTATGTTTATGTGTGTGTGGTGTACAGCTAAGAAGACTACAAGACATGTAGCTGGTGCAGGGAAGAAGTCCAAGAGTTACTAAACCTATGGGCTTGGCAATCAAATCTATTTTGTAACTTTTACGATGTTTTCTTAGATGTAGTATTACTCAGGAGTATTATAATATAATAGTCTAATATAAAAACAAAAGTGTATACTAGATAAATTTTACTATTTGTATATTTAATATCTTTTGCTTACATTCGTGTCCCTTCTTTTACTTTAACTTTTTTTTTTTTGGATAATTTGGTAGTTTTCATTAATCTTGTGAACCAATACAATTCTTTTACTTTTAACTTATTTACTCAAATATACTATTTTGCTTAATTTTACATTAATACATCACAATTCATACATAGGCTTCACAAGTTCAATTAATAAAAAACCTAGTCTTATATGCACGCGTAGAAATCATTATCAAAGTTATGTAATTATATCTTGTAAAAATTATTTACAAAGTTTTGTTAAAGGACTAAATCTTTATAGTTAATTTTTTTAGCCTCTTATTTTTAATTTTTTAGAATAATTGAAAGGAGTTATTTTGTATATATATTTTTCTCTTTTCTCTTTCTTATTTGGTGTTTCCCATCCCTTTCCATATATAATAGAGACAGATAGCTCATTGAAAAAATTAAGAAACTTGGTAAATTTATAATTTCTTTATGAATTATAAATATGTCCTTATTTGTTAGACATTTATCATTAACAATAAAAAATGATCAAATCAACTGTTGAAATAATTTAAAGAAACTTAATAAAATAAAAATTCTTAATATACTATAAATAGTTAAGTAAAAACTTAATAAGTTAACTTATAAATATGTCCCTATTTTGAATATATATATATATATATATATATCTAGAAAAAAAACTTAATAATTTTTACTTTTTGTATAATTCATTATATTACTGCTTAAAGTTTTGCTTTGGCAAACGTACAAGGTAGAAATGGTAGAACAAAAAAAAAAGGAAGTATAGGTAAAGATAATGATCACAATAACTATAATGGTCGATTCTATTGAATATGATTAGAGACTCAAAGTGACGAAGATAAAAACTTACAATATATAGATCACCTATAAGTAGAACAATATGTTAAGTTAATGACAACAATTATAATGATCGACAATATTAAATACGATAATAGTGATAAAGACAAAAACTCACGATCTTGATAGGTTACCTATATGTAGAATAAGTGAACTAGTGAAAAATTATGATCTAGACTAAATACATATAATGACTTTAGTTATTGATTGATTAGAATAACTATAATATATAGGAAAATAGAATAACTATAATCTATAAGAAAGTAGAACAACCATGATCTATATGTTAAGGTAATGATCACAATAACTATAATGATCAACACTGAATGTAATCGTAGTGATAAAAAGAAAAACTCACGATCTATAGGTTACACACAAGTAGAAAGAGTGGAGAACTATGATTTACACTCTTAGTTTTAAAAGGCGCGAGGCGCACCGAGGCGCAAAGCGCAAGGCGAAGGGAGGCGCAAGGCGCGAGGCGAAGGCGCACGCCTCTCGTAGGCGAGGCACACTTTTAATGCCAAAAACCTTTAAAAATCAATTAGAGAATAATTTTAAAATGAAAAAAAATATAAGCTGTTGTAATTAAAAAGTATAACTTTAATTTATAAGCTATATACTTTTTGTAAAACCAGGTACTGTAAATTTATGGTTGCTGACTTGCTGTAATTTTAGTTTACCCATAATTTTCTTTTTTTTTTTTTGGAAAAAAATGTATAATCTTTTTTTTTTTTTTTTTTAAAAGAACAATTTGATGAGAGGTATCTTTGAGAAGAACTGGGCCTTATCAAGACTCAAAGAGTACAGAAGCAGAAGAAGAAAAGTAGAGAAGGGAAAAGAAAAAAAAAATGAGAAAAAAGAAAAGGAAAAAAAAACTAAGAAAAGAGAGAAGAAAAAGAAAAAACAAAGAAAGGTAAAAACTTAAAAAGAAAAGCACGTGATTACTAAAACATGAAGCAGGAAGCAGTCATTATTTATTAAAAAAGAAAAAGAAAGGGGAGTGGTCAGTGGGGTCTTACTTTCTACTAGTGTCTTACAGCTCATTACACACAGTAAATAAAAGCCATGAACATTGAACAATGAACTAGTCGCACAAAGTAGAAGACAGAATAAACGAAGAACGAAGAAACAGAAAAGAACACCGGAACAACATTCTCGCCGGCGCCGGAAACTGATGGTAGATGGTCCGCCGGCTTCCTCTGTCACCTCCGGCGATTTCGCGGTCATCAATTGCCACCAAATTATAAATTAGGGTTTTCTCTCAAATTTGGGTTTTTAAAATTAGGGTTCAATTTTACTGAAATTTGACCAATTATCAAAGGGCTTTTGCTCGAAATTGGTTAATCTAATGCCAAGTAAGTTTACATTTGAAAGATTTTTGTTTTTTTTCTGATTCTCAGTTCAGATCTACTCTCAACCCTCTCTCATGCGCCTCTTTACTCAAAGCGGTCAGGCGGTGCGCCTTGCGCCTCCCACAAAGGCGGCAAGAGGCGCGCGCCTTTCCTCGCCTGACGTTATGAGCCTCGCCTGAGGTTGAGGAGGCGATTTTCTCAGCGCCTCTACTCGCCTAGCGCCTGGGCGCGCCTTGGGCGCGCTTTTTAAAACTAAGTTTACACTGAATACCTATAATGACTTTAGTTATTGATGGATTAGATTAACTATAATCTATAAGAACAATTATAATCTATATGTTAAGTTAGTGACAACAACAACTATAATGATCGACAATATTGAATATGAACGTAGTGATAAAGACAAAAACTCATGATCTTGATAGGTTACCTATAAGTAGAATAAGTAAAGAACTATGATCTAGAATGAATACCTATAATGACGGTAGTTATTGATGCATTAGATTAACTTTAATATATAAGAAATTAGAACTATTATGATCTATATGTGAAGCTAATGATCACAATAACTATAATAATCAACAATATTGAATGTGATCGTAGTGATAAAGACAAAAACTCACGATCTATAGGTTACCTATAAGTATAACAAGTGAAGAACTATGATCTTGACTTAATACTTATATGACTTCAGTTATTGATGTATTAGATTTACTATATCTATAGGAAATCATAACGATTATGATCTATATTTTAAGTTAATGATCACGACAACTATAATGATCGATAATATTTAATATGATAACAGTATAAAGACAAAAACTCACTATCTATAAAAGGTAAGAAATTTACTAATTGATATTGTAATTATAAATAGATCCAAACTAAAAAAAAAAAAAAAAACTTGATCATGCCACTTTTTTTTTAAGCGAAATGTCACGTTTTATTTACAAGGGAGATGTCACAATTTTTAAAGAGGTGTCACGTAGTACATTAGTAACACAAAGTAAACTTAGACATTTGAGAACCTTCTAGTTTCTTTTAGTTTGGAAGATGTACAGCTGTATGCCGTCATCAGCAATCAATTCTCTTCTACTGGGGAACTTTAACTCCATAATTCCAATTCTCAACTCAACTTAGGAACTCTGTTTTTTTTTTCTCGAAGCACTATACACTCTACAACCCCTTCATCTTCTTCGCATCATTCAAACTCCAAAAATGGGTATAAATACTACTTCTCAGTTCACTAAATTACTCACACAATCTGCTCCATCCTTAACCTCATCCACAAAACTACAAAATGTCTTGTACAAACAACAATGAAAGAAGAGAATCACGCAGACCAATCAATTATATTATCACACCTCTATGGAAGTATACACATTGTACAAGATAGTATCGATGGAGGTGGAAACAAAATGTGGACTTGCACCTTTTGCAACAAATCAGTCAAAAGCTCATATTCAAAGTCAAAAGCTGCCTCAAGGTCTTCGAATGGCACCTTTCAATACATTGTAACCATATATCATCTAGGCCATCCATGTTTGCTTGTCCCATATTCAAACTTCCACCTATAGAATCACCATGTGAAGCAGTGCTATCTAAACTATTTACTAAGCGCTTGTGTGTGGCCTTGGAATTGGAATTCATGCCACCAGTAAGCAAGTAGGGACCCTCTGGATAGCCGGAATTTTGGTTACCTTCTGCAGAAAGTAATGGAGAGAAGCTGATCTTCGGATCATACGCAAGGAATCTGAAGCCTGTTTTCTTCCAGAAGCAGTAGACAGATCCTCCTCTGGTTTTTGAGCTCTGCTTCTTGCTACTTATTGATAGAGTAAATTCGGGAGAAGTAACAGAGCCAAGTTGTAATAAAGTGGCTGTAAACCACGTAGAACGTTCACTGGAAACTCTCAACTGCTTTTCAGATTCAGAAAGAAGCTTCAATGCATGCTTTAATTTCTCCAGCTCTGTCTCTGACACTGTAAAGAAGTCCAAACAATCAAAATTACTATTTGTTAGTGTGAGAGACATGGTGTTGAGATACAAAGCTGAAATTTTGAAGTGTGTAAAATTATCAGGAGCTAAGCATGCAGAACCCTCGCTAGACTCTCACTCAATATCAGGGGAGTTTTTCCATTGTCCTGTTAGAAGTTCAAGAGGATCTGTACCAAGATGGAAGCTAACACTAACTAAGTTCAGAAGGATAAAATCACCATCAGGATATGATGTTCTCATGTTCTTATTGATCTTGGTGTGGAAAAAGCAAACTGAAGTAATACAATATAAATAATATCAATTAAAAAGTTGGAGACCTCCCATCTCAGATAAAAATCAGGTCCAATATAAAATGTGACAACCTCGATAGAGTGAGATATTTTATTGTACTGTGTTTAAGCTAGCTAGTAGCTTGAGATCATATTACTACGAGATAAGGATCATAACATCTGTTATTTCTCCATATCTCAAAATGATGAAATGACATGTCACAATAGAAAACACAGATTCCTTATGATTTTGAACAAACAAAAGAGACTGTTGCCATGAATAGAAGATATAGTTTGCAAAAGAGTTCCTATGGTACTGGTGCAAAACTATAGAGAAAAACAAATTTATAAACTAAGCCAATTGTAAGAATTTAAGACCTTGGTTTGCGGCACTCACAACTTCGGCCACTTAAGGATGAGTTACTACATCTTGCATCTGCAAGTTGGTAAGACCCAGCAATGATGTCCATTATAAGACTGGCAAGTTGAGACATCAACACTAAGGGATCAATTCCAGAATCCATCAACTCTCTAGCTCTTTTACAGTCTCTGCAGTATTGGATGACATAGCCAACTCCAAAAGTTCAAGTAGTTTGTCATATGAGATAACGCCCATCTGTATCATTAAAAAAACAAATAAATACTTGCACAGAAAAACCATAAATCTAACAGAAGTAGTAATAAATGGAGTGGAGCTTCTTGAAATTGACAAAGAAAAATTAACAATCATATCCACACATAAATGCAAATGAGCATATATTTGTTCATATATAAATCTAGAGAGTGAGAGAGAGGTAAGATACGTTTACAAGTTCCCGTATAAAAATTTAATTCAATTTTCATATGGTTAAATCCTTTTTTTGGTTTTGAATTTTAACGGTTTCCTTTTTTTAATAGGACTTCAGCATTTGAACTTCATTTTCTGAATTTTTCAGATTGCAAATTTTTAGGCAAATTCTTGATTTTCATTTTCCAAAAATTTGACCAAGGATTTTTTCAATTTCGCTTGAAATTCCCTTTTTTCAGCATTTTTTTAGCTTAATTCTTCCACGTTTTTCTGTTTAAGTTATATTTGGTCTCCATCATCAACATTATTAGCTTCAAATTGGTGATTAATATATTTTAGAAATATGCAGTTTAATTTATCATGTTTTAGCATCAAATCAGTCCCCTTTCCTTCAAAATTTTACAGTCAACCAAACAATGGAATGGAATGGTTTAAATTGAATCCATTCCCCTACCCTAATTGTGTTATTTCCATTTCCTTTCTATAGTTGAACCAAACAAGATCTAAACATCATTTCGACTATGAAATTGAAGGAATCTTGTAGAAAGGAATCAAAAATAAAATTCAAAATAGAAAAAACAGAAGAACAAAAGAGATGAAGAAGGATGACGAACCCATTGATGTTATACGCGTACAGCGCGACATGAGGAGCTGTGAGAAGAACATCTTGAATGCAACGATCAATTCGCTGAAAAATAGTGAAATTGAGGAGTTTTGTGCTTTGTTGATCCAAAATTGACATCAATTCCCCACTCAGAGACCAGACATTGTTGCTCATCTTGGTAGAACAAACCCTAAATCAGTACAGTTTACAACGAGGAGAGAGAAGAGATGGGGAGGGGGTGAGAGGGGAGAGGAGAGAGAGTGTGTGATCGAGAGAGAGAGAGAGAGAGAGAGCGAAAATTGGCGTATTAGCCTCAACAGAGCCACAGAGTTGGAGAGAGAGAGTGAAAATCGTGCGGTTCAGATGGCTTCGAGATGGAGGGTTGACATTCACCCATCCTTATGTACAGTGATCTTCAACCTTTTGTCACCCAAAGCACTATGCAAGTGAATAGTGGGTGAACTTCCCACTTTTAAAGGGTTATGGATTATGGATATGGATTATGGATTAACTTGTCAAAAGGTTGATGTGTATTGCACGTAAAATCACGTCTAAAACGATAGTCAAAATTGACTAAACCTTCGCCGAATTGCAAATTGAATGCCCGAGGGGGCAGTGCGCCAAACGCACTAAGGTGCACCTGGCGCACAACCCTTGCGCCGGACGTGTAGGCTTTGCGTCGAGCGCACATTGATGTGTGGTGCGCAACCTTTACTTCTCATCCTATTGCCAATTTGGCTATCGTTCGAGTCAATCAAGTTAGTCAATAAGTCTGTCATAATGTCTTGTGTCGTCGCATCCCGAAATTATGTAGAATGCGCCAAAACTTTGCCTAAATCGCCAAATAGCATGCCAGGGAGCAGTAAGTCAAGCGCATTAAATTGTGCCTAGCGCATCTTGCGCCGGACTCATAGGCTTCGAGCCACGCACAATGTCGTTACAAAACGCGCATCCTATGCATCTCATGTTTTTGTCAATTTAGTCGTCGTAAAGGTCAATTTGTATTTTTTCCGTCTGCATTCATGTAGAGTCATGATCGTTCTTAGAGTCCTTTTGTCAAAAATCAATATCACCTAATTCAAAAAAAAAAAAATCATTCTTTCATACATATCATCTAAGGTTGAGTCTATCCTAAAAAGTGCATCTAGAAAAGTGATCATGGTAGAGTTAGAGTCGTCATGCATGTCTACTTCGAATCATCTCGTCTCATCTCTAACAAATCTTCCCTATCAATCATACCCTATCATATTGCATCTCCTTCCAAAACATATCTTTTTAAAAATCAATCCTACACCATCTTCTATTCTATCTTTTTCGAAAACATGTACTAATCATCATCCTACCACATGTACAAAAAAAACATTTTTTCAAAAAAATTAATCAATCTTTAATCATCCATCATATTTTCCCAATGAAAGATAAAAACAAGGGGTCCCTTTCGAAAACGAATTTCAAAAAGTCTAAGCCCAGTATGGATATCTCTAATCCAATCCAATCAACCCAATCTCAATCCATTTGCATTTATCCTAGGCCCATCTAAGTTTGAGTCCTTGCATTCATTGTAGGCCCATATGCATTAGAATCCATTTAATTTATTTCCTTCTGCCTCTTCAACAACGCACGGAAAAATTTCTCCTACTCCATTTCTTTCTCTCTCTACATGAAAACGCACTAATAAACTTCTCAAAAAAAAATAAAAGTTTGTACAAGAATCAAGTATATTTCTCAATTTGAGCATCGATTGAAGCTTATTTGTGAGGAGCTACTGATATCCATCACTCCATAATTTGTTTTTATAAATTTCAGGTTGAATTTTTTAATTCGTCAAGGTTTCAGCACAAATTCAACAATAATGTCGACGTAACTGAATTCCAAGTGAAGTATGCGTTGATAAAGGTAACATTTATTAATTCCACTTTAATTTTTCAATATTATACATTGCTAAATTAGATAGAGAAACATTCTAGATATATTTATTTTTCTCATTACAAATTTCTGTAAACATCTTATGAAGCACTTAATTCTTTGGATTTCATAATTAATTTTAAAATAAATTAGTTATAAATTTCTTCATAGAATTTTTAATTATTTGCTGTGAATGAATTTTGTTGACTTGTATTTGTTTCATGGTCCGATTGTATTTTGTGCAAAATTTTGAAGGTTTGAACCAAAGAATTTTGGTTTTTGATTCTTATTCCTAGTTTTTTGGTATTTAATTATAAATTTATGGATTCTACTATAATTTCGTTATTTTAGATTCCTAAACTATTTATTAGGCCTGGGCTATGCCCCGGGTATGAAAAATTTTAATTTATTAATATTATATTTTAAGATGATAACACTAAATGTTATTTGGTCTAGTTGATAAAACTTTAGTATATGTTCTTGAGGTCTCGGGATCAAACCCTATGCTATGCAATTTCTATTTTTTTTATTGTTGTGGATTACATGGAGTAAAACTCTCTTAGGGAGAGCGCCATGTGGCACCCTTCCTTGTTTATGCACGCCTTTTAATATATTAGTATATTAGAAAGAGTATTTAGGTTTTCTTGTTTTTCGCATTAGGAATTTCAATAAAATTATCATGGAAAGAATTAATTTTTCGGATCTCAGAAATTTTTTTCAAAAAAATTAGTTGTAGTTTTAATTCTAGACTTTTTAAGGTTGTTCTTGATCAATTTACGTCTAATTTATGCGAGTGGAATTGAAGAGTTGTTAAATTATCTTCTAAAGGATCAATTGTGAATGAGATGTACTCAAGACTAGCTGTGTTATTTTCGTATTTCAAATAATCGATCAGTTGGAGCTAGATGCTCTAATCGTTTAGCGTAATAACTAGACGTCGTTAAGGAAATTAAATGGACGGATAAATGGCTTTTAGGTATGCAATTTGAGGGAAAAATCTGCTACAGTTTGAGGGACAAGCATGACATGCATTTTGTAAGTAAGTTGCTCACTGTAAACACATAAATCTGTCTTCCCATTATATTACTTGATGATGACTAGTACCTTCGCTCTAATTAGTATGGACCGAAGAAAGAATGAAGAACCAGGCCAAAATTATCCTTTTTAAGTCTAATCCATATTCGAACCCATTTTCTGTGGTCACTTTCGAAAATGTCTCAAAATAGTTTTATTAAGCCTACTTTCGAAAACCCTTTTAAAAATAGTTTATTAATGCCCATTTTTTAAAACCTTTTTCTTCTCCAATTTAATTGATATAGTTAATTGATTATATTAATTAGTTTATCAATTATCTAAAATATTTTCAAAATATGTTTTATGAAAATTCATTTTTATATTTTCAAAAAATCGTTTTATAAATTTTATCTATAATATATTGAAATAATATTTCTAAAATATTTTCATTGAAAATATTTTAGAAACCTTGTTGTTTTCGGTTACCTTCTCTCTCTCACACACACACACACACACACACACACACACATATATATATATATATATATATATATATATATATATATATATATATATATATATATATATATCATCTTTAATCTACATATCTCACATGATCAATCTCTCTCACCTCACATACAAATCTCACGCACTTACTATACCACACCATCCCTTAATCATCAACAACACTACACAACATATTCACCTCTACATTCATCCTAACAACCTACGCCTAATATTTCACGAGAACTAATACTCATTATTTCCTCTAATTCATCTTCGTCATCTTCATCACATCAAAATATGTAAGTGATGAAAGCATAAACATGGCAACATCAAAATATATACAAAAATATAAAAATGTACAGAGAGACTAAGAATATACAAAAGAGTGAATTTTGCTCAAAAATCTTCATCATGAATAAAAAGTTAGTAACTTCAAGAAAATAGATATGAAAAGAGAATATTAAGGACCCTCGGAACTATACCAGCGTGGCTTGAGTTTAAGAGAATAACGACTTTCGGGAGGAGCAATCATGGAGCCTTCAACAAAATCCAATGAAAGATCGAACAAGTATGAATGTGTTCAATGTATTTGATGTGCTTAGTGTGTTTGTAATGAGAGTATATGAGTGCTGTATGCCTTGAGAAAATCGTAAAAGAAAACCTCCCAAAAACCGGGAAAAGTGTGGCCCATTTATAGGAAAAATTGTAGAAAAAGAAAAAAAAATTGATGCACGGCGCCAAAGCTATGTGCCGCACGTATGAGCTACGCTCCTTGCGCAAAGGCTATGCGTCCCACGCATTGTTGTGCTCTTAGCACAAGCCCTGTGCGTTTCTGAATTTCGTAGACTGCTTCGTAGTTGCGCACGCGCAATATGTTGCACTAAACGCAACTCAGATCTGGCCGGTTTTTATTTAATTCGGTCTTTTAAAGATTCTTCTCATCTTTATCAAATATTATGATTTTAAATACGAAAAATTAGATGTCTAAAAGAGATAAAATCTGATTTTAATAAAATCCTTTATCTTTGAAAATATTTAACTTATCTTTGAAAATATTTATTGAACAATTAAATAAATACAATTAATTAACATGAATAATTAATTGAGCTTTTCAAAGAGGTGGGCTCAATTTAATTAAATAGTAGGCTCAAAAAATAATTGGGCTTTAATATTGGATTTTGAATCTTTAAAATAAATACATAGGCTTTCTAGTACGTGTCGTTTACCATACACAAATTAATAATTTTTAATACCTATCTTAGTATTAACAACTAGTAAAAAAGTAAGAAAGGGTTGATCCCACGAGAAGATTATTATTCCTAACTCTCAAAGCTTAACTAACATAAAAAATAAACTATTATGCATAAAGAATATAACCACTAATATATACATTATTTACTACTATGAACATAAAATGGGTGGTTTTGAAATCATAACTGAGTAACTAATATCAATAAGTTCAGAGATAAAAAAAACTATTCTACTATTCACAAGTGACAAACAAGCAACCAACATAACTTAGGTCCGATCATGGATAAATTAGACACAACTTAGTTTCTTAATCCCACTCATTTGGTCTAGTTCAATAATAAGTTCATTATCTAGGTTGTCAAACTACCGCCGCGGTCAATTCGTTATTAAGCTCTCTAAAAACTTAGAATCTTGCTAAAATATTGCCAACCCCAATAAAATTCCTTTATCAGATTAATTCATATAGTCAATAAAATTACCATGAGCCGCTCACACTAATAATATTAAGCCGTCAACTCTAAATAACCGTTAAAAGCCGGGCCTAATAGAAATCTAGCATAGCTTAATTACTGTATTCATGTAATCGTGCACTATCACAAGCATAAGTATTAAACTTTTAATTCTAGCAACAATCATATGAATTGCATAAATACCAGACTTATTATTGAAATATGAATAAACTCAGTGTTCAAACACTTAGACTAAATTCAGAAATTTGAAACCAAAATAACATCTAATTAACAAGTATAACAACCAAATTCAATCACAAGAGCTAGATAATAGAAGGATAAAGTAGGGAGAAACCTATGAAATTTGGATTAACCCAATGCAGCCGCTGCACTTTGATTCTCCACTAATGTCGACCACTCTCTTGCAATATTCCTTAATCTCGTAGCCTCGGATCTCCTTGTATTACTACCTTGCTCTCACAACTCTAAATTTCTGTCTCTCCGCTTGTGTGTCTTCTTGTGGTAAAAGAATAGGGATTTATATACCCAATTGAAAAATCCTCAATTGTCAAATTTTTGGAAATTACCTGTAGAGAAAAAGATGTGATCTCTGATTTGCTCCATAATTCCCTTATTCTGTTTGCCTTCGTATCTTGGAGATTCTTGCTGTGAATTGTGTTGACTTGGAAAAGAAAGAATTTCTCTTTCTTTGGTTTGCTCGTGAAACTGGGAAGACGGGGTAAGTTTACTCCCATTTTTTTCTTTTTCTTTTTGCTTTTGTTTGCTGCCTTTTTTCTTTACCCCACGTATAGTGCATTCTCGTTAATGGACTTGTTGCTTTATCTTGCTTTCTTTTGTTCTATGTTGCCTTCCTTCACAAATGTGAGCCTATAATTAAATAAACACACTATTTAAGCTAATTAATCACTATCATATAATATAGACATATATAATCCAGTAATAGTAAAATTCAATAAAAATTATAAAATAACACATAAAAGATAACTATAAGACTAATTTTAGGGAACAAAAATATAGAAATATATGCACTTATCAAATTCCCCCATACTTAGCTTTTGATCGCCCTCGAACAAAATATTACTAATAGAGAGCTATATGCAATCTAACACTAAATGCAAGACTAATATTCCACCTCAATTTTTGTTTATTGGAAATAATTAAATTAAATAAGTACAAGATAAGAAACTAAAACATTTTAAAGTTAGTCACAAAAACGGTGAGAAAATGTTAATGGGGATGCTATAATCTTAGCATTTAAACAATCAAACTATCAAAATTCATAATACTTCATGAAATATTGATTTCTTCACAACTCAAAAATAGCTAGCGTGAATCCACACTTTTGTGTGCATTGAGTTCAATAAATAGACCCTCACAGGTAGAAATTAAACACTCAACTCTTATGTGTTTAGGGTTAAATAATATTCACTCAAACCTATAACCAAGTCGACTCAAAATGAAGTATATTTCTTTAAACTTGACTATCGTCTCAATTCTCCACTTGTACGGTGACATAATGCATAAAGATCAAAGGGTCTTTCAAAAGGTTGTAACGTGGCTAAGGTTAAGGGGCAGGATAAAATTTAGGAATATGGAGTTAAAAAAAAAGCCAAGCTAAAGGGAGCAAAAATACATGACTTTAGATGTTTCAGTCACAACAAACTCCTTTTATACATTGAACATCATATTCCAACTACATTTTCTTCTTCTTCATATTATATCATTACCATTCCTTTGTGGATAATGCAACTATAACATTTTCATGTATATATCATAGCATTGTCGCTTTTCTTTGATCTTCATACTCTTTTTATTATTACTAGTTGTTGGACCGCGCGCTATCGTGCACGGCCCCCCAAGAAAGCGAAAATTATTATAAATAGCTTTATAAATATATCAGTTAAATGAATTTAAGACATTCCAAACTATATGAACGTGTAGGTAAGATAATAAGGCTATTAGATTATATTACACTTATGATATATTAATGCAAATAGTTTGTGGGTTACAAAACATGCCCTAGGTCTTGTGCCTTCTCTAAACTGTTGTCCCATCACTATATATATTACAAGCATTTAATCATGCATGGCAGCAAAAGAGATTAGTTTATATGAGGCAGTGATTAACTTAAGGGGACACATTGCTAACTGAGAGTATTAGGTTGCAGAGCAAAATAACAAGCAAAAGGGCCCATGGTATGTTGGTATGGTTCCTTATCAACCTTAGTTTTGTGGCTCATTAGCAGCACCAGTGAGGGAGGGCATGAGCAGCCTAATGTGCAGTAAGTTCGTTTGCATCAGGGTGATATTCTATAGCTTTAGCGACAATTTTCATCTTTGGATTAGCTTGAATACTTTGAACAGCGTGATATTCCATGGGGAGAGCATGAGCAGCCTGATTAGCTTGACATGGCCACTCACGAGAGTGTTTTGGGATGTTCCTTTTTATTTTGAATTTTTAAATATATATATATATATATATATATATATATATATATATATATATATATATATATATATATATATATATATATAAGTGTTTTTTTATCTCATTCTCAATTACACTATAAAAATCAGCTAATGTTTTAAGTTTTCTTCCATAACTATGCCTATGCTTTTCTATATAAACCATTAACAATTTACACTATTAATAACTACTAATCGATGATTCGCTCAAAAAACTACGAAACTTTCACAACTCAGATAAGAACACCAAAAGTTCATTCACTACATAAAGCGTAACAATTCTCACAAATAGACATAAATTCCTCATCCAAGATAATTCACTAATATTGTTGATGAGTGATATTTATGTCACTCATAGAGTAAAAACTTATGCGTAATTATAGTCGTTTTAGTTTATTTTTCATACTTTTATTCTTTGTTATACTTCTTTTACTATTTTGTGGCTTAATTAGAGTAATTAGTTCTTTCTTTTAGTTTTTAGCACTAACAAAGAACTTCTTTTACTATTTTTTTTATACGTATTTAGGATGAAAGTTGGCCCCCAAGAAAGTGAAAATTATTATGAATAGCTCTATGCAAATATTAGTGAAATTAATTTAAGACATTTCAAAGTATATGAATGTGTAGGTAAGATAATAAGGCTATTATATTATATTATATATATGCTTTGTTAGTGCAAAGCGTTTGTGGGTTACAAAATTTGCCTAAGATTTTGTGCCATCTCTAATTTACCATATCTATTACAAAATCATGCCTAGCAGCAAAATAGATTAGTTTATATTAGGCAGTGATTAACTTTAGGGGACATATTGTTAACAAGGAGCATTGGGTTGCAGAGCAAAATAGCAAGCAGAAGGGCCTCTTGGCTGGGTGATGCAACACCTTAATTGTTTATCCTGGATGTGCAACAGGATAGCAAAATTTAATTAATGAGATTAATAGTTACTATCGTGGCGAAAATATCTTGATAATGTAATCTTGGAGTTAGACTAACCAAAATAGTAGAATTACAAGTTAAAAACAGCAAACGAAGAAAATACAGTTAGCTAAGAATAGACAAAGGTTCAAGATCCCACCTAAAGCTCACAACCATTACAAACTTTCTCCAAAATCTTGGAGTTTCCTCACAGAAAAACACTTACAAAAAATATAATGTCTAGAAACATCGTTTGCAACATGGAGCTACTTCAGGAGATACCTAATTCATCTTACTTTATATGCTACACTACAATCACAAAATTATCTGGAAACCATTTTGTTTTTCTCAAGGAAAATAGACCCAATACACTATTCACAAGGATTTCCAAGCAATCTTGCTTTTAATAGATTCAAGAAAAGAAAATTATGATGTTTCTTAATTTTTTATTATTACCTTCATGTTTACTTTATTTGTAGGGGTTGTGAAGGTGAGCTAGACAGGGTTCTTCTCTAGGCATTTTTTCACAATACGGGTCATTTTCGTATCTATTACAGATTCTCCTCCAAGATTAATGAGATTAATCTCCTAAGCTAAAGGCAGGCTAATCTCACAAGAAAATTTATTGACGTCTCTATGCTTGATGCGCTCAAGTTATACGATGTTCTTGTGGTATTTTAGGTGCACATTGCTAAGGGATTTGTTCGTAATTGTTAAGGTTTGCATATAAATCATCCTTAGCGGAAGTTCGGAGTTTTGCGATATAAGTTGTGTTAATGTCATGCATTCCGAGCTTCCAAGGTGAAATGCATTTGAGCCGAGCATCACAAGCCGGCTCGCAGCCAAGCTCGAAGCATCATCGCCAAGCCGACTACCGCAAGCCATGCGCGCGCCCATGCTCGCCCGGCTCCGGCCATCGCACGCCCGGCTCACCGGCGCCATCGCTCGCCCGGCTCGCGGCTCGCGCGGCCGGGCTGCAAAGCCGGCACACACGCCCATCGCCCGTGTGGCGCGCCCGGCCCGAGCCAAACCCGCCAGAAGCCGGCTCGCACCTCGCGAGGCGTCGCCCTCGCGACGCTGCTCGCACCTGCGAGATTTCTCGCACCTCGCGACCTGCGTGGTTTGGCCCAATTCTTCGGCTCGTTGCGAAGGCGTAGCCCATCGCACGGTGCGACCGGACTCGCACCTCGCGCCCCTATGGCGGTTTAAATGACGGCTAACTTTTGAGCCTTAGTATAAATACTAAACTTTGTTTTTAGACCTAGGGGCGCCACAAGGGGATGGAGTTTCCAAAACTCCACTCCTCTCTTGTTGTCTTCTTTTTTAGTTTTCATTTTCTAGTTTAGTTTTCGTAGATTTCAATGATGGGATTGGCTTATGCTATGCCGATTGTAGCTTGAACCGTTCTTGAGCGAGATTAATATGGAGCTTAAGCATTATTGTGAGATCTTTCTTCTCTTTTATTTTCTTTGATTATGGTTTAATTTCTATGCTTGCTTTCAATGGTTTTTGCATGATTATGCTAGGAACGTTACTAGTTTGATTGTGTAATTAATCTAATGCTAGATTTAAGAATAGAATCGGATTGTTTTATTCTTTTATCATTTGGTAGCAAACTAGGGAGTAATTTAGATGCTGATCATCTTGGTTATTTCTTGGGAAATTGAATAAAGCGTTGAACGTTTATCGCTTGTATGACGTTAAGCGGGTGTTGGTTCTCTGTGTTTATTCTTGCTATTGGATTGAACTTAGGCGGGATCGGACTAGGTTATCCTTTAGTTAGGGTTTTATAGTCACGGCGATCGTGCTATTCAACTAAGAATAAGGAGAACGCGAGATTAATTCTCAACAATAGATAATAATGGAAATAATTAGAGTCGAGGTTCAAGGATCGATAATGAATTGAAGTGTATGTTAATCGGATTCAAGATCTTCCTATAATTGATTTCTCATTTTGTTTATATGCTAGTTAGTTGTAGTTTAGTTATAATCTACTTGAAACCCCCCTTTGTTATTATTATTAGGTTTCTCGGCCCTTAGCTTAATCTAGGTTTCGAATCACGCTGAATACTAAACTCGTCCCTGTTTCCCTGTGGATACGACCCCTACTTCCGTTATACTACCTTAGTGTAAAAGAGAGTAGGAGAAATTTTATCTTTGGCCGGGTGCGGTACACGACGACGCATCCGCGGCCCGCCCAATGCTATAATGAAACTTTCTCAAGGTTAAATTTTTTTGATGTGCACTGCGTTTAGAATAGAATCATATTTCAACCTACGAATTACCTTCTCCTTCCTTTAGCCTTAGTATCTCTCTCTCTTTCCTTATCATTAGTCTTTGATGGTCTTATTAAATTTCAAAAGTCCTATTCAGTCTTGCTCAAACTCTTTCCCCCCATTTTTTTTTTCTCTTCATCATCTTTTATAGTTTCACTAATTTTAAAAAGTTTCTCCTATTTAATCGAGATTTTTGTAGTACCTTAAAGCATTACAATTAAGATATTCATGTAAAATTATTTATGGCTAAGATTGAACATGAAGCTATTACAACAAAGATATTGAATATCTATTTTGTTGCCTCATTGTCCTCATCATTTGTACTAAAATATGAATCGAAATAAATTTACAATATAAAATTTTTGTTTTAAAAGGTAATGTCTCCATATATGGTAGTTTTCTAGAAAGAGATGTCTCTAACAAATTTGCCAATATATATATATATATATATATATATATATATATATATATATATACATACATACATACATACATACATACATACATACATACATACATACATACATACATACATACGACTAATAATTCGATTACCAGTAAGAACAACTTCCAAGAACAGTATATAAGAACAATTAATAAACAAGTGACCCAAGTAATTCATACGAGTAATTCATAAAAGAAAAAGGCAAACTTGTTAGGTAAGCCATCCAGTATGACTCTTGGGCAGTAGTATAGCAGCTTTTATGCCTCCCTGAATACACTTTAAATCGAAAAGAAAAATTGTCACTTAAACAGAAAATTAGAAACAACCACAATAAAATAAAGTTCAAATAATCACTAAAAAAGCTTAACCATACAGCTCGTAATCTAATAAAAAAGCTCCCCGACAAAAATATTTCTCTATGATGAAGTATAAATCTATGTCTCTCTTACTATCCTTGTTTCTCGTGCTCAACCATCCATCATACTCCCTCTTTACCTGACCCTCTCTCTAACTGTAATTATTCGTGTATTTTTCTATTATTCATATTTCTTTAATAAGATACAAGGCCAAACAACTCTACCCTTCTCTCCCAACTCGACTCTTTCTTTCTCATCTTAATATTCTTATTCTCACTAATTCTCCCATTTCCTCATATTACCATCATTTTTTTCCAAAAAAAAAAATGCAAGTGAATAAAATATTCTCCTCCAAGGGCTTACTCCCTCATTTTTATTAAGTCAAAATGCTTCCATTTTGTGGAAATTGTCTCAAACTCGCTCTCTATCTTCCTCAAAAGAACGGCGGAAGTGTATCATATAATACAATGGATGTAAATATGCTCCTCCAACGCCCTAACTCTCTCTCTCTCTCTCTCTCTCTCTCTCTCTCTCTCTCTCTCTCTATATCTATCTATCTCTATCTCTCGCTCCCTCTCCCTCTCCCTCTCTCTCGCTCCTTATCCCTCTCCCCTCTCCACCCCTTTTCTCTCGCTCCACTCCCCCTCCCTCCCTCTCGCTATCTATCTCTCTCTCGCGCTCGCTCTCGCTCCTTCCCTCTCCATCTTTCTCTCCCTCTCTCTCGCTCTCGCTTTCGCGCTCTCGCTCCCTCCATCCCTCTCCCTCTCCCCCCTCTCTCTCGCTCGCTCTCTCTCTCTCCATCTCTCCCTTTCCCTCACTCCCCCCCTCTCTTTCTCTCTCTCTTGCACCTGTTGCAGAGAAATGGGAGCAAGTGATGTCCCTGATCATGAGTTAAATGCAATCTCGTATTACCAACCCCAATAAGTACTACAGCAGACTAAAACCCGATATGTAGCCTTTAAAATAATATGATTCTCCTTACCAACATGTATGTGAATGTTTAGATTCTTGGGAGCAGTTTTAATTATCCCAACAGGAACTGAACTCCCTGTATTTGGTGCAGAAACTGCAAGAGTGTTGAAGAGAGGGATGGTTTGATGGGGGAAAGGCTGCAAATGTAGAATAAAAAAGACAGTTTCCATGCATAAGCTAAAATACACAAACATTTTGCCAGCATACATATGATAAAATTCCAAGCAACGCTAAGAAGATGGATCCAAACAGTTCACATAGGTAGAATGATAAACCATCAAACTGTAGAGCATTGTCCATAGAATAAAACCACAGGGCAGCTAAAACTCGACTACTTAGAGATAGTGGAAGACCTCTGAAACAAATAGTCCCACCTGAGGAATTCTTTACAAGCATAAAGTACCAAAACACATATAAGCTTACTACCAGCATTTGAAAAACAAATCAATCTTCTGTCAGTACAAATAAACTGTTACTACCCAACTACACCTAGCTATTTAAAAAAGCATTTAATCTGGACCACTACCTCTGCCTGCAAAACATATCAGGAAAATTGAGGATAGCACACTCTGTAAATTAATTCATAAGATGAGCTAAATATTTAGGGCTAGGAACACATACAGGAGAATGCCCCATTCGCAACATCAATATGGTGCGACCAAGCTCTAGCAAAAGAGCACCTAAATGTCGCATTGCAAGACCAACTTGTTCTGCTTCACTCTGGATCTGGCTCCTCACAGAAGTATGAGTCGAGGTAACCTCTTGCTCCATCCGTCCTACCATGTGCTACAGTGCATAAAATTGTAACTAAACTGTATCAGGTAAAAAGTTCTGTTCTGAGTCATACAGAGAAAAGGCTAGTATTTTGTATCTATCATGACTAATTTTCCATATAAGTGCAAAGAACGATAGAAACATAATAAGTAATTCTAGAAGAGGCAAAAACAGAAATGGCATAAAAAATAATATATTTAGTATATACACAAAAGTTTCCAAAGCCTAAAAGGTAAGATTCATTGAATGGAATTAAAACTCGGCCGTTGCACTACGTAATGGCCGTTCGACAATGGATTTGGAAGTTGCCATTCCGAGCAATCCCGTTATAGAATGCCGCGATAAAAATCACGTCTAACACCAATTCAAACTACTGCACATGAAATAAGGCCATTACATGGACTTGTTAAACTTTCTAGCAACTCTAACCAATTAACCATTTGGCTTGTCTCAAAATTCCCATACTGCTAATGTTACTGTTGCAAAAACAACAGTGAAAACATATATACCATTAAATCTCCTCCCCTTTTTTGAATAAAAGCTTTTCACATTTCTTCTACGAATTATCTCACCTTAAAACAATAATATTCAGTAAATTCCTTTTTTTCTCACTTAATAATTCTCACTTTACACACGAAAAAGCCTTCTCACATGTACTTATCTCTCGCTCTCACTCACACTCTCTCACTAAATATATATATAGAAAAGGCTTCTACGTGAGAAGTTAGAAGAGATATAACTATAATAAACAAGTGATATAAGTCATATAACTCTATTTTAAAAAAAAAAATTAAAAACTTTTTTTTTTGAACTCGATTTTATCTTTAATATGACTCTAAGTGAGAAGTGCTATAACTCTTAAGTAAGAAGTGATACAACTCTAAGTTCTTCTCCTTATTGCACTACTTCTCATCAAACTCACCATAATAAACTATTATGCTTTCGCACACAACCCAAATCATCAGCATCACTTGATCTTTCTCGGTGCTTCATTGAAATTTAATCAGCACACAAGCAGTTATTTTAATGAAAGGCAAAAACTTAACAGAAAGGTAAAGTTTACCACCAAAGTATGACCTAATACCAATTACCAAGTTTACAACAAGAAAATTAGCACCCATAAACCCTACATGTCTGAAGACTGCAATAGATCTTTATGAGTTTGTTGCAATGAACTAACCGGAAAGATACTGCATGATCTGGTAAGATGAGCAATCTAGCTCCGTGAAACAAATATAGCTTGTAATAGGCTGCCGATTCCTATATCCCAAGTCTTACCCAGCCCAAAGAACGTGTAGAGTTCAGATCCCTCAAATGTTGTTGCAGAACTATATTGTTGCTTTAAATTAAAATAAATAATTTGACTAAGTACCGAAATTTCAGCCACCAAATCATGTGAATATCCAAGGACTTAAGCTATTAAAAAAAACAACGTTCAAGAATTTATCTGGTTTTTTCAGGAGATAATTATTGAGGTCCACAAATATCAAGTTCCAAAAAACTGTGCTTGGATAGATCTATTATTACTAACACGTACTTATTTCAGGTCATATGAATCCATCCGCTTGTTTGCTACTTGGATCTAATAAGAGAAGACTTAACACAAACGAATTTTTGATAATGTCATAGTACTAAAATATAGTAGTATCACATTAGCTCACCCTATTTTTTTATGAGACATGAGTTTAGCCATCAATATTCAGCAAGTAATAGAGATACCATGAAGAATATCAGATTCACAGTTTACAACAATACCGAGTAAAAACATAAATTAAATAAACTTAGATTGATTTTGACAAAATTAAGACCTTAATGACTAATATTGCTAATCATATACCCAGAAGCGAACCCAAAGAAGCAGATGGTTGAACAAAGTTGCTGAAATTTAAGGCTAAACAAGGCTCTTGGATTTCCAATAGTAACAAAATAAAACAAAGGTTAGGCAAGTCTCTTGGAATGTCAAAAAATTTCAGTAGAAACAATCAGTACATGAAAAAGAAAGAATCAATATTAGGCAAGTCTTGCGCAAAAGAAGAAGCCTAAAATCAGATTTAACACAAAATCATCACTATCAATGATATGAATGCGGAACCTTAATGCACGAATTTGTTTTTGGTGTTTTATAATTATGAACGAAAATAAAAACTTGATATGATTCCGTGAACGGAACCTAGCTTAGCTTCGAATAACCTTCACTCAGTTAATCTCCACTAAGGGTTCTAACTCTAATTCAATGGCTTCACTCACCAAAGGTTCAAGTTAGGATGTGTTTGAGACTAAGTTTGTTAGCTTCACTCACTAACTCACACAAATCTCGCTTAGTTGTAGGTTTCACTCGCCTAATACTAAGGGTCTTGTGTTTAGGTTCACTCCCTAAAAACAATCAAGTCTTGGAAAATACGTCCAATCCTTCAAAGACTAACAAATCCGAAAATTTCAATCAATAAACTTACTTAGCCTTATAGGACTAGGCATGTATTTATAGAAGAATAAGCAAGAAAGCCTTGCTCTCCAAGTACATCAAATCACATGCCTAACATAGAAGAATTTAAGGAAACTCTCCCCTAAACATAAGCCTAGAATCTAGCACAAAAATAAGGAAACTAGTGATTTAGGAAAGCTTTGCAAAAACTTTCCATAAACCTTACAATTCCACACGGCACTCCCCTTCCTTATTACAACTCATGACAACTCATCTACTTGGAGCCTAAGTAAATGAATTACAAGCTGATTTTCGAAACTTTATTAATTAAGCTACTTTAACTAACTAACTTAACTAACAATAACAATAAAAACATATTTTTGGTTACATGTAAAACCTCTACTTTAAGAGTAAAGTAAAACCATGCAACAACCCTAAGAAAGCAAATTAAACCTATATTGATCTCGTATCAATCAAGAACTAGAAACGCAAGTATAGCTTGTTGAGGACTTATGACCACCCCATGGAATCCACCTTTAGTGTTTGATTAGACTCATCTCACTCTGTCCCAATCAGAAAAGGGAACATTACAAATTAAAAGAAATCCATTCAAGAACACAAAGAAAGTTAGATGTATGATTAACTAAAGCATATCTTACTTATTTCGAATTTTTTTGGGGGGGAAGGGGGATTGAAGGCACAATAACTACCCTAATGGGAATTTCGCAATGTTAATATTCATCCCCAATCCCCAATTCGAACGAATTTAACCCCTTTGATATGAGCACATCATTGTTTCTACGTAGCAAAATTGTCCATCAACTGATTGACATTAAAATTAGATGACCCTAATCTAAAACTATCTAACTTGAGCTACTGAAACACATCCGATCACCAATTTTGAGAAAGATATGGTCAAATTGGAGCCAAATCCCATACCTTTATTAAGATAACCTCAATAGGTTTGCGATTATGTACAATTTTCAAACAGAATATCTATACATGACAATAGATATACAGACCCCGACACCAAAATTGAAGCAAATAGGCTTCCAAGCTCATCTAACAATCCTCCACTAACAGATTGATTGTTTGACTAAGCACGTACATGCAGACAAGCAAAAATCTAAAATGATGAAACGAGATGCATAGATAAGCTGTCAGCGTAATTACCTGCAAAATCGGACCCAAACAAAACAAAGGAAAGTATGGAAAAAAGTTTTCACTTTCCTCGTAACCAAACACCTTAATGCAACCAGTACAACTTCCAGTTGAATATAGCAAGAAAACAATCACCTAATCATTAAACCTAGATCACTAAATCCAGATTCTTTAACTCCACTAATATACTCTCATCACTAATCAACAATACCACCATTCAACATCATCACTAACACTCCCCGAACTCAAATCGATAACCATCTAATACAATCCTACCAGTTACAACACTAATCACCTAACTACAAATTCAGTCATAAATTCAAAAGAATCCAAAAATAAAACACATGATCCAAAATCAACATTAGAATAATCAACTCAGAGCTAAACTCAGATCCAATATAATTTTATAAAAAAACAAAAACAAACCTTGAGCAAATGAGGATCAAAGACGATTTGGGCATTATTCTGTAACAAAGCAACAGAAGCATTGAAGATGCCATTAACGGCAAGAAGAGCTTACTCAACGGAATTAGAACAAGCTGAACAGGTCATACCGTCATACCACCAACGCTGACTTGAATTCGTCTCGTATTACGATGATCAGCAACTTTAATTTCTTCAATGTCATCAAGTAATCGAACATCTTCGAGGTCCACGTGTAACACCCCAGAATTTCAAAGACCGAAAAGAAAGAAATAATAATATATTTAATAGGACGATGGCGGAAACATCGTCTTCTGGGAATGTCACTACTACAAGAATAGTGTTTAAATAACTAAGTGATAAAAACAAACATAAGTAAATACTATAAGTAAATTAATTACTTAGATTAAAATCAAAATGAGAAAACTATCTCAAACTAAAGAGAAGTCTAGAACTAAAACTCCTAATAGATTATTTCTCGCATCTCAACCCGAGCCCAAAATCAATGAAAATCCCCATCAACAAAACCTGCAAAATATACAACAAATATCCACAATCAGTGGGGAGTAACTAGCAGTTCTCCCAGAACAAAAGCAATCAAAGTACGATTCAGACATAGATTAATAAGAAAGGAAATAATTAAGTCAAGTTAACTACAATATGCATTCACTTCCATATAACTCACAAATAACGCAAATGAATAATAAATAGCAAATGAGTTGGATAAAAATAAATAAATCATCTCAAGAGTACTTTTAGAAAAATAAAAGTATAGGTAAAACAAGTGTCTGAGACAGAAACCGAACGCTAGTGATTCGCAAATCACTTCCTAAGGTTTGTCAGATCGCAATCTCCAGGTCGTCCTATGGGCTTACGTTCCCCCACTGCCCGTGTCTAAGAATGGCCAAACTCCCGATGCGGGGGTAGAACACGAGAACTCCCGACCTCTCGGACGACAACAATTAACCCAGGCTTACCTAGTTCGCAAACCAGGTGGTTTGGCATGTTCTTCACCGGGGACTACATCTATCCCACCGGATGTTCTTATCTCAAAATAAAATCATAAATATCATCAAAGTCTCATTCATTTCAAAAATATTCGTCAAAAGGGATGCCACCCGGCCTTATACCCATAATTCATCAAATGTAATTCTTCAAAAATCCTCAAAATAAATCACTTACAAATTTTCAACAAATATTCCCACAATAAAACTTAATCATCACTAAACATCATCAATGATATTATACTGGTTTTTTTTACAGCAACCACACTCAATCACAAATACATCACCAATTAACTCTAAATCAAATTCATTAAAAGAGTAATAACAATTAAATCATTTTATTCCATAAATCAAACCTAAACATGTGGTTACCCAAATGATGCATACTGTATACTACTGAAAATCAGCAACCCAGAATATATTAAATTATAAATTATATCTGATTTACAAGCACTCAAACAATTTAATAGTGTGTCCTCAATTTCATCACAAAAACACCATAATAATTATGAAACCAACAAATTCGAGCAGTAAAATCACACAAAATTTATCATATAACCCTAATAGCTCTACTGACATGGAAAAATTTTTATTTATAATTTTCGGACTGAAAAAGTATTTTTAACAGTTAATATACAGATTCCTCAAATAAGCCATTATAATAATTAAAAATATAAACAGACGCCCAAAAATTACCAAAAATTCACATAACATGTAAAAACTCACGGAAATACCGGGTTGAACTTTCTATTCTTGAAGGTGCGATAGAGAAAAAACCGGGTTGAACTTTCTATTCTTTTGCTCTTCCTTTTCTCTCTTTCTTTTCTTGAAACGGTGGGGGGTTAAATGAGAATGATGCTGCTGAACTTCTTTGAATAAAAATAAGAATTTTATGGATGTTTAATGGTTGAAATAAAGGGTTTTAATGAAGGAGAATGATTAGGGGGGTTACAAAGCAACAAAGAGTCATGAGAAAAACAAAAGAGAAAAGAAAAGGAGAAGGCTCCCCTTAATACTTCACTTGGCCGGCTGCCCCAAGCCCAACACCCACACAAAACTTTCGGCCCAATTCAACAATGATCCATGCTCCGAAAGCCCGTTACGCGATAAAACGATTAATTCCTAAATCGCGCCTAAACTTTGAAAATACTTAATAATGAAAATAATTCTAATGAATTATATTATAAATATAAATATAATGCACACATTAACACACCATATAATAAAATAATAATTCGGCTCCCAAATTATAAAGAATAAAAATCATTGATCTAGAGAAAATAATAAATTATTTATTTATTATTTTTTTTTACGAAAAGAATATCATTTTAAAATAAACTAACACCAAAAATAAAGAGTGAAAATTACGGGGTGTTACACCACGCCATTGAAGTCATCATCATCATCGGTAACGCGCGAAGACGTTAACTGAACATCTTTGGTGCTCGGCGCCATGGAAGGAGCCGAGCAAAGAACAAAAAGAGGAGAGAGAAAATGATGATTGAGAAAGTGAGAATGGAGGGGAGAGTAGGAGGCGTTGGTTGAAAATGAATTATCTAGGTTAAGGAGGACTGAGGTCTGAGGAGGATGAAGATGGAGGGTTCAGAGGAAAAACGGGAGGGAAAAAAAAAGAACGTGGCAAAGGGAGGGCAGGGATGTGGTTTTGTGAACAGAAGAGGGTAAAATCGTCAAAGCACTGTTCCTAAGAACAGTAACCAGACTTGTGACTTTTTAATGGGTATAGATTAGTCTGTTTCCCAACCCTTTTTTTTCAATATCATAACCCCTGTTTTCTTCTTCCTTTTTCTTTTCACAATATTTCTTTCATCATAACAAAAACATACAATACAAACTCAACTTAATAACTCCCCTTAGCTAGGCTTGGGAAGAATATGTAGGAGGCCGCAGGTTTGTAATGTATGGTTAATAAGGAAATAAGGATTTTAAGGCTCAAAAGAGCTAAACGAAGGGAAATATTATATAAAAGAAAAATCTCTGAAGCTAAAATATATATGGAAAGTATGCCTAAATCATTTCTTCATAGCATTTGTCACAAAAGTCTCAAAGAGTACCAAGTCAAGTTCAAGAGCCACACTTCATAGAAGAACTATCACACAAGAAATAAAATAATGAGACTGATGCAGATGTGTCAGTCTAATAGGCTCAAAAGCTCACAAGATTTTGGTCTATCTATCTAGCCAACTTATTTGGGAGAAGCAACTTTTTCCAATGATATTATGAATCTATCAAGTCTGACCATTCTCCTACCAATCACATAGGCATTCCCAAAATCTTTATTTTAGAACAATTTTTTTTTTTGTTAAAAACAAGTTAGATTAGAGTTTCTTATCAACTTTTACTAATAGCCATTCCTTAGGAAATAAAGAGGTAGAATCCTAAATGAAATGCAACAATACTAAAACTAATGCAAACAAAAGCACAATTTTTTTAAATTTTTTTTAAAACTTTTTTATATGAATCAAACAACAGTAATAAAATTACTATGCAAATGCAATAGAAAGATAACTGATACTAGCCTTAAGCATAGTTTAGTCAAAAATTTTGACAGCATGTCCTCTCAAAGTAGGGCATTTATACTTCTTTCTCTACACAAAACCAACTACATCACAACATTGAATAAGCATGCATCTCCCCTACACTTACATTTTTCATTGTCCCTAATGAAAAAGGAAAAAAAAAAAGAAAAAAAATGAAGGAAAGAATGAGAGGACTTAGTTGGTTTTTGTGACGAAGTTGGGGAGCGAGGTTACAACGCATTGATATTGTGTTGTTGTATTGCTTTTAATAATGTACTGGACCAGTGACTGTGGTGTGTTTGTAGGGCATGTTGATATGCGAGGCCAAGGGGTCAGACCATGCCACCAGTAGGCTTAGCAAGCTCCGATCATGGGGCTACTTTCTTGGGTTATTACAAATTCAATAAGGCCCATAGCAAGAGAGAAACACCATCATAATCTAAAATCCAGATATAAAGAAATTACGTGAATATGAAGAAGGAAAGAAAAGAAAAAACAGCAAAACATGACCTAGAAGGAAGAAAGTAATCTATATCTATATATAAACCTAGAAAATTAAACCTAGGTGTCATGCCCACAGTAATTTCGCCAATATGTCGTCTTCCTATCCCGTTCTGCAGTTGAGCTACCACGTGTAGCATTTTTGCAAGATATCGATTACGTGTCGCTTACACATAAATCTTAAGTGTGTGTGTCGTGATCTTCATAGCTAGGAAATTGCAATCATGAAATCAATTATGATCGTTTAGATTAGGAAAGCCGAAAATAAATTACCAAATTCAAGCCGATAATAAAATTTTTCCTTTGATCATCTCATATCCGAAATTTGAGGGGGAATATATAAGAATATGCTTTACTAAATCCTTTTGTAATTGATATTCATATCCTTAAATCAAGAATGATGTCATATCAAAATGGTAAATAATCAAAGAAAAACTTAAGTAAATCAATATAGACAAGAACTAGCTTTGCCGAAAATTTTCATAATTCATCTACTGCTAGCTTTATAATGTACTATTCTCTCAAATTTTCATAATTTCATATACTGCTATTTTGCATGATCAGAAGAATGGGTCCACCACACCACCAACACCCGCACGATCAGAACACAGCTGCATTAGACAGAGGAAAAAAGAAGAGGGAGATGCAACTAGCTTTAGAACACAGCCCAGGTGAAAGAGAAAAAGAACAATTTCACAGCAAATTAACTCCAAACATCCCAAATTCATAGAGGTAAACATAATAACATAAAAACAAAATTCTCAAGAAAGAAGAATAAAATAAGAAAAAGAAAAGAGAAAAAAGTAGTACCATAAACAGACCTTCCCATTCTTCTCATGAACATCACATGCAATTGAACATAATCACCATTGAAGACGAAAAAACCAACTTTGAGAAGGAAAGCCATCATGATTTAGCAAAAGCATCACATCATGCAATTTAACATGAACATCTCCGACGACGACAACCTCAAAATCATTCATTATATAATGCAATCGGGCTCTGGATAAATTGAGAATGAGAGATTGAAGATGAGATTGAAGCGTTGGAGAAGCCAAAGAAATCGAAGAGGAGATGATGTTGTTGCATAGAGAAAGACTTGGGGCTTAAAGTTGATGATTTAGAGAAGAAGATGAGTATCATTTTGTTAAAGCGGTTTAGCTAGGGTCGATTTATATTCTTTTTTGAGGAAAAAGATCGATTTATTTTCTTAATATAATATATTGATGAATCTAACAATTATAAATTGATGTTATCTAATGTTTTGTTAGGTTAATATTATAAATTTAGATTATAAGTGATATTTTTTTAACATGGTACATAAAGAATTGTTTCAATTGCTGAGATTATAAATTGATAATTAGATTATCAGCTAATTTCGAGTTATATGAGATTGTGGTATCCGATTTTTGACTGTCTTAATTAACGGTCTGAATCCCACGAAAGTCTCTCATTGGACTTTGAGTTTTAGAAAACTTGGAAGTCACCACCCTATTAAATTCTGAATAGGGACAGATTTATTTAATAAATCGTTTTAAAATCAATTTCAAGAAAAATCATTTAAAACGATGATGACTTCATATGGATAAGGTTTTTTGAAAATTGGTCTTTCATATCATGAGATAGGGTTCGGGGTTTAGGTTAAGAGGTGCGAATGTCTGGAACTCGTCTCCTCTTTCGTTCTAAAGAACGGGCTCTTACTAAATGCGTTATTTTCCATTTTAAAGTAATCATGGCTATTAAAAAGAAAGAAAATCACTTACTTTGCACATATACACATTAACCATTTTTTTATTTAGGACCAATATATCATTTGTACATGGTAGGTTTCCGCACTGAAGTTGCACTATGTACCAATCATTGCGGGATTGGCATCCACTCATGGATCAAAACCGTCATAGTTCGAGCATAGGTCTCACCCTAAATGGCCAATTCCACTTGGGGAAAGAAGAGAGGGGAATAGACTATGAATAACTCACTTTTAGAATTAAACAAATCTATTTGAAATGAGGTAATCACTCCAATTAGTGATTGAAATGAGATTAAGATAATCACCTTAATTAGTGATTAAATATGAAGGATTAAGATAACCACCTTAATTAGTAATTAATAAGGAAGGAAATAAGTTACCACCCTAATTAGAGATTATTCAAGGAAAGATAATCACCTTGATTAGTGATTAACAATGAAGGTTAGGAAATAATCACCCTAATTGATGATTATTGAGGTTTAAGATAATCACTCTAATTAGTGATTAAATATGATGAAAGGTTTAAGCTAATCACCCTAATTGGTGGTTAATCAAGGTTTAAGATAATCGCCCAAATTAGTGATTAAATGAGAAAAATAATCGTCCTAATTAACGATTATTAGAGTTTGAAATAATCACTCTAATTAGTGATTAAAAATGAGAAGAATAATCGTCTTAATTAACGATTATTAGGGTTTTGAGGTAATCACTCCGGTTAGTGATTAAAAGAAGTTTGTGTCAACCGCTCTAATTAGCGATTAATCGGGGATTGAAATAAGCACCTTAATAGTGATCACGTTTATGATTTTCAAGAGGTCTTAGAAGGTTTGCTTCCTAATTGAAGGCTTTTGAGAAATAATCTTAATTGAAGATTATTAAGTCATTTGGAGAGAAATGATCAATTTGAGATTAAATTTGGAGATTTGTGTTTGGCTAATTGAAATTTGACCATTGAAAGTCAGACACGTGAAACGGCCTAACATCAATTTGGAGATCATAATTACCAATCTAATTATGTAAAATTATATAATTAATCCATTTGAATATGGAGAACAAATTTTTAAAATGTAAGATGGATCATCATACAATTTAACTTAATTAGATTTGCAATTTTTCCTCTTAATTGAGGTTGGGTCATCTGATTCATATATTATGATATATTGGCCCAACATGCAATATTTGTAACATTGGTTGCTCATTTTATTAAAAAGAGTTGTGGAATTATTTATGAAAATTATGCATAAACATCTCCATGTTTTTTTTATTAATTGAGTGACGCAATAATTATTTACAAAGAATCATTATCACAACAAAATGTACAAAACCTATGATCTATACAAATCTTCAATCTTGATCTTCACCATGAAGCTCCTTGATCTTCACCTCCTTGAATGGGATTTGGAATTCATGTATATTTATACACTTGTGAAAATTAAAGATTAATTAACCTCCTTGATTTTGATTTTTTATGAAAATTTTATTGATTTTTATTTACATGATAAAATGAGTCATTTTAAGATAAACTTAAGGAATTCACGATTTTTTATTCACATTTTCGTATGAAAAGAAAACATTTTTATGAAAGTTGAGTTAATCACTTTATTTCATTTTCCAGTTGTTCTTGTACTGACTTACAAAAATCATAACTTTCTGTACAAAGTGTTAAATTGAGCACATGGTACATCTATGGATATATTAGTGAGTTCTTTATGTTGTATCAAAATTTCACAAATGTTTAGTGAACACTTGAATTATGGTGAACTTTGTATTCAAACTGGTCAAAACAGGACCTTTATTCGATTCGTTCTTTGATATCCGACTTATTGAACTTATTTTGAAGTGAAATTTGGTATGAACATTCTAGACACATTAAAAGACTAGACTGGAAATTTTTACTTGAATTGGACATTTGTAAGACCATTTTTATTTATTTTCTTAACTGAATAGAAAATCAGTATTCCAAAATTTTGTTATTTACATGAATGATTTTGTAAAAATGATGTAAAATTGTATCAAATTCATATGAACATGATTTTTATATTTTTGAAAATCTACTAATGTTTTCTTCAAACTTGATGTTTTTAGTTTTATCTCAATGACTTCATTTTTTATTTATTTGACAGAAAAATCCTAGATGGTACTGGACAAAATCAGTTTTGCACAACAATGTTGTATGATTTTTAATTATTTACAAAAAATTCGTTTTTTAGAAATTCCAAAGCCCAGTTGCTGGAAACATCTTGCACTTCATAAGAAAAATGTTAAATCCTACGAATTAATTAGTTAATGCAGGCGAAAAAATAAAAAAAATATAGGAAAGTAAAACTGACTATAATTACAGCATCATATTTTCTTTTTATGGAGATGTTTTTGCATAACTTATCTTGATTTTTTTTTATGAAATCATTTTAGGTGATGAATAAAAACTTGATTAAGGAAAATCACATAATCACATTGTTTCCTAAGAGTCACCCCATTAGAGGTGACTATTCTAGGTGGGGTGATTTAAGGTTGGGAACCTATTAGGACTTCCACATACCCAAATCACTCCAAAGATTAAAAAAATGATAAGAAGAAAACAAGGAGAAAGTTAGTAGATGATTAAGAAGATAATCAAAAAACTAATAAAACCTTCAACTTTACCTTGCTAGCTCAATGATGCACTTCCTTTTTGCAAATTTTTCTATTTTTTTTTTGTGATTTTCTTAATTTCTAGGTGAGTTTCTAAATCTTCTTAATTACTAATTTAAACCCTTTTTTTGTGTTTTTTTTCTTCTTTTGATGAACTTCTTTACTTACTAATTATCTTACTAACTTTTTTTTTTTCTTTTCTTAAGTGTGATTTCTTTAGAGGAAAGGAGTAGAGAAGATGAGAGAATTAGTGAAGTTAAGTTGAACTCTTTTCAACTTGGTTTTGAAGTGGAAAAAATGAAGGTATTTATAGAGAAATGAAGGAGGTGAACTAGGGTTTCAAAGAGGTAGAAAATCAGATTTTTCATCCTTAATCACCCTAATGACATCACTCTAATGACCTCATCCTAGTGACATCATCAAATCTCTTTGAAAATACAAATATTCTTATTCTCACATCTTTTCATGATTCTTATTGTCTAACTAATGGATAAAGGATATGTTTAGTGGATAAAGAATGTATTCTTATTCTTTATCCAATGAGCAATGACTTGACCATCAAGAAAACTGATTTTCTTTATCTAATGGTTCCAGCTTTTTACAGTTTTTCATGGTCTTGATGACAAACAAGTTGTCAAGTCACCATTACTTACTTTTTATGACTCCATGTGTTATCATGTCACCTTAAATTATAACATTGTCAGGTCATGTCACCTTAAAGTGATGCATTGTTAAATCTTGTCACCTAAAAGGGCTGACCAAAGGTTATTATCTTCTATGGTGGACCAAACCTCATATGGCAAAATTTTATCTGTTTTTTCCGAAATCTTTCAGAAGATTTTTCATGCATAATGCTAATTTGCTTTATCAAAAAATGATGATCACTATATAAAATAGATTGATCAAGGTCATTTATTTTGGATGATCATTAGGAAAAGGGATTGTATCAACGTTTTTGATTCATCATTGACACAGTTTTTTTTTTATGTTCGGCTTTAATAAAAATTGCCATACCACAAATGCTTGGTCATTAACCATTGTGAAGGATGCTCCTTATTATCCTATGGACAATACTCAAACCTTTTGTGTAATACTCCGTATTTTGGGAGTTATGTTCTTATAAATAAGAAAAATATAAAGTAAAAATGAAAGTATTTTGTAATATAGTTTAGGTAAGCATACAGTTATAAATTAAATATACAACCTACTTTCGTACCTAATTATATTCAGTTTGGTTAAATAATAAATCAGAGTTCGTTTTCGAAACAAATTCTAATAAACTAAGGTTTCTCTTACTATAAATAAGAAAAGGAAGAAAAAAAATATATTAGAAAACCTATTTGTTTAACTCAGCCGTTTTCTTTTCCTCTCTTCACTCTCAAGATCTTTTCTCTCTCCTCTTTTCTCTTCCTCCTCACGCTGCCCCTCACGCTGCTCCTCCTCCTTCGTTCGTTTTCTCTTCTCCCGTTGAGTGGTGCGCGAGGCTTTGTGCGGCTGCTGTCGAGGTTGTTGTGCGGCTGTTGTCGAGGTTCGCGCGAGGGTTGTGCCGGAATTGGTGCGAAGCTGTGTGTGTGGTGAGAAGGTGCTGGGCGATCGAGGTTCGTGCGCGAGGGTCGTGCCGGTGTGGTGCGCTGCTGGTTGCCGGCGTGCAGGTTGGACGGGTGGTGGTCGACTTGTGGTGGTCGACGTGTGGTGGTCGGTGTGTGGTGGTTATTCTCCCTCTTTTCTTCTTTAAATTAATTTATATAATCTGATTTTGTTATTTTTATGTATCTTTGATTAAGTTGGTAATTATAAGTAAAGTATGGAATTAGTAAAAATAATCGATTTATAAATTATGTTGTAATTCTTATGATAACTCTATTTCTCAAATCCGATTTTATTGTACTTGTGTATATAATGGTTTAAGTTGGTTTTGTAAATTAAGTGTAGTAAAAGTTAAAGGAAATCGATTCTTGAGTATACTATTAATTCTTAGGATGATTTTAATTCTTAATTCTAATTTTATTACACTTATGTATATTTGTGTAAGTTTTAGTATTATAAACCAAGTATAATATAAGTTGTCAAAAATTAGATTTGCAAACATATAATTATCTTAAATATGTTAGTTTCAATAAAGTTTATGAAAAAGAAGTTTAACCAACAAGAACGTTTATATTTTTATTCGAAACACTAAGTTTTACCTAGTTAGTTAAGTTGGTTTTATTTTCATGATATCAAGGAATTAGAACTCGAATTACTTTTATTATTCGATTAGGTCCCAATTTCATGCTTGAACGTTTAAGTAGTCGCCGAAGATTCTCCGTTACAAGGTACGTACGCGTACTAGTTCGATTGGGTATGTTAGTATCATGTTTAGGTTATGAATTTCGTCATTGGAACCTAGAATCATGATAGGGAACAATTGTATGGTTATGATTGATGAGATTGTTTGGTAACATGAAATCAATTGGAAATCTCGCATGTATTTCCTTGTTGTATGACTTGTGAGTTGAAATGCATTATTATTGGTATGCGTAATTCTATCGTATCACAAGCATGAAATGAGAATTGGATTGGAATCCTATGATTTATTGTTGTAGCAAGGATGTTACAATAAGTTGCTTAAACTAAAGAATTGAGCAATGTATCTAAGAAGGAAAATTAAATTATTATTTGCATAATGTTGTATGAATGAATAACACTAAGAAGGATTTTTGGCGATAAACTTGTAGTTGGAATCCCTACAAGTATGAACAATGGGGGAGTGTGGGACTTGTTCTACACTCCTACGCAGCCTACCGGTGACGACAGTAGTGTGTTTATAAATTTTGATAACTCAAGTAGGCGGAAGGTTCCGTACGATCTTGGGGGTATGCATACTAAGGTGATGGGTGTGGAACGGAACAAAACCGTATTTACATTTCATCTAATAGACCAAGTTGTCTATTAAGGATTAAGTAGCCCATATGATTCTAGAAAGATGATCGGTGCCCGTTCGATGCCAAATAAATTGTAAAAACGGAATTTAATGTTTTTGTAGCATCATGTCTAAGAATGGTTTTTGTTATCCCGATTATGCTTAGTGTATTATTTAACCGATTATGTACGTATTCAAAGATAGCCGATTGTTTGTTGTTTGTGTTTGTTTGTTGACCTGTGATGAACCATTAATAATTCAATGGGGAGCAGATTAGGTATGATGGTGTTGCTGCATGAGAAAGGGCATGCGGGGAATATTATTTAGCTTATAAACTTTTAAATGTTTTGTTGAACTTATAGAATTATTATAATCTACATAGATAATGGTTTGAATAAAAGGGGTCAATGATGATTCCCGAGTTGTAGTTTAAAGTAAATATTTTATTTCCGCTGCAATGTAGTTTTCATAATAAGGAGTCGTTAACGTTTTAATTTCAACAAGCCTTGCGTTTTACCGCGGCGGTAACACTCCCAAAGTCGATGCAACGTAGTTTAGACGTTATGGATTTTGGGGGTGTTACAAAACTGGTATCAGAGCCAAAAGTTCCTATTTTCAAAGATGTTTTAAAAGATTTTTAAAATGGGTAGTATGGGATAAGAGCATATAGATTACTTTTGCGTGCATTGAATCATAGGAATGATTTTATTTGTACTGCCTTTCTGCCTTTATTTGTCTGATTATATGAAATGTGGTGTGGTTTGCTTGATTGAATTTGTGAAAGGTTCTTTGAAATCTTTGAAATATGAATAGATTAGAAGGATGTACAAGAATAGGTGTACAGATAGTGATATTTTATAGACGCACTAAGTTAGATATTGAAATATTTTATTCCCTAAAATTTCGAAGTAGTATAATATTTCCAAAGATGTTTCAAAAATGTATTGAACTAAAACCTTATTTCGAATATTTTAGGAAAGAACCATCTAATTGTTGTAAATATTTTGAATCTCTTTAAGGAGTTCTAGAATTGAAAGTAATCGTTTTGCCTCTTATATATGTTTATATATAATGTATACTTAAAAATCTTTACTTCCCTGGAACTTAGGCTATTTTCTCCTTTTAATTCGCGAATAGTTTATGACCTAGATCCTCAGGAATACCTGATGAAATACCGAATAGCGGAAGATTGGAACATCTGGGCCTATAAGATTAAGCCGTTATGGAATATAGAACCTTACATGGAGATACTAGACTAAGGACTGAAATGGAGAAAATATACTTTATGTTGCAGTACGTCCCTAAGGAAGAACCCTACCTTTTCGTACACCGCAGATATTAGGATATATGGTTAGAAAATGGAGGTTTTAATGCAATCAAACATACTTACTGGAACCAATACCTTCCTACTGTAGGGCAATTCATCACTGATCTTACATACTGTGTAAATGAATGGAGAATTCGTGAGAAAAGAAGTTGGGAGCCCTCTACCTCATCACCTCTAGTTAGAGGAACCTATCATGTGGGGGAAGGCTCGGGAACTAATGTGAATTCTGAGAACCCTAGTGTTAAATTTGAGCCGCAAACGTCCCCTAGAGCTGCAAAAAGAGCTAGGTACCAAACTTTTGAGGATGAGTTCATACCCGAGGACTACCATATAGCGTCAAACCTTATTGTTATCTATATTTCCGATGATGAAGGGAATAATAGGACATTCTCACAGTGATTAAGGAAGATAATGTTGCACCTATACTTGACTTAGAAAATAAGGAAGATCATAATGAAAATGAGCCTGCTGAAGGGGATCCAATTAAGGAAAATGATCAAGAAGAAGAAGAAGAACCTATAGAGGATGATAAGCCTTTTGAGGATGAAGCCGACATGGAAGAAGGAGTAGAAAATCCTAACTCAGGTGACGAAGCTCACCATTATAGTCCCTAGTTTCTTTTGATTATATAATTAGGATTAGAATATTATTTTATTCGTTTATTTCAGCCTTTAATAAGGCTCGCATGCCAAGTAGCAAATTAGTATTCTTTTTATTCCTTTAGTTATTCATGTTATGTTTTCCTTGGAAACAACAAATTTTACCCTTTTCAATAATAATACAACATTTTTATTCTTTTATTTGATGTAACGTCTTATTTAAGATGTTTATATTACAAGTCAATATAGACTTAATGATTGTTTGAAATAAAAATGTGTTGTATGAACGTGCAAAAGTGTTATAGTTAGGTGAATCAACGATTATGTGTGTGGCACTGAATCGGTCGTTGTGTCAATTTTCAGCGCAGAATGGTTCGTCAAGGCGGCACGCCTGATACCTCTTTGAATGTCGAGCAAACGATTCGTGATCTAGTACAGATCACAGCTAACCTAGCCCAAGGACATAACCGGGATGGGGACTTATCTGAAAAGGTTGCCCGTAGGAACCCACCAAGCATCGAATGGGAAAGGGGGACCCGAAGAATTGGAAAACTCGGGTTGGGGAGTTTGATAAGCTTTTCTTTGCCCTCACCTGTCCAGATGACAAGACTGTGCCCTTAGCAAGCTATTACCTCCAAGGGGATGCCCACTTTTGGTGGACTCAAGCTAAAGACAACCTCCTAAAACAGCCTGACTTTGGGTGGGAAACTTTTAAGAAAGCCCTAAGAGATAAGTATTACCCCCCATACCTCAAAAAGCAGAAAGCCCAAGAGTTTATGATGCTAGAACAAGGGAACCCGTCTCGCTGAGGAGTATTATCGCAAATTCATTGACCCGATGAGATTTGCTCCTGAAGTTGCCCCCTATGAGGAAGCTAAGGCCTCACGTTTTGAATTAGGGCTCACCCTCGACCCGCAAGGGAGACCGGGAGGGGATACTTTCACCTCGTTGGACCATGTTTTTGGCAAAGCCGCCCACCTATAGGCCATAAGGAAACGAGAGGAAGGGGGTAAACAAGGTGAGAAGCGAAAGGAGAATCCAAATCCTGAGGTTTAGAGATTTGAAAAGAAACACCATGGGAACCGTAACAATCAAGCCTCCCAAAGAAATTTCGATAAGGGACCCAACAACGATAACAATAACCGCAACAATAACACCAACAATCGCAGCACCGAGCGTGTGTATAGGTGTAAGAAGTGCCCATACAACCATCCCCGGGAAGGATTGCGAGGGTAATAAGGTGGAGTGTTATGAATGTGGGAAAATGGGGCATAGAGCGTACGAATGCTATTCGAAGAATAAGGTTAACCCCAATAGTCAAGAAAAAAGGAACTATGGAGACAAGCCTATGAATGGGAATGAGAATGGTGGAAATGCATACAATGGGTTATGGAACTCTAATTACTCCAAACTACCAACCAATGCAAATAATCGTGCACCAAATGGGAACCATGTGACCAACAATAATGATAATAAGGGCACAGTGGAAGCTCGTATATGATGACGGCTAGCGAAGAGGAAGCTCGTAGAGATGTTGTCACTGGTATTTTCTCTATCAACTCAAGTCCTGTTAAAGTATTGTTCGATTCTGGAGCATCTTGGTCTTTTATTGCCCATACAAGTATTAGAAGTCTAGCACTGGTCGAGTCCGAGCCAATTTCTATGCCTCGTAGTTATTCCGTCCTGGGGATATTGTTAATTGCTCTAAGAAATTCTTTAATGTCTCACCGAAAATAGGGGAGGGTTTCTTTCCTTCCGATTTAATAGAGTTTAAGGTCCGGGTTACCATCAATTGAGGATTGTTGATCAAGATATACCTCAAATTGCCTTTAGGACTAGGTATGGACACTAGAGTTTACCGTCATGCCTTTCTCGGTTAATCAATGCACCCGCTGTTTGCATTGGACCTCATGAATATTATTTTTTGACCCCCGCCTCGATAAATTTGTAGTCGTGTTCTTAGACGATGTATTGATATATTCAACGAGCAAGGAAGAACATGAGGGACATTTGGGGATTATTTTATACGCTTAGGGAGAACTAATTGTATGCAAAGTTTTAAACATGTTATTCGATTACATAAAGTACCCGGAGCTCTTTCAAGGGGTAGGCGAGTTACGGGGATGTAACTTTTCTTTTAAGGGGGAAGAATGCGATAGAATTTCGCGCTTCCACCCTAACATTTGCTTAAGTCTCGTTATTTATGTGTATTGTTGCTTATGTGACTTGCGAAAACTGGAAAACGCTTGTGAAATTTGGGGACTTAGAAGTGCAAAAGTTCGTCGTTAAGATCGGCTACCTCAAAGTTTCGGGACGAAACTTCCTTTAAGGGGGAAGCCCGTAATACTCCGTATTTTGGGGAGTTATGTTCTTATAAATAAGAAAAATATAAAGTAAAAGTGAAAGTATTTTGTAATATAGTTTAGGTAAGCATACAGTTATAAAATAAATATACAACCTACTTTCGTACCTAATTATATTCGGTTTGGTTAAATAACAAACCGAGTTCGTTTTCGAAACAAATTCTAATAAACTAAGGTTTCTCTTACTATAAATAAGAAAAGGAAGAAAAAAAAAATATATTAGAAAACCTATTTGTTTAACTCACCGTTTTCTTTTCCTCTCTTCACTCTCAAGATCTTTTCTCTCTCCTCTTTTCTCTTCCTCCTCACGCTGCCCCTCACGCCGCTCCTCCTCCTTCTTTCGTTTTCTCTTCTCCCGTTGAGTGGTGCGCGAGGCTTTGTGCGGCTCCGTCGAGGTTGTTGGGCGGCCGCCGTCGAGGTTCGCGCGAGGGGTCAGCCGAATTGGTGCGAAGCCGTGTGTGTGGTGAGAAGGTGCCGGGCGATCGAGGTTCGTGCGCGAGGGTCGTGCCGGTGTGGTGCGCCGCTGGTTGCCGGCGGGTTGGACGGGTGGTGGTGACGGGTGGTGGTCGACGTGTGGTGGTCGACGTGTGGTGGTCGGTGTGTGGTGGTTATTCTCCCTCTTTTCTTCTTTAAATTAATTTATATAATCCGATTTTGTTATTTTTATGTATCTTTGATTAAGTTGGTAATTATAAGTAAAGTATGGAATTAGTAAAAATAATCGGATTTATAAATTATGTTGTAATTCTTATGATAACTCTATTTCTCAAATCGATTTTATTGTACTTGTGTATATAATGGTTTAAGTTGGTTTTGTAAATTAAGTGTAGTAAAAGTTAAAGGAAATCGGATTCTTGAGTATACTATTAATTCTTAGGATGATTTTAATTCTTAATTCTAATTTTATTACACTTATGTATATTTGTGTAAGTTTTAGTATTATAAACCAAGTATAATATAAGTTGTCAAAAATCGATTTGCAAACATATAATTATCCTAAATATGTTAGTTTCAATAAAGTTTATGAAAAAGAAGTTTAACCAACAAGAACGTTTATATTTTTATTCGAAACACTAAGTTTTACCTAGTTAGTTAAGTTGGTTTTATTTTCATGATATCAAGGAATTAGAACCGAATTACTTTTATTATTCGATTAGGTCCCAATTTCATAAGCTTAACGTTTAAGTAGTCGCCGAAGATTCTCCGTTACAAGGTACGTACGCGTACTAGTTTGATTGGGTATGTTAGTATCATGTTTAGGTTATGAATTCTGTCATTGGAACCTAGAATCATGATAGGGAACAATTGTATGGTTATGATTGATGAGATTGTTTGGTAACATGAAATCAATTGGAAATCTCGCATGTATTTCCTTGTTGTATGACTTGTGAGTTGAAATGCATTATTATTGGTATGCGTAATTCTATCGTATCACAAGCATGAAATGAGAATTGGATTGGAATCCTATGATTTATTGTTGTAGCAAGGATGTTACAATAAGTTGCTTAAACTAAAGAATCGAGCAATGTATCTAAGAAGGAAAATTAAATTATTATTTGCATAATGTTGTATGAATGAATAACACTAAGAAGGATTTTTGGCGATAAACTTGTAGTTGGAATCCCTACAAGTATGAACAATGGGGGGGAGTGTGGGACTTGTTCTACACTCCTACGCAGCCTACTGTGACGACATTAGTGTCTTTATAAATTTTGATAACTCAAGTAGGCGGAAGGTTCCGTACGATCTTGGGGGTATGCATACTAAGGTGATGGGTGTGGAACGGAACAAAACCGTATTTACATTTCATCTAATAGACCAAGTTGTCTATTAAGGATTAAGTAGCCCGTATGATTCTAGAAAGATGACGGTGCCCGTTCGATGCCAAATAAATTGTAAAAACGGAATTTAATGTTTTTGTAGCATCATGTCTAAGAATGGTTTTTGTTATCCCGATTATGCTTAGTGTATTATTTAACCGATTATGTACGTATTCAAAGATAGCCGATTGTTTGTGGTTTGTGTTTGTTTGTTGACCTGTGATGAACCATTAATAATTCAATGGGGAGCAGATTAGGTATGATGGTGTTGCTGCATGAGAAAGGGCATACGGGGAATATTATTTAGCTTATAAACTTTTAAATGTTTTGTTGAACTTATAGAATTATTATAATCTACTTAGATAATGGTTTGAATAAAAGGGGTCAATGATGATTCCCGAGTTGTAGTTTAAAGTAAATATTTTATTTCCGCTGCAATGTAGTTTTCATAATAAGGAGTCGTTAACGTTTTAATTTCAACAAGCCTTGCGTTTTATCACGGCGGTAACACTCCCAAAGTCGATGCAACGTAGTTTAGACGTTATGGATTTTGGGGGTGTTACAAGACCGGTATCGAGCCAAAAGTTCCTATTTTCAAAGATGTTTTAAAAGATTTTTAAAATGGGTAGTATGGGATAAGAGCATATAGATTACTTTTGCGTGCATTGAATCATATGAATGATTTTATTTGTACTGCCTTTCTGCCTTTATTTGTCTGATTATATGAAATGTGGTGTGGTTTGCTTGATTGAATTTGTGAAAGGTTCTTTGAAATCTTTGAAATATGAATAGATTAGAAGGATGTACAAGAATAGGTGTATAGATAGTGATATTTTATAGACGCACTAAGTTAGATATTGAAATATTTTATTCCCTAAAATTTCAAGTAGTATAATATTTCCAAAGATGTTTCAAAAATGTATTGAACTAAAACCTTATTTCGAATATTTTAGGAAAGAACCATCTAATTGTTGTAAATATTCTCTTTAAGGAGTTCTAGAATTGAAAGTAATCGTTTTGCCTCTTATATATGTTTATATATAATGTATACTTAAAAATCTTTACTTCCCCTGGAACTTAGGCTATTTTCTCCTTTTAGTTCGCGAATAGTTTATGACCTAGATCCTCAGGAATACCTGATGAAATACCGAATAGCGGAAGATTGGAACATCTGGGCCTATAAGATTAAAGCCGTTATGGAATATAGAACCTTACATGGAGATACTAGACTAAGGACTGAAATGGAGAAAATATACTTTATGTTGCAGTACGTCCCTAAGGAAGAACCCTACCTTTTCGTACACCGCAGATATTGGGATATATGGTTAGAAAATGGAGGTTTTAATGCAATCAAACATACTTACTGGAACCAATACCTTCCTACCGTAGGGCAATTCATCACCGATCTTACATACCGTGTGTAAATGAATGGAGAATTCGTGAGAAAAGAAGTTGGGAGCCCTCTACCTCATCACCTCTAGTTGAGAGGAACCTATCATGTGGGGAAGGCTCGGGAACTAATGTGAATTCCGAGAACCCTAGTGTTAAATTTGAGCCACAAACGTCCCTAGAGCCGCAAAAAGAGCTAGGTACCAAACTTTTGAGGATGAGTTCATACCCGAGGACTACCATATAGCGTCAAACCTTACTGTTATCTATATTTCCGATGATGAAGGGAATAATAGGACATTCTCACAGTGATTAAGGAAGATAATGTTGCACCTATACTTGACTTAGAAAATGAGGAAGATCATAATGAAAATGAGCCTGCTGAAGGGGATCCAATTAAGGAAAATGATCAAGAAGAAGAAGAAGAACCTATAGAGGATGATAAGCCTTTTGAGGATGAAGCCGACATGGAAGAAGGAGTAGAAAATCCTAACTCAGGTGACGAAGCTCACCATTATAGTTCCCTAGTTTCTTTTGATTATATAATTAGGATTAGAATATTATTTTATTCGTTTATTTCAGTTTTAATAAGGCTCGCATGCCAAGTAGCAAATTAGTATTCTTTTTATTCCTTTAGTTATTCATGTTATGTTTTCCTTGGAAACAACAAATTTTACCCTTTTCAATAATAATACAACATTTTTATTCTTTTATTTGATGTAACGTCTTATTTAAGATGTTTATATTGCAAGTCAATATAGACTTAATGATTGTTTGAAATAAAAATGTGTTGTATGAACGTGCAAAAAGTGTTATAGTTAGGTGAATCAACGATTATGTGTGTGGCAATCGAATCGGTCGTTGTGTCAATTTTCGGCGTGAGAATGGTTCGTCAAGGCGGCACGCCCGATACCTCTTTGAATGTCGAGCAAACGATTCGTGATCTAGTACGGATCACAGCTAACCTAGCCCAAGGACATAACCTAGGGATGGGGACTTATCTGAAAAGGTTGCCTCGTAGGAACCCACCAGTACTGAATGGGAAAGGGGGACCCGAAGAATTGGAAAACTGGGTTGGGGAGTTTGATAAGCTTTTCTTTGCCCTCACCTGTCCAGATGACAAGACTGTGCCCTTAGCAAGCTATTACCTCCAAGGGGATGCCCACTTTTGGTGGACTCAAGCTAAAGACAACCTCCTAAAACAGCCTGACTTTGGGTGGGAAACTTTTAAGAAAGCCCTAAGAGATAAGTATTACCCCCCATACCTCAAAAAGCAGAAAGCCCAAGAGTTTATGATGCTAGAACAAGGGAACCTGTCTGTTGAGGAGTATTATTGCAAATTCATTGACCTGATGAGATTTGCTCCTGAAGTTGCCCCTATGAGGAAGCTAAGGCCTCACGTTTTGAATTAGGGCTCACCCTTGACCTGCAAGGGAGACTGGGAGGGGATACTTTCACCTCGTTGGACCATGTTTTTGGCAAAGCTGCCCACCTATATGCCATAAGGAAACGAGAGGAAGGGGGTAAACAAGGTGAGAAGCGAAAGGAGAATCCAAATCATGAGGTTTAGAGATTTGAAAAGAAACACCATGGGAACCAGAACAATCAAGCCTCCCAAAGAAATTTCGATAAGGGACCCAACAACGATAACAATAACCGCAACAATAACACCAACAATCGCAGACCTGAGCGTGTGTATAGGTGTAAGAAGTGCCCATACAACCATCCTGGGAAAGATTGCGAGGGTAATAAGGTGGAGTGTTATGAATGTGGGAAAATGGGGCATAGAGCGTACGAATGCTATTCGAAGAATAAGGTTAACCCCAATAGTCAAGAAAAAAGGAACTATGGAGACAAGCCTATGAATGGGAATGAGAATGGTGGAAATGCATACAATGGGTTAGGGAACTCTAATTACTCCAAACTACCAACCAATGCAAATAATCAGGCACCAATTGGGAACCATGTGACCAACAATAATGATAATAGGGGCACAGGGAAGCTGTATATGATGAAGGCTAGCGAAGAGGAAGCTCGTAGAGATGTTGTCACTGGTATTTTCTCTATCAACTCAAGTCCTGTTAAAGTATTGTTCGATTCTGGAGCATCTTGGTCTTTTATTGCCCATACAAGTATTAGAAGTCTAGCACTGGTTGAGTCCGAGCCAATTTCTATGCCTGTAGTTATTCCGTCTGGGGATATTGTTAATTGCTCTAAGAAATTCTTTAATGTCTCACTGAAAATAGGGGAGGGTTTCTTTCCTTCTGATTTAATAGAGTTTAAGGTCTGGTTACCATCAATTGAGGATTGTTGATCAAGATATACCTCAAACTGCCTTTAGGACTAGGTATGGACACTAGAGTTTACCGTCATGCCTTTCTGGTTAATCAATGCACCTGCTGTTTGCATTGGACCTCATGAATATTATTTTTTGACCCTGCCTCGATAAATTTGTAGTCGTGTTCTTAGACGATATATTGATATATTCAACGAGCAAGGAAGAACATGAGGGACATTTGAGGATTATTTTATACGCTTAGGGAGAACTAATTGTATGCAAAGTTTTAAACATGTTATTCGATTACATAAAGTACCCGGAGCTCTTTCAAGGGGTAGGCGAGTTACGGGGATGTAACTTTTCTTTTAAGGGGGGAAGAATGCGATAGAATTTCGCGCTTCCACCCTAAAATTTGCTTAAGTCTGTTATTTATGTGTATTGTTGCTTATGTGACTTGTGAAAACTGGAAAACGCTTGTGAAATTTGGGGACTTAGAAGTGCAAAAGTTCGTCGTTAAGACTGGCTACCTCAAAGTTTCGGGACGAAACTTCCTTTAAGGGGGGAAGCCTGTAATACTCCGTATTTTGGGAGTTATGTTCTTATAAATAAGAAAAATATAAAGTAAAAGTGAAAGTATTTTGTAATATAGTTTAGGTAAGCATACAGTTATAAATTAAATATACAACCAACTTTCGTACCTAATTATATTCGGTTTGGTTAAATAACAAATCAGAGTTCGTTTTCGAAACAAATTCTAATAAACTAAGGTTTCTCTTACTATAAATAAGAAAAGGAAGAAAAAAAATATATTAGAAAACCTATTTGTTTAACTCAGCCGTTTTCTTTTCCTCTCTTCACTCTCAAGATCTTTTCTCACTCCTCTTTTCTCTTCCTCCTCACGCTGCTCCTCACGCAGCTCCTCCTCCTTCTTTCGTTTTCTCTTCTCCCGTTGAGTGGTGCGCGAGGCTTTGTGCGGCCTACTTGTCGAGGTTGTTGTGCGGGGCTCGCTGTCGAGGTTCGCGCGAGGGTTGTGCCGGAATTGGTGCGAAGCTGTGTGTGTGGTGAGAAGGTGCTGGGCGATCGAGGTTCGTGCGCGAGGGTCGTGCCGGTGTGGTGCGCTGCTGGTTGCCGGCGTGCAGGTTGGACGGGTGGTGGTCCACTTGTGGTGGTCGACGTGTGGTGGTCGGTGTGTGGTGGTTATTCTCCCTCTTTTCTTCTTTAAATTAATTTATATAATCTGATTTTGTTATTTTTATGTATCTTTGATTAAGTTGGTAATTATAAGTAAAGTATGGAATTAGTAAAAATAATCAGATTTATAAATTATGTTGTAATTCTTATGATAACTCTATTTCTCAAATCTGATTTATTGTACTTGTGTATATAATGGTTTAAGTTGGTTTTGTAAATTAAGTGTAGTAAAAGTTAAAGGAAATCAGATTCTTGAGTATACTATTAATTCTTAGGATGATTTTAATTCTTAATTCTAATTTTATTACACTTATGTATATTTGTGTAAGTTTTAGTATTATAAACCAAGTATAATATAAGTTGTCAAAAATCAGATTTGCAAACATATAATTATCCTAAATATGTTAGTTTCAATAAAGTTTATGAAAAAGAAGTTTAACCAACAAGAACGTTTATATTTTTATTCGAAACACTAAGTTTTACCTCGTTAGTTAAGTTGGTTTTATTTTCATGATATCAAGGAATTAGAACTGAATTACTTTTATTATTCGATTAGGTCCCAATTTCATAAGCGGAACGTTTAAGTAGTCAGCGAAGATTCTCCGTTACAAGGTACGTACGCGTACTAGTTCGATTGGGTATGTTAGTATCATGTTTAGGTTATGAATTCTCGTCATTGGAACCTAGAATCATGATAGGGAACAATTGTATGGTTATGATTGATGAGATTGTTTGGTAACATGAAATCAATTGGAAATCTCGCATGTATTTCCTTGTTGTATGACTTGTGAGTTGAAATGCATTATTATTGGTATTGCGTAATTCTATCGTATCACAAGCATGAAATGAGAATTGGATTGGAATCCTATGATTTATTGTTGTAGCAAGGATGTTACAATAAGTTGCTTAAACTAAAGAATTGAGCAATGTATCTAAGAAGGAAAATTAAATTATTATTTGCATAATGTTGTATGAATGAATAACACTAAGAAGGATTTTTGGCGATAAACTTGTAGTTGGAATCCCTACAAGTATGAACAATGGGGGAGTGTGGGACTTGTTCTACACTCCTACGCAGGCCTACTGTGACGACAGTAGTGTGTTTATAAATTTTGATAACTCAAGTAGGCGGAAGGTTCCGTACGATCTTGGGGGTATGCATACTAAGGTGATGGGTGTGGAACGGAACAAAATCGTATTTACATTTCATCTAATAGACCAAGTTGTCTATTAAGGATTAAGTAGCCCGTATGATTCTAGAAAGATGACGGTGCCCGTTCGATGCCAAATAAATTGTAAAAACGGAATTTAATGTTTTTGTAGCATCATGTCTAAGAATGGTTTTTGTTATCCTGATTATGCTTAGTGTATTATTTAACTGATTATGTACGTATTCAGCATAGCTGATTGTTTGTTGTTTGTGTTTGTTTGTTGACCTGTGATGAACCATTAATAATTCAATGGGGAGCAGATTAGGTATGATGGTGTTGCTGCATGAGAAAGGGCATACGGGGAATATTATTTAGCTTATAAACTTTTAAATGTTTTGTTGAACTTATAGAATTATTATAATCTACTTAGATAATGGTTTGAATAAAAGGGGTCAATGATGATTCCCGAGTTGTAGTTTAAAGTAAATATTTTATTTCCGCTGCAATGTAGTTTTCATAATAAGGAGTCGTTAACGTTTTAATTTCAACAAGCCTTGCGTTTTACCGCGGCGGTAACACTCCCAAAGTCGATGCAACGTAGTTTAGACGTTATGGATTTTGGGGGTGTTACAAAACTGGTATCAGAGCCAAAAGTTCCTATTTTCAAAGATGTTTTAAAAGATTTTTAAAATGGGTAGTATGGGATAAGAGCATATAGATTACTTTTGCGTGCATTGAATCATATGAATGATTTTATTTGTACTGCCTTTCTGCCTTTATTTGTCTGATTATATGAAATGTGGTGTGGTTTGCTTGATTGAATTTGTGAAAGGTTCTTTGAAATATGAATAGATTAGAAGGATGTACAAGAATAGGTGTATAGATAGTGATATTTTATAGACGCACTAAGTTAGATATTGAAATATTTTATTCCCTAAAATTTCGAAGTAGTATAATATTTCCAAAGATGTTTCAAAAATGTATTGAACTAAAACCTTATTTCGAATATTTTAGGAAAGAACCATCTAATTGTTGTAAATATTCTCTTTAAGGAGTTCTAGAATTGAAAGTAATCGTTTTGCCTCTTATATATGTTTATATATAATGTATACTTAAAAATCTTTACTTCCCTGGAACTTAGGCTATTTTCTCCTTTTAATTCGCGAATAGTTTATGACCTAGATCCTCAGGAATACCTGATGATATACCGAATAGCGGAAGATTGGAACATCTGGGCCTATAAGATTAAAGCCGTTATGGAATATAGAACCTTACATGGAGATACTAGACTAAGGACTGAAATGGAGAAAATATACTTTATGTTGCAGTACGTCCCTAAGGAAGAACCCTACCTTTTCGTACACCGCAGATATTGGGATATATGGTTAGAAAATGGAGGTTTTAATGCAATCAAACATACTTACTGGAACCAATACCTTCCTACTGTAGGGCAATTCATCATTGATCTTACATACTGTGTAAATGAATGGAGAATTCGTGAGAAAAAAAGTTGGGAGCCCTCTACCTCATCACCTCTAGTTAGAGGAACCTATCATGTGGGGGAAGGCTCGGGAACTAATGTGAATTCTGAGAACCCTAGTGTTAAATTTGAGCCGCAAACGTCCCCTAGAGCTGCAAAAAGAGCTAGGTACCAAACTTTTGAGGATGAGTTCATACCCGAGGACTACCATATAGCGTCAAACCCTCACGTTATCTATATTTCCGATGATGAAGGGAATAATAGGACATTCTCACAGTGATTAAGGAAGATAATGTTGCACCTATACTTGACTTAGAAAATGAGGAAGATCATAATGAAAATGAGCTCTTTCAAGGGGATCCAATTAAGGAAAATGATCAAGAAGAAGAAGAAAAACCTATAGAGGATGATAAGCCTTTTGAGGATGAAGCCGACATGGAAGAAGGAGTAGAAAATCCTAACTCAGGTGACGAAGCTCACCATTATAGTCCCTAGTTTCTTTTGATTATATAATTAGGATTAGAATATTATTTTATTCGTTTATTTCAGTTTTAATAAGGCTCGCATGCCAAGTAGCAAATTAGTATTCTTTTTATTCCTTTAGTTATTCATGTTATGTTTTCCTTGGAAACAACAAATTTTACCCTTTTCAATAATAATACAACATTTTTATTCTTTTATTTGATGTAACGTCTTATTTAAGATGTTTATATTGCAAGTCAATATAGACTTAATGATTGTTTGAAATAAAAATGTGTTGTATGAACGTGCAAAAGTGTTATAGTTAGGTGAATCAACGATTATGTGTGTGGCACTGAATCGGTCGTTGTGTCAATTTTCAGCGCAGAATGGTTCGTCAAGGCGGCACGCCTGATACCTCTTTGAATGTCGAGCAAACGATTCGTGATCTAGTACAGATCACAGCTAACCTAGCCCAAGGACATAACCGGGATGGGGACTTATCTGAAAAGGATGCCTGTTGGAACCCACCAGTACTGAATGGGAAAGGGGGACCCGAAGAATTGGAAAACTGGGTTGGGGAGTTTGATAAGCTTTTCTTTGCCCTCACCTGTCCAGATGACAAGACTGTGCCCTTAGCAAGCTATTACCTCCAAGGGGATGCCCACTTTTGGTGGACTCAAGCTAAAGACAACCTCCTAAAAACACTCGACTTTGGGTGGGAAACTTTTAAGAAAGCCCTAAGAGATAAGTATTACCCCCCATACCTCAAAAAAGCGTAAAGCCCAAGAGTTTATGATGCTAGAACAAGGGAACCCGTCTGTTGAGGAGTATTATCGCAAATTCATTGACCTGATGAGATTTGCTCCTGAAGTTGCCCCTATGAGGAAGCTAAGGCCTCACGTTTTGAATTAGGGCTCACCCTTGACCTGCAAGGGAGACTGGGAGGGGATACTTTCACCTCGTTGGACCATGTTTTTGGCAAAGCTGCCCACCTATATGCCATAAGGAAACGAGAGGAAGGGGGTAAACAAGGTGAGAAGCGAAAGGAGAATCCAAATCCTGAGGTTTAGAGATTTGAAAAGAAACACCATGGGAACCAGAACAATCAAGCCTCCCAAAGAAATTTCGATAAGGGACCCAACAACGATAACAATAACCGCAACAATAACACCAACAATCGCAGACCTGAGCGTGTGTATAGGTGTAAGAAGTGCCCATACAACCATCCTGGGAAGGATTGCGAGGGTAATAAGGTGGAGTGTTATGAATGTGGGAAAATGGGGCATAGAGCGTACGAATGCTATTCGAAGAATAAGGTTAACCCCAATAGTCAAGAAAAAAGGAACTATGGAGACAAGCCTATGAATGGGAATGAGAATGGTGGAAATGCATACAATGGGTTATGGAACTCTAATTACTCCAAACTACCAACCAATGCAAATAATCAGGCACCAAATGGGAACCATGTGACCAACAATAATGATAATAGGGGCACAGGGAAGCTGTATATGATGACGGCTAGCGAAGAGGAAGCTCGTAGAGATGTTGTCACTGGTATTTTCTCTATCAACTCAAGTCCTGTTAAAGTATTGTTCGATTCTGGAGCATCTTGGTCTTTTATTGCCCATACAAGTATTAGAAGTCTAGCACTGGTTGAGTCCGAGCCAATTTCTATGCCTGTAGTTATTCCGTCTGGGGATATTGTTAATTGCTCTAAGAAATTCTTTAATGTCTCACTGAAAATAGGGGAGGGTTTCTTTCCTTCTGATTTAATAGAGTTTAAGGTCTGGTTACCATCAATTGAGGATTGTTGATCAAGATATACCTCAAATTGCCTTTAGGACTAGGTATGGACACTAGAGTTTACCGTCATGCCTTTCTGGTTAATCAATGCACCTGCTGTTTGCATTGGACCTCATGAATATTATTTTTTGACCCTGCCTCGATAAATTTGTAGTCGTGTTCTTAGACGATATATTGATATATTCAACGAGCAAGGAAGAACATGAGGGACATTTGGGGATTATTTTATACGCTTAGGGAGAACTAATTGTATGCAAAGTTTTAAACATGTTATTCGATTACATAAAGTACCCGGAGCTCTTTCAAGGGGTAGGCGAGTTACGGGGATGTAACTTTTCTTTTAAGGGGGGAAGAATGCGATAGAATTTCGCGCTTCCACCCTAACATTTGCTTAAGTCTGTTATTTATGTGTATTGTTGCTTATGTGACTTGCGAAAACTGGAAAACGCTTGTGAAATTTGGGGACTTAGAAGTGCAAAAGTTCGTCGTTAAGACTGGCTACCTCAAAGTTTCGGGACGAAACTTCCTTTAAGGGGGGAAGCCTGTAATACTCCGTATTTTGGGAGTTATGTTCTTATAAATAAGAAAAATATAAAGTAAAAGTGAAAGTATTTTGTAATATAGTTTAGGTAAGCATACAGTTATAAATTAAATATACAACCTACTTTCGTACCTAATTATATTCGGTTTGGTTAAATAACAAATCAGAGTTCGTTTTCGAAACAAATTCTAATAAACTAAGGTTTCTCTTACTATAAATAAGAAAAGGAAGAAAAAAAAATATATTAGAAAACCTATTTGTTTAACTCAGCCGTTTTCTTTTCCTCTCTTCACTCTCAAGATCTTTTCTCTCTCCTCTTTTCTCTTCCTCCTCACGCTGCTCCTCACGCTGCTCCTCCTCCTTCTTTCGTTTTCTCTTCTCCCGTTGAGTGGTGCGCGAGGCTTTGTGCGGCTACTGTCGAGGTTGTTGTGCGGCTGCTGTCGAGGTTCGCGCGAGGGTTGTGCCGGAATTGGTGCGAAGCTGTGTGTGTGGTGAGAAGGTGCTGGGCGATCGAGGTTCGTGCGCGAGGGTCGTGCCGGTGTGGTGCGCTGCTGGTTGCCGGCGTGCAGGTTGGACGGGTGGTGGTCTACTTGTGGTGGTCGACGTGTGGTGGTCGGTGTGTGGTGGTTATTCTCCCTCTTTTCTTCTTTAAATTAATTTATATAATCTGATTTTGTTATTTTTATGTATCTTTGATTAAGTTGGTAATTATAAGTAAAGTATGGAATTAGTAAAAATAATCAGATTTATAAATTATGTTGTAATTCTTATGATAACTCTATTTCTCAAATCTGATTTATTGTACTTGTGTATATAATGGTTTAAGTTGGTTTTGTAAATTAAGTGTAGTAAAAGTTAAAGGAAATCAGATTCTTGAGTATACTATTAATTCTTAGGATGATTTTAATTCTTAATTCTAATTTTATTACACTTATGTATATTTGTGTAAGTTTTAGTATTATAAACCAAATATAATATAAGTTGTCAAAAATCAGATTTGCAAACATATAATTATCCTAAATATGTTAGTTTCAATAAAGTTTATGAAAAAGAAGTTTAACCAACAAGAACGTTTATATTTTTATTCGAAACACTAAGTTTTACCTAGTTAGTTAAGTTGGTTTTATTTTCATGATATCAAGGAATTAGAACTGAATTACTTTTATTATTCGATTAGGTCCCAATTTCATAAGCGGAACGTTTAAGTAGTCAGCGAAGATTCTCCGTTACAAGGTACGTACGCGTACTAGTTCGATTGGGTATGTTAGTATCATGTTTAGGTTATGAATTCTGTCATTGGAACCTAGAATCATGATAGGGAACAATTGTATGGTTATGATTGATGAGATTGTTTGGTAACATGAAATCAATTGGAAATCTGCATGTATTTCCTTGTTGTATGACTTGTGAGTTGAAATGCATTATTATTGGTATTGCGTAATTCTATCGTATCACAAGCATGAAATGAGAATTGGATTGGAATACTATGATTTATTGTTGTAGCAAGGATGTTACAATAAGTTGCTTAAACTAAAGAATTGAGCAATGTATCTAAGAAGGAAAATTAAATTATTATTTGCATAATGTTGTATGAATGAATAACACTAAGAAGGATTTTTGGCGATAAACTTGTAGTTGGAATCCCTACAAGTATGAACAATGGGGGGAGTGTGGGACTTGTTCTACACTCCTACGCAGGCCTACTGTGACGACAGTAGTGTGTTTATAAATTTTGATAACTCAAGTAGGCGGAAGGTTCCGTACGATCTTGGGGGTATGCATACTAAGGTGATGGGTGTGGAACGGAACAAAACCGTATTTACATTTCATCTAATAGACCAAGTTGTCTATTAAGGATTAAGTAGCCCGTATGATTCTAGAAAGATGACGGTGCCCGTTCGATGCCAAATAAATTGTAAAAACGGAATTTAATGTTTTTGTAGCATCATGTCTAAGAATGGTTTTTGTTATCCTGATTATGCTTAGTGTATTATTTAACTGATTATGTACGTATTCAGCATAGCTGATTGTTTGTTGTTTGTGTTTGTTTGTTGACCTGTGATGAACCATTAATAATTCAATGGGGAGCGATTAGGTATGATGGTGTTGCTTGCATGAGAAAGGGCATACGGGGAATATTATTTAGCTTATAAACTTTTAAATGTTTTGTTGAACTTATAGAATTATTATAATCTACTTAGATAATGGTTTGAATAAAAGGGGTCAATGATGATTCCCGAGTTGTAGTTTAAAGTAAATATTTTATTTCCGCTGCAATGTAGTTTTCATAATAAGGAGTCGTTAACGTTTTAATTTCAACAAGCCTTGCGTTTTCCGCGGCGGTAACACTCCCAAAGTCGATGCAACGTAGTTTAGACGTTATGGATTTTGGGGGTGTTACAAAAACCGGTATCGGAGCCAAAAGTTCCTATTTTCAAAGATGTTTTAAAAGATTTTTAAAATGGGTAGTATGGGATAAGAGCATATAGATTACTTTTTGCGTGCATTGAATCATATGAATGATTTTATTTGTACTGCCTTTCTGCCTTTATTTGTCTGATTATATGAAATGTGGTGTGGTTTGCTTGATTGAATTTGTGAAAGGTTCTTTGAAATCTTTGAAATATGAATAGATTAGAAGGATGTACAAGAATAGGTGTATAGATAGTGATATTTTATAGACGCACTAAGTTAGATATTGAAATATTTTATTCCCTAAAATTTCGAAGTAGTATAATATTTCCAAAGATGTTTCAAAAATGTATTGAACTAAAACCTTATTTCGAATATTTTAGGAAAGAACCATCTAATTGTTGTAAATATTCTCTCTTTAAGGAGTTCTAGAATTGAAAGTAATCGTTTTGCCTCTTATATATGTTTATATATAATGTATACTTAAAAATCTTTACTTCCCCTGGAACTTAGGCTATTTTCTCCTTTTAATTCGCGAATAGTTTATGACCTAGATCCTCAGAATACCCGATGAAATACCGAATAGCGGAAGATTGGAACATCCGGGCCTATAAGATTAAAGCCGTTATGGAATATAGAACCTTACATGGAGATACTAGACTAAGGACCGAAATGGAGAAAATATACTTTATGTTGCAAAGACGTCCCTAAGGAAGAACCCTACCTTTTCGTACACCGCAGATATTGGGATATATGGTTAGAAAATGGAGGTTTTAATGCAATCAAACATACTTACGGGAACCAATACCTTCCTACTGTAGGGCAATTCATCACTGATCTTACATACTGTGTAAATGAATGGAGAATTCGTGAGAAAAGAAGTTGGGAGCCCTCTACCTCATCACCTCTAGTTAGAGGAACCTATCATGTGGGGGAAGGCTCGGGAACTAATGTGAATTCTGAGAACCCTAGTGTTAAATTTGAGCCGCAAACGTCCCCTGAGAGCCGCAAAAAGAGCTAGGTACCAAACTTTTGAGGATGAGTTCATACCCGAGGACTACCATATAGCGTCAAACCTTACTGTTATCTATATTTCCGATGATGAAGGGAATAATAGGACATTCTCACAGTGATTAAGGAAGATAATGTTGCACCTATACTTGACTTAGAAAATGAGGAAGATCATAATGAAAATGAGCCTGCTGAAGGGGATCCAATTAAGGAAAATGATCAAGAAGAAGAAGAAGAACCTATAGAGGATGATAAGCCTTTTGAGGATGAAGCCGACATGGAAGAAGGAGTAGAAAATCCTAACTCAGGTGAGGAAGCTCACCATTATAGTCCCTAGTTTCTTTTGATTATATAATTAGGATTAGAATATTATTTTATTCGTTTATTTCAGTTTTAATAAGGCTCGCATGCCAAGTAGCAAATTAGTATTCTTTTTATTCCTTTAGTTATTCATGTTATGTTTTCCTTGGAAACAACAAATTTTACCCTTTTCAATAATAATACAACATTTTTATTCTTTTATTTGATGTAACGTCTTATTTAAGATGTTTATATTGCAAGTCAATATAGACTTAATGATTGTTTGAAATAAAAATGTGTTGTATGAACGTGCAAAAGTGTTATAGTTAGGTGAATCAACGATTATGTGTGTGGCACTGAATCGGTCGTTGTGTCAATTTTCAGCGCAGAATGGTTCGTCAAGGCGGCACGCCTGATACCTCTTTGAATGTCGAGCAAACGATTCGTGATCTAGTACAGATCACAGCTAACCTAGCCCAATGACATAACCGGGATGGGGACTTATCTGAAAAGGTTGCCTGTAGGAACCCACCAGTACTGAATGGGAAAGGGGGACCCGAAGAATTGGAAAACTGGGTTGGGGAGTTTGATAAGCTTTTCTTTGCCCTCACCTGTCCAAATGACAAGACTGTGCCCTTAGCAAGCTATTACCTCCAAAGGGATGCCCACTTTTGGTGGACTCAAGCTAAAGACAACCTCCTAAAACAGCCTGACTTTGGGTGGGAAACTTTTAAGAAAGCCCTAAGAGATAAGTATTACCCCCCATACCTCAAAAAGCAGAAAGCCCAAGAGTTTATGATGCTAGAACAAGGGAACCTGTCTATTTAGGAGTATTATCGCAAATTCATTGACCTGATGAGATTTGCTCCTGAAGTTGCCCCTATGAGGAAGCTAAGGCCTCACGTTTTGAATTAGGGCTCACCCTCGACCCGCAAGGGAGACCGGGGAGGGATACTTTCACCTCGTTGGACCATGTGTTTGGCAAAGCTGCCCACCTATATGCCATAAGGAAACGAGAGGAAGGGGGTAAACAAGGTGAGAAGCGAAAGGAGAATCCAAATCCTGAGGTTTAGAGATTTGAAAAGAAACACCATGGGAACCAGAACAATCAAGCCTCCCAAAGAAATTTCGATAAGGGACCCAACAACGATAACAATAACCGCAACAATAACACCAACAATCGCAGACCTGAGCGTGTGTATAGGTGTAAGAAGTGCCCATACAACCATCCTGGGAAGGATTGCGAGGGTAATAAGGTGGAGTGTTATGAATGTGGGAAATGAAGGCTTTATGTCTTTTTAATCAAGCATCATAATTATTTTTACTCTCTTTTTTTTTTTTTTTTTTTTTTTTTTAAGTTTGTAGGAAATGAAGGCTTTATGTCTTTTTATGTATGAATGTATGAAATGAAGTACCCTAGTTGGGATGAATAAAAGATCTGTGTGTGAGAATTATCTGCTTGTGAGAAATTCAATGTGAACACAATATTAAACACGTGCATACTTTAACATTAAATAAGACATGCAAATCATAATTAACTAATCATATGACACATAAACATAACATATAAGCCTTAATAATCAAGGACATGTTTCATCATCTTCCTTTTCCTTTTTTTTTTCCTTTATTCCTTTTTTGTTTTTTTTCTTTTTTTTTTCTCTTTTTTTTTTTTGCATACATCATATGAACATCTTAGAAACACATGGCATGTTTATTGAGAATAACCAGATAGGATACAAAACCCACAAACTGCTTGGTTACTTAATCATGACAATTACAATTACTTTGATGCCTAAGCGTAGTATTTCTTCAACTGATCAAGATTAGTGAAATGGGTGAACTCATTTCCATCAAAATCTATTAGCTTCACTGCTCCAGCTGTGGTGACATGCTTGACCAGGAATGGTCCAGACCAGTTAGGCTTGAATTTCCCTCGAGGATCATGCAACGGAGATCTATTTTCTTTTAAAACCAGATCACCTTCTTGAATGTCTCTATCTCGAATCCTTTTGTTAAATACACGAGCAATTCTCCGTTGATAGAGTTGTATGTTATGCAATGCTTGTAGTCGGCGCTCATCTGCGAATGCAAGCTCATCATAGCGAGTTTTGTGCCACTGGTCTTCTGAGATTTCACTTTCTGCTACGACCTTGAGAGATTATATCTCCACCTCAACTGGTAGGATTGGCTCCATCCCATAAACCAAAGAATACGGGGTTGTTCCTGTTGGAGTCCTAATTGATATCCTATATCCCCAAAGGGCATATGGTAGTTTGTCATGCCATTCCCTAGTCTTTTTAGTCATTTTGGCAACAATAGTCTTGATTGTTTTATTGGCTGCTTCCACCGCTCCATTTGTTTAGGGACGATAAGGTGAGGACTGATGATGCTTGATTGCATATTTTGCAAGAGTGGTCTTCAGATGACCCTCAAATTGTGATCCATTATCAGAGATGATTTCAAAAGGTATGCCATACCGACAGATGATGTTGTTAATCACATATTTCGAGACTTGCTTTGCCCCTAGCTTTCAAAATGATGCAGCTTCAACCCACTTCGAAAAGTAATCAATTGCTACAAGAATATACTGATGCCCATTTGAAGCCTTTGGATGAATTTGTCCGATTATGTCTATGCCCCAACTTGAAAACGGCCAAGGAGAGGTCATATTATGTAATGATACAGGTGGCATATGATTGAGGTTAGCAAATACTTGACACTGCTTACAGGCGCGGACAAAGCTGATGGAATCACCTTCTAGAGTGCTCGAATAAAAACCTGCTCGCAAAATTTTACGAGCCAGCATTCTTCCATTCATATGGGGTCCACATTCCCCTCCATGAACTTCCTCCATGATGACTTGCTTTTCGCTGTCATTTACGCAGAGCTGTAGAGTACCATCAAACCCTTTGTGATACAGTCTGCCTTTTAGTATGAGAAAATGAACAGCTAGCCTTCTGATGGCTATGCGGACCTTCTTGCCACTTCCCTCTGGATATTGCATTGTTTCCAGAAAATTCTTGATATCCTTGTACCAAACATCATCATCATCATCATCTTGTTGAACCAGTGTGGAGACAATTTGTGCTACCATCACTGTTGGTCCCTTCCTTTCTTCAATTAAAACTGACTGGATCTTTGTACCATTTTCCCATGTTAAATTAACAGTGAGATTGGCTAAAGCATCAGTGAAACTATTTTGCTCTCGAGGAAGATGTTTGAAACTAATGTCATTAAAATAAGGGATCAACTCTTGAAGGTACTCAGTGTAAAGCTGAAGTCTCTCATCTCTAAACCTCCAAGTTCTTATTGTTTGAGATATGATGAGATTAGAATCTCCATACACAGTGAGATGTCTTGCCCCTGCTACCAAGGCGACCTTTACTCCATATATACAGGCTTCATACTCGGCTGTATTGTTTGTTGTTGGGAAATCCAACTTGACAACAAATAGAATATGGACTCCATCAGATCTACTAACAAAACACCTCGCTCCATTACCTCTCCTATTAGAGGCTCCATGAAAGTACATGCACCATTGTGGATTGTCAATAAAGCATAAGTACTCATCAGGGAATGCATCATCATACTCATCTCCCCGACAAAGGGTCCTTCCGCTAGGGCTTTAGATATGGCTCGTCCTTTAACAGTATTTGGCCGACACATTCAATATCAAACTCGAAAGCATAGCATGCCATCTTGCCAATCTTTCACTAAAAATGGGTTTTTCAAACAGATACTTGATTGGATCAAGTCTTGAGATCAAATAGGTAGTATGAGCTCAAGGTGATGCCTCAACTTCTTCGTGGCATATACCAAGGAGATACATGCTTTTTCTAGTGGGGTATATCTTATCTCATACTCAAGGAATTTCTGCTCGAGATAGTATATGGCAACCTCTTTCTTTGTTCCTCTTGATATTGGGCCAAGAGAGCTCCCATAGCCGTTTCGTGATGGTAAGGTACAAAATCGTAGGTTCTCCCCGGTCTAGGTGGCATTAGAACAGTGGATTTAAAAGGTATTATTTCATAGAATCAAAAGCTTCCCGACATTCTTCATTCCACTCATGGGATGCCCCTTTTCTCGAGCAGCTTAAATATAGGTTCACATCTCATAGTGAGTTGTGAGATTAACTCGCCGATATATTGAATTCGCCGAGAAATCTTCTTACTTATTTTTCTCGTTTTTGGAGGAGGTGCCCTTGAATAGCTTTTACCTTTTTAGATTCCACTTTGATGCCATCTTGATCGACAATGAATCCCAACAACTTCCCGGAAGTGACGCTAAACACACATTTTTGAGGGTTCACCTTAAATTGTATTTCCCGATTCTTTCAAAGAAGGACCTTAATGCAGGAATATGCCCCTCACGATCTTCACTTTTCACAATCATGTCATCTACATAAACCTCCACAATGTCGTGAATGAGGTCATGAAGGATAGTGGTTGCAGCCCTTTGATATGTGGCTCCGGCATTCTTGAGACCAAAAGGCATAACTCGGTAGCAAAAAGTGCCCCATGGAGTGATGAAAGATGTCTTTGTCATGTCTTCTTGAGCCATGAGTATTTGATTATACCCTGAGAATCCATCCATGAAGGAAAACATTGCATGACCAGCCGTACTATCAACAAGAACATCGATATGGGGTAGAGGAAAGCAATCTTTTGGTGACGCAGAATTCAAATCTCGAAAATCAATGCATACCCGAACTTTCCCATCCTTTTTGGGTACAACCACTATATTAGCGAGCCAACTTGGATGTTTTACAGCTTGGATGAATTTGGCATCAAGCTGAATCTAGATTTCTTCTTTCACTTTCAGACTAACATCTGCCGTCATTCGGCGGAGCTTTTGCTGCTTAGGCTTGCTTTCAGAATGTAACAGAATGCAATGTTCCGCAATTTTTCTATTAACACCAGGCATATCAGCATAAGACCATGCAAACACATCTACATACTCTTTTAATAATGCAATAAACATAGACTCGCTTCAGTTTGGGAGAGAGGATGATCCTATTTGGACTTCTTTTACAAAGATTTTCTCGTAGCAATATTAATGACAATGGATTCTTCCATGGGTTTTATGTATGTTTCAGTTGTATCAAGTGATTCATCATTATTAAATTCACTGTCAGAAATAACATCTTGCATGCAAATGTATTTAGATAAAGGTTTACATTCAATATCCTCACTATCAGAGTCTTCTGACTAGGTATGTAAGGCAGATTGGCTAGAGGATGAGCTATCAGTATGATATCCATCTGAAGGAGGTGAAAAGGTATTTTCATGAGATGGATGTGGAGGATGGTTTCCTAAAAACATTTAAATTCTATAGGCCCGTCTTTTGCCTGACATTCAACACTCCACTTATGTTTAATGCTTTCGCCAAAAGGTATCATCAAAGACACTGGGACAAAATCCCCTTCCCTAGAGGACTCAGAAGCAAAAAGCTTCTTAAGGACTCCATGTTCCAGATTATCCACCCAGTCATTTTCTTTTTTCATGTTTTGTTTTTGGACAAACCAACTTTTGATTAAGTCCAAATTCCTAGCCTCATTGAAGAATATCTCCAATCCCGGTAAAATCTTCTGTTCTTTCCTACTAAGCCAAGGTTCTGAAAATTCTTGGCATGGCTCAGTATCTCCTTGCAGGACAAACTGACCATTGAGGGTAAAAGAAGGTTTTTTGGTATTTTGAGAAGTGTTGCTTGGATCATATCCTAATCCACGTCGGTTCTACTTGTCTACTACGGAGATTGGTTGTTTCATTTCCCTACCATCATGCCCTAATCCGGCTCCTTGAGTATACCCATCTTCATCATAATTTAAAATCCTTTGGACAGAGGTTGCATGGCAATTTTTACAGGCTCTTTGACGGCATTCGTGGGTAGGGCTGAGGTGTTTGTTTTCTAACGGTAATTTGTCATCCTTAGAGAAGGGACAAATTTCTTCTTTTTGGACCTAAAGGTAGAGAAAAAGTATTAAAAGAAAAGAAAAGAAGGCTACATATTGCAGAATGCATTGTAGCGTAAAGAAAATTTTTGAAAACAACTTTGCCATATTTTGACTGGAATGACCTTCGCAATTTTTTTTTATTATATTTTTTTTTGACTTTATTTTGACCTTTTTAAATGATTTCATTGTCATTGGGGTTGAAAACAGATTTTTTTTATTCTTCCATTCCCTGCTTAATATTTGAACTAAGACAGAAAATATAGAGATTAGGGCCTGTATTCCCATTGATGCGTCAATTCAGCATTCTGAAATTGCCCCTGTGATGACTGACATCTTGAATTCTGATCATATTGCCTGAAATACAATGGTTAATATATTTGAGTTGAACCCGAAGGTTGCCTACATATCCCCATTGCTCCAAGTGTATTCTATGGGGAATCAGACTCAGCGTAGGTCCCTTTTTTTTTTTTAGAAAGAACTAAATTTTTTTATTTAATAAAGCTACTGCACTCATATTGAGCTACCTACGTACCCCGGGTGTTACATAGGTGGAGTAATCTCGCAAAGGCAAGTGTAAGTGATAATGGGGATTCAAGCCGCACGTAGTTCTCTAATACTAACAAGCCGAAAGAAGATTTTTTCTTTGATGGGCTAACCCCCCACAGTGACTTTTACCGAAGACTTTTTCTCTTTCTAGAAGATGATGAAGTAACTTTGCGGTAGACAAGAGCTATGTTGGTGATTTGCTTGATGCGATAGCTGAGAGCATGACATTGGTTTGTGCCGTGACCATGCAACTGATGATAATGGCAGTACTTGTGAAGATCTGACCCTATGGGACTTGCTCCTAGGCGTCTAGGAAGTGGATGAATCTTACTTTGCTCAACCAGTTTGCGAAAGATATCGACTTGGGATTGCGGTCGCGGATGTGATGACACCATCTTTGTAGGTATTTATTTGTGGGTTGGACTAATGATGCCTCGATCAATCAGGCTTTGCACTTTGTAGTAAAGGTCATGGCATCGATCAGTTTCATGCCCAAGTTGACGACAATAAGCGCAGAGTTTGCTCATGTCGGGCCGGGGAAGGGGTAAACAAAGGCACATGCGCCGGAACTTCAAGTATACCTTGCCCTCCGAAGACGATCATACACCATACTCAATGGTTCATCCATCTTAGCATATACCCTTGGATTTGTGTTGGGGGTTTCAAGATCTTCCCGAGGTCGTTTTTCTTGCAATTTCAGAGTATCGATGTCGAAACAATGTTGTTCCATGTGGCTGAGGGAGGTGTATAGGGGTGTGCACCGGTCCAGGACCGGACTGGACCGGACCGGAACCGGTTGGACCGGTGGACCGGAATCCGGGGTTTTCTGGGACCGGGACCGGACCGGAATTTTTCCGGTCCGTCCGGTCCTGGACCTCTTGGACCGGAATTTTTTTTTTTAAAAAATAAAAATCTTTTTTATTTTATTTAAATATATTTATAAATTATATACATTAAAAATTAATAATTTTAATGTCAATAATCCTAAAAGAATAAATAGTAGGTTTTTAAGTTTCTAACTTTCTATCTTTTAATTTTTTTTTTTAACATATAATTTTTTTTTTTTTACTAAAACAATAGAAATTCCGGTCCAACCGGTCCGGACCGGAATTTTCCGGGTTTGGACCGGACCGGACCGGTGGACCGGAATCTTGATTTTCGGCGGACCGGGACCGGACCGAATCTCCGGTCCGGTCCAAATTCCGGTCCGGTCCGGTCCAAATTCCGGTCCGGACCGGTTTGTGCACACCCCTAGAGGTGTATTTGATAGTAACCATGTGACGATAATAGAAATCATTTAGGTTTCGCAGCAATATAAGCATGAATTCCCGATCAGTAACAGGGACACGAAGCTGGGTGCGAATGTAGGCGCATGTTGAGCAAAAGTGCGAAAAAGTTTCCAAGCCGTCTTGACGCAAAGTGACTAGCTTGAACTTCTTGACATCAGTTTGTTTATGCTCGAGAGCCCAATTAACAAAGGCTTGGCTAGCATTTTCCCAACTAGCCCTATCTTCACAATCTGAAGAATAGTACCAGTCCAGAGCTGGTCTGTAACAACCCATAATTTTGCTCCTAGTTTTTCGCAAAAGTTTCCCCTAAAACTATTATTTTCTCTAAATCAATGATTTTTATTTTTATAATTTTGGGAGCCGAATTATTATTTTATTATATGGCGTGCTAATGTGTGCATTATATTTATCTTTATAATATAATTTATTAGAATTATTTTTATTATTAAGTATTTTCAAAGTTTAGGCGCGATTTAGGAATTTATCAATTTATCGCGTGACAGACTTTTGTTGCATGGATCTTTGATGACTTGGGCCGAAATTTTTTTTTTGGTGTACTTGGGCTTGGACAGCCGGCTAGGTGGAGGGAGAAGGGAGAAGCTTCTCTTCTTTCATTTCTTTTATTTTATTTGATGACTCTTGGTAGTTTGTAACCCCCATAACCCCCCTCATCATTTCACCTAAATGAATCCATTTATTTCATCCTTTAAACAATCCAAAATCTGATTAAAAATCAGAACACCATTGCTGCCATATTCAAGGAAAATTCGGCCATCATCATCTTCATCATTCTCTCAAATTTTTTCATTTTCTACTCTTCATCAATTGTTCGTGACTTGTTCTACTTGCCTCTTTCTTGTACGTGGTGCTTGGGGATTGAAGAAGGAGAAGGGTACACGCCTATAACGAGGTTTATCAGTAATATTCAGCTCGCCTCCGACGATCCAGGTAACTAGTAGTTATCTTAGAACAATAGTGATTAGGGTATTATTCGGTATTAGATTATTACGCTAGGAATTGTTTAAAATACTTTTTGAATGAAATTATTAACGAAATTTGACATGAATATACTTGATGCATGCTGTATGAATATTGTATATAGAAAAATAATTTTCGTCTGAGCTTTAGTATTCATTTCTTTGTATATTATGTACTACCGTGAGTTTATGCATGTTATGTAAATTTTTGGTAATTTTTGGGCGTTTATTTTTATTTTTAATTATTATATTGGCTTTATCTGGTATTCTGTAAATTAACGTTTAAAAATACTTTTAGAGTCCGAAAATTATAAATAAAAAATTATACCATGTCAGTAGATCCATTAGGGTCGTATGATAATTTTTGTGTTATTTTACTGATTGTACTTATTAGTTTAATAATTATTATTGTGTTTTTGTTGTGAATTTGAGGATATTCTTTTTAATTAGTTAAGAGCTTGTTAATCAGAAATAATTTGTGATCTTTTATGTTCTTGGATGCTGGTGTTTAGTAGGTTGCTGTGAGTATTATTGGGTATCATTATGTTTATGTTTGATTTATGTAAAAAATGATTAGTTGTGTACGATTCGTTTATTTAATAAGCCTTGGAATTAATTGGTGATCTTATTTGATATGGTGCATTTTGATTGAACTGTTAGTGCTGTAAAAACTAGTTTAATATCATTGTTGATGCTTAGAGATGTTTAAAGTATTTATTGTTGGAGACATTTGTTGTAAGTTGGTAAGTTATTATTTTTGAGGAATTATGAAGAGTTGTTTTTGATGAATTATGGGTATAAGGCCGGGTGGCATCCCTTTGACGAATATTTTTGAGATAAATGATACTTTGATGATATTTATGATTTTATTTTGAGATAAGAACATCCGGTGGGATAGATGTAGTCCCCGGTGAAGAACATGCCAACCACCTGGTTTCCGAACTAGGGGTAAACCTGGGTTAATTGTTGTCGTCCGAGAGGTCGGGGAGTTCTCGCGTGTTCTACCCCGCATCGGAGTTTGGCCATTCTTAGACACAAGCAAAGTGGGGAACGTAAGCCCATAGATCGACCTTGAGATTGCGATCCGACAAACCTTAGGAAGTGAATTGCGATTCACTGACGTTCGGTTTATGACTCAATAACTTGTTGTACTTTTGTTTTATTATTATTTAAGTATTCTAGAGTTGATTTACTCACTATATCTTGTTTACTTGATGTTGACTATCACTTGTATCACTTGTGAGCTTTATGGTTTTGGATGCATGTTATTGTTATCATGATTGTATGCTTTCCTTTCTTATTAATCTATGTCTGAATCATGCTTTGATTTCTTTTGTTCTGGGAGAACTGCTAGTTACTCCCCACTGACTGTGGAATTATTTAATATATCCTTGCAGATGGGAATGACTGCTAGACTTGTGGACGCGGGGCTAGCAGAGTGTGGGTTGGTAGTGAGAGGAAGCTTCTGGTAGTCTTTTTGGTAGATGAGTTCTATACGGACAATAGAGAGTCCTATGTTGTTCTAGGTCTCAAAGACATTTAGCTTTTATTTGAGTTTAATGGGAGACTTGCATGTCTCGTAATTTTGGATGATGTTATGTTATGATTTGGGATGTTCCTTTTTATTAGAACCATAATGTTTTCAGATATTACTTTTTGAAGCTATGAAACTTTGGTTTGAGGTTATCTTTATTATTGTTTTAGAGTAGCATAACCGTCCTGACGTTATTTCCGCTAACGTTTTTTTTTAAATCTTGATTAGATATTGTTTAGTATCTTAGTAGTAGAAGGACGGGGTGTTACATGGTCCCTCTAAACTCTTGTCAAACAGCATGGGGTAATCTTCCTTTGGTATGCCCCATGGATGCAAGGCATTCACAAATCCCACTAAGTGGACAAAAGGATCACCGTTCCCATCAAATTTTCTGAATTGGGGCAATTCACGATAATGATCTTCATGTTGATATCCTGGAAAGAGAATCGGTGATTCAAAGGTGAACCTCTTGAACAGGGCATACTACATTAATGTCTAGGTCAAAATCGTCGGTCCAAGATCTCTTCTTTGAGTCATGATCATCATTGTCTTGAGGATTGCCGATACAGGATTCCTCTGGTGCTTCAATTGACGTATCATGAGTGTCAATGCTTGGAGCTCCCACTTCTTCCTCGTCATCCTCACTATACTCTGGTTATGTTTCTTCAGCGCTTGCATCTGGAGTGGCAGCTGGGACCTCATTCATCCCGGAATTTTCAGGTGCTGCTAGAATATAGTGGATAGTGTAACCATCCAACCTAGTGCCCTCCACTTCGTTCAGATACGATACCGATTTTCCGGCATTGGAGATGGTCATAATTTCGGATCACCGTAAATAGTCACAAAGACTCGATCGGTGAGAAGCTTTACCTTCTGATGTAGAGTAGAGGCTACTGCTCTATTTTCATGCAGCCATGGTCTTCCTAATAAGAAGTTAAAACAGGCTTGTATGTCAATGACCATGAATTCTACCTTCCTTGCCACGGGACCACATTCAATGAGGAGGCTGATCAAACCCAATATTTCTCTCTTAGCATTATTGTATGCTCTGACCACCTGTTTGGATGGTACTAGATCCTCTTTTGAATACCCAAGCCTTGTTAGCACACGCAGAGGCCAAACATTAATTGCGGAGCCATTATCGATCAACACCCTAGGTATCTCCCATCGATTACAGCGTATAGTGATGTGTAATAAATTGTTGTGGTTGATATTGTGAGGGAGATCATTGTCTGTGAACATGAGAGTTCGATCTACCCCATGAATGAGCTCCACCATCTGGTCAGGTGTTATAGAAGAGCTTACAGAGGATTCATTAAGATGCTTTAGAACAGCTGCCCTATGAGGCTAGGAATGCATTAATAATTTCCAAATGGAAACATTAGCATTTACTTCTTTCATGCGCTTGATAGCATCATCTTCCTTGTTACTTTCCTGTCATTGGCTCTTTGCCCTTTTCCTTCCTTCTCAATACCTCCAAAGGATTTTCATCCTCCAAATGGGATGGTTTAAAATGGTTGCCTGCTCTAGTCAAATGAGAGATATCCACATACTCCTCATCACTAAGATCATCGAGACAGATGGGGCGCCGGTATGTATTTGGAGTGGTGGAATGTCCTCTAGTGTTTTTCTCCTCAATTGTTAAGACCGAAGAGGCGTCTTCATTAGCATCAGAGTCCAACATGAAGAAGGTACCATCATAATTCAAAGTTCCACACATGTCAGAGAATGGATCTTTGTTGAGAGTGAAGCTGGGGTCTTTACAAGGCATCATTTTGACTTTTTCTTGAGTGGAATAGTCATAGACTATACACTTGTAACCTACGGCTATCGGCATTTCATACATTTAAGGAACTGTCTTGTGGATTAACTGAACTGAATCGCATCCGTCCGAAGCAGCGGAGATGGCATTAATGGCGAATGAGGGTTTATGATTAGGAAGGGTTTTTTTTGTGATGTTAGGCTGAGAGTCATTTGGTTTATTGGAGATGGATCCCAGAGAAAGTTTTCCATCATCCACAAGGTTTTGAATTTGATGCTTTAGAGCCGTGTAGTTTTCAGTATTATGTCCCGGGCTTTGATGGTAATCACAGTTTTGACTTGGGTCATAACCAGGGTAAGGATTTTTAGGAGGTGGTAGTGGATTCAATGGTTGAATGAGATTGGCCTTTTTTAACTTAGAGAGAACTTGGGAATAAGTCATGTTCAAAGGAGTAAAGTTCCTTTGTGGTCGCAACTGGAATGCAGACGATGCGCCAATGGCATGGATCGCATTAGTTGTCATAGGAGCTGCTGAATCATTGTTTGGGGCTCTTTTGTTACTTCCAAACTTTGCATTGTAAGTGGTGCTGCCAGTAGGTTCATCTTTCTTGATGTCTCCCCTTTTCACAGGGTCCTTAACTAGAGTTCCCGTAGAAATCAAAGCTTTGAAGGTTGGAAAATATTGGTATGCCATATGCTTCTGATAGACAGGAAGAAGGTTTTTCACAACCATTTGCAGTTGTTCCTCTTCAATAGGCCTACTCATCATTTTGGAAGCCTTGTTCCTCCATCGAGTGATGAATGAAGAAAATGTCTCATTGAGGTTTTGAGAAGTGGTCTCCAGATCCCTTCTAATAACATCAATTTCTTCATTATACTTATATTGGTTTGAGAACTCTCTGACTATGTCAGCCCAAGTGGATTTCTTTGCATTTTCAGGGTTGAGGAACTAATGTGTTGCAGCACCATCTAAATATTGTTGAAACAGTTGAGCCATTAAGGGTTCTTCCACTCCCCAGGGACTCATTGCCCCTACATACATTTTCAGGAAATTGGTGGGGCTACCGGTCCCATCAAACCTTGTCAGATTAGGCATTTTGAAACCATGGGGTAATTGTGCCTTCGGGAAAAGAGTTAATCCATGAATATCCATCCATGGCTCAGCCTTAGTCATGCCTTTTAAGACTTCTTTAAGCTTGACTACTTCTTCCTCTAGTTTAGTGGGAATTTCTCTCTCATTGTTTAGAGGCTCAAGATGAAAAGGCGAAGCTACTTCCGACTCCGGAGGAGGAGGAGGAGGAGGCATCTGGGCGCTTTGGCGCATTATGCCTAACACAGTTTGCTCAATATTATCCCGTCGGTCAAGCATGGCCTGGACAAGTCCTCGGAGCTCAGTCATTGGATCAAGTGGAGGGGTAGAGTTCTGTTGGTACTCGTTGTTCGGAATTTCAGACATGTTGTTGAGACGTGTAGCAGAGAATATAACTGGTGTAGACAAGGACGACAGTATTACTGACAGAGAACGTTCACTATGGTCAGAACTTCGGCGAATTAGCCTAGATCCTGAGCGAGCCCATGCAGAGTTCCTGTGAAATGAGATAAAAAGTTAACACGGAAGTTTGTCCAGACATTGTTTTTTTTTTCTTTTTTGCAGGGAATGAAAGAAATGATATCTTTTGAAAATTCTCTCTCTCTTTTTTTACCCCGCCAGCTTATCATTTATTAAAAGGTGTAAAACCTTGAGTCTATCATTTGTTTTGAGATTTTTCATTAACTTTCTTTGACTTGTTATTATTTTTTTAGACTTGAACTTTTATTACATTTTAGACTGTCACTCTTGGACTCATTTTTTTTTGGGATAATACACAAACATTTTTCAAAATCAATTTGATAATATCCTTCCATTTCCTGCTACTATAGAAATAAGAGAAAAGAGGTATAACGAGGCCTGTGTCCTCATTTTGGCAAATTATAATGCCCCATATATCGTTCTTCTATGTAGTGGTCTGCATCTATTAATTGCATCTAAGTGCTGAAACCACAAAAGAAAGTATTAAATGCAAAAGGGGCCGCACCCGAAGGTTGCCTACGTATCTCCATAAGTGGATTTGGATTTGGGGAAGAAATTTTTCCGGTGATGATTTTTTTGAATGGAGAATCAGGCCCAACGTAGTTCTGATATATGAAATTTCACATAATTTTTCTCTTCACCTCTCTTCACTTCTCTCATATCTGGTACCCAATTCGGTTGATCAAACTCTTCCTCGGGAATAGGCCAGTGGAAATAGGATTTTACCAGTTTGAGGGGCGACATATTTGATGCAGCTTCTCCTGAATCCTTGTCATTCTGTTCGTGATTGAAGTGACACACATGAGATGTGTGAGATTTTTGCATTGTTGCCCCCATGGCTATATCTCCTGGGATGGTGATTACTCCGTGCGGAGTTACCATTTTTACTTTTTGGTGCAATGTCGAGTTGATAGCATGGTTTTCGTGGAGCCATGGTCGTCCCAACAACATTGTGAAAGGAGCTTCGCAATCAATGATCATAAAGTCCACCTTTCGTATGACAGATCCGATACGCAAGATCATAGTTGTCGACCCTATAATTTCCCGCTTGGAACCATCATATGCAACCATGGTCCCTATTGAGGTTTCTCCTTGAGGAGGGAAATACCCGAGGCATTTAAGGGTAATGAGGAGACAAAGATTGGCAGAAGCTCTGTTATCGACCATTACACCTTTGATATGTCTGGCACTATGATCAACTTCAATGTACAAAGCACTATTATGAACTGGGCTATCGGGGAGATCTTTATCAGAGAAGGTTATGGCAGAGGTGGCTTCAGCCTGATCTGTGTTGAGAGGTCCTATTGGCATATTCTGAGCACAACATATGTCGGCATAAGCGATGAGTTGATCAATTGTCATTGGGATAGTGTAAATAGCTTATGAATTGGATCCTTGGGGTATTGAAGGAACGTTACTTCCTAGCATGCAGGGGTTGAGGGGAACATCCTGAGGACCTATTTCATCCTCTACCGTTGGCGGTGCGGGAGTGAAATTTCTTGGTCGCGTAGGATTCCCATGAATGGCTATTATTCCCGACGTTGTTGGGCATTTGAGTTTCTAGTGTGCAGGAAAGGCAATAGCTTTGTTTGCATGGAGCCATGGTCGCCCCAACAACAGAGAGAATAAGGTTAAAGCTTCAACCACTGTGAAATCTGCATCACAAATCCAGTCTCTATACCCCAGTTGAAGATTGATTGTTCTTATAGTTCTTCCTGAAGAATTGTCGTATGCTCCCAATATTGTATCAGTAGGACTTAATAACGTGCTGTTATACCCTAACTCATACAGTGTTCCTTTGGGGAAGATATTAAGTGCCGACCCATCATCTATTAGCACATTAGTCATTTCTCGCCCATTGTATTTCAAAGTGATGTACAAAGCTTGATGAGGATCTAGTTCCTTGGGAAGATCAGCCTTAGTGAAGGACACAATTGGGGGCACCCATGATGGAGGCATGAGAATTTTTCCATCTTCTATTAGCTGGTGGATGGCATGCCGAAGATCAACACATCGGTCTGTTTTGTGTCCATACTGATGGCAAAAGTTACGATATAATCCCATGCTCACCCCGGCGGTGGCAAAGTTTAACGGTGATGCTTCGCTTCTAGAAGACCCTCGTCTTTTTCGGACGATCGTACATGGTTCCCAAAGATTCTTCCGTGTCCGCATAGATTTGGTTAATAGACCTCCAACGGCCTTTGCCCTTTCTTTGAAGCTTTAGTCCGAATTTGCTTTCCGGAACTGACATTGTGAAATGATGCAGGTTTCAGTTTTATCCTTTTTTTTTTTTTTTTTGAATGTGAAGTACCTGAAATGTACATACTAACAACGTTAGTAATTGAGTAATGAATTTTTCCTTTATATTTTTTTTAGCAGGAAATGGAAGAATCCTTTTTTTTTTTGTTTTTTTTTTGAAATGTGATTATCCCTTTTGATTAGACACATTTTTTTAATCAATTTTTTTTCTTTAGACTAGACATCACGTGTTTTTAGACCACGCTTTAATTACATTCTAATTCCTAAACATGACACTTTTTGAACTCGTGATTATGACTCTTTTCATTTTTCAAATTTTTTTTTTGTTTTATTTGGGATCATATTTTCAAAACAGAAATTTTTTCCTTTTTTAAAAAAAAAATCAATTTTGTTTTTGGTAAAACCAATTTGAATGGAAAAGAATTATGAAATGAATGTGAGTTTTTTGAAAATGGGTGAGCACACACATTTTTTTTAAGACACTTGTGATAAATAAACAAAAATACTCTTAATATTTCAATAATCATTTCGGCAGCAATTCAGCTTCACTTAATGATTACTGAAATATTGACCGACTGAAAATGGAACTGATGATTTTTTTTTTTTTTGAAAGTTTTTTTTCACATTATTCAATAACTGAAATAAATAAAGGACATTTGTGCATTGATCCTTGTGTCCTAGAAGTCAACTAAAAGGTGATTCATTTAAGGAGAGATTATGTTAAAGTGGCATCGAGTCACTTCCATTGTGTCCATCGAAGGTGGACGCTCCTAACAGAGCCGGTCGCAATAGCTCGCGGATGCAGGTTTTACGCCCTTAATTCATTAATTTGTCATTCTAAAATTCCGACCCTTGCCAATAGACAGAGTTATCATACCTAATAAGAAAATGGTTAAAAAGAGTGCACGTTTATGGATCGATAAACTACCAAGCACACGTGATTTTCACATAAACATGCTATATACAAAAATTAAATTGTGAATAGCCATGATTAACTTTTTTATTATATACACATATGGAAAATAACGCATGGCTCAGGTTTAAACCTCATATACTTCTAGTGGAAGTATAATCCCCAGTGAAGTCACCAGCCTGTGGTATCCGATCTTTTTACTGTATTTGAATCCCACGAAAGTCTCTCATTGGACTTTGAGTTTTAGAAAACTTGGAAGTCGCCACCCTATTAATTTCTAAATAGGGACAGATTTATTCAATAAATCGTTTTAAAATCAATTTCAAGAAAAATCATTTAAAACGATGATGACTTCATATGGATAAGGCTTTTTGAAAATTGGTCTTTCATACCATGAGATAGGGTTCGGGGTTTAGGTTAAGAGGTGCGAACGTCTGGAACTCATCTCCTCTTTCGTTGTAAAGAACGAGCTCTTACTAAATGCGTTATTTTCCATTTTAAAGTAATCATGGCTATTAAAAAGAAAGAAAATCACATACTTTGCACATATACACATTAACCATTTTTTATTTAGGACCAATATATCATTTGTACATGGTAGGTTTGAGCACTGAAGTTGCACTATGTACTAATTATTGCGGGATTGGAATCCACTCATGGATCAAAACCGTTGTAGTTCGAGCATAGGTCTCACCCTAAATGGCCAATTCCACTTGGGGAAAGAAGAGAGGGGAATAGATTATGAATAACTCACTTTTAGAATTAAACAAATCTATTTGAAATGAGGTAATCACTCCAATTAGTGATTGAAATGAGATTAAGATAATCACCTTAATTAGTGATTAAATATGAAGGATTAAGATAACCACCTTAATTAGTGATTAATAAGGAAGGAAATAAGTAACCACCCTAATTAGTGATTATTCAAGGAAAGATAATTACCTTGATTAGTGATTAACAATGAAGGTTAGGAAATAATCACCCTAATTGATGATTATTGAGGTTTAAGATAATTACTCTAATTAGTGATTAAATATGATGAAAGGTTAAGCTAACCACTCTAATTGGTGGTTAATCAAGGTTTAAGATAATCACCCTAATTAGTGATTAAATGAGGAAAATGATCGTCCTAAGTAACGATTATTAGAGTTAATATCCTAGATGGTACTGGACAAAATCAGTTTTGCACAACAAAATTGTATGATTTTTAATTTTTTACACAAAATTCGTTTTTTAGAAATTCCAAAGCCCAGTTGCTGGAAACATCTTCCACTTCATAGGAAAAATGTTAAATCCTACGAACTAATTAGTTAATGCAGACAAAAAAATGAAACAATATAGGAAAGTAAAACTGATTATAATTACAGCATCACATTTTCTTTTTATGGAGATGTTTTTGCATAACTTATCTTAAATTTTTTTTATGAAATCATTTTTGGTGATGAATAACAACTTGATTAAGGAAAATCACATAATCACATTGTTTCCTAAGAGTCACCCCATTAGAGGTGACTATTCTAGGTGGGGTGATTTAAGATTGGGAACCTATTAGGACTTCCACATACCCAAATCACTCCAAAGATTAAAAAAATGATAAGAAGAAAACAAGGAGAAAGTTAGTAGATGATTAAGAAGATAATGAAAAAAGTAATAAAACCTTCAACTTTACCTTGCTAGCTCAATGATGCACTTCCTTTTTGCAAATTTTTCTACTTTTTTTTTGTGATTTTCTTAATCTCTAGGTGAGTTTCTAAATCTTCTTAATTACTAACTTAAACCCTTTTTTTTGTGTTTATTTCTTCTTTTGATGAACTTCTTTACTTACTAATTACCTTACTAACTTTTTTTTTCTTTTCTTAAGTGTGATTTCCTTAGAGGAAAGGAGTAGAGAAGATGAGAGAATGAGTGAAGTTAACTTTTCAACTTGGTTTTGAAGTGGAAAAAATGAAGGTATTTATAGAGAAATGAAGGAGGTGAACTAGGGTTTCAAAGAGGTAGAAAATCAGATTTTTCATCCTTAATCACCCTAATGACATCACTCTAATGACCTCACCCTAGTGACATCATCAAATCTCTTTGAAAATACAAATATTCTTATTCTCACATCTTTTCATGATTCTTATTCTCTAACTAATGGATAAAGGATGTGTTTAGTGGATAAAGAATATAATCTTATTCTTTATCCAATGAACAATGACTTGACCATCAAGAAAACTGATTAATGCCGGTTTTGGGATACGACTAAAATCCCGACGCCTAATCGCGGCTCGTTTTTCATTTTCCCGAAAGACTAACTTAAGACAATTAACGAAAACTCGTTAAATTAATAAAGACGAGCATAATTATATTATGAATCATTTTATTAAAACGGTGGTTATAGTTATTGACTATGACTCACGAAAATAATACTTCTAAGCCGAAACTGTATGATTAATACGCAAAAAACGAAAAAATCGTGGGATGGAATGAAACTCGCGCTCAGGGGCACGCGCTCCACGATGCATAAGAATTTTGTTATTTATATTTTTCAAAACCTTTATTTATCCGAAAAAGGGGTTCTATCCGAAGAAGGGGTTCGAAATTTGGTGTCTACAGAGATACTAGCGTAGTGAAAATTGCTGAGATTTCTTTTCCAATTTTTATTGAATTGTTACTTACAATTTACATGATACAGTTTGCCAAATGATATTTACAATTTAATAGTCGAACTTCAATTGTAATATTATAATATTTTGACATAAAACTAATTATTAAAATTGAAAATTCTTTTTAGGGGCTTAATTTTCAAGATTAGAATAAGGAATAATCTAAATTATATTGATCTATTAGAAATGATCTCATAATGTAAACAATAGCAATTAATGTGTTCCACGTCATTTCCATGATAATGTATTAAAATAAATCAGTGTGATTGTATTAGAAAGATAAAGAGGAATTTTCATAAGAAGGAAAAATCATAAAAGATTGAAAATCAAGTAAGATTAATTTTCTTAATTAATATTGGAGATGCAAATTAATTAAGGAAAGAATCAATTAAAATATTACTACATTTGGTATAGTTACTTTAACGAGTATAATATGCTTATGTTAGAATTAATGTGATAAAGATGGAGGAGAGAGAAAGGGATAAGAAGTCAAGGTAATATATGGGATTATGGGTTATTGATGGGATTCACAGGCTTACCATGCTTATATTCATGCTTCTATCCATAGCGGTTGAAAGGGCAATATGGTTTGGAGGCTAACATGGAGAGGCAGAAAGCTAGAATAACAGTAGCTCCTCCTATGAGCATCATGATGCGCTAGCTAGGTGAAGCATTTTCAGCATGACTGGTGGCTACATGTTATGCAATTTTGTATAGTTTCTGGCAGATTTAAAAAAATGGCCTTAATTGATCAACATAATCCTCGAGATATCAATGTTATTGTATCAACCATATAAATAGATTAAGATATGGAGAAAGAAACAAAATGCTATCCGTTCTGCATGATTGTCCAAATTATGTAACTATACCTTTTAAGTATAGAAAAAAGGGGATATCGGTTGACACTGGCCAGGCAACTGGTGTAACTAACTTAATAAACTGCTATAGATTTTCTTAAAAAAAACTATCAAAAAAAAAAAAAAAACGGTTATAAACACACACTGCCATAAAAAAGAAGAAGCTAAAAACACACCTTTCTACATATGGGAAATTGTCAATTGATCTCCTTTCTACAAAGTTTACATACAAAAAAATATTATCGTAAATAAGATGTGACTGATATTAATCCAGTGACATTATCATAATAAATGTTACTGATTTTAAGTCGTACGGTTAGAAATTAAGTTGTGATTTTTCTTTTTAAATTAGAAGTAAGTCACAACTGAATATTTGATGTTATATCCATCTTAAACTCATATCTTACAACTGTCCTTCTTATCTAGCATTTACTAAGGGATGTTGAGTAATTTTGTAATCGTTTTTTTAGATGACAAATTTTGAGTAGATATCTATCACCATATATAAGACGGGTCCCTATGAAATATTAGGTTCTTCGATTCTAATACTAATCTCCTCTTACAAGGCTTATGTTAGTATATCACCTCACTAATATAGTCCCCTTAATTAATATATAGCTCTTTATTAGTAGTATATAATTCATAGTCCATAAGAGCACTCCATTTAGTGCTCTAACAGTTTTTCAATTAATATGTACTCTAGACTTTCGAAATGACTTCATTAAAAAGCAAAATAGCCCATTAAAACAAACTTTATTTTTTAAATTTACGAGAATTAAAAGTATATCTATATATATTGCAATTCTTTAATGAAAAAAAAATATCTTTTAAACTCCTTCAAAAAGATATTTTTTTCCAAGTCAAAGAATAAATTTGGCTTAAATTGGTCCCTGAAAAATGGCTATAAAATTTGTTGAGTGAGAGTTAATATTAGGATAGAGAAAACAAATGGAAAAGTTTAATTTGCACATTATATGTATATCTTTTTAGGGATAAAGTATTGTTAAATATATTACAATTATAGAATTCGAAAAAATTATCTTTAACCTTTTATAAGAGAAAACATTTTAAAAGTCATAGAATGAAATTGGACTTTTCCAAATGAGAGATGGCCATAAAATTTGTTGGGTAAGAGCTAATATGAAAGCAGAGGAAACAAATGGAAAAGTGTTGGTGTACATAAAGTATAATGTTTTTACGGGGATACAAGTATTCTTCCCAGGCTAACATGCTTATTTCTTAAATTAAGATCCAAGAAAATTGATATCTTAAATGGGAGTGTCAATCTGATAAATGATACAGTGAATATAAGAGGACAGGAAATAGGGAAGATTGGCTTTTCAACACCCAAAAAGAGATAATTTTATAAAATTGTTAAAAATGTTAGAAGAAACTATCTTTTAAAGCAAAAACGTTATATTGCCAATTCATCTTCTAAAGAAAAACTTTAATTTATTAAAAAAAAATCAGACTAAGATTATAACTTCAAAAAATTAGCTATAGATTAATAGCATCATAGTATTAAGAAAATGTAATATCTAATAAAACTCTATGTTACTCATGATTTGTTTTTTTTTTCATATATAATACCTTTAATACAAAGGTATTATTTTTCCTTAATTTTTACACGTTTGTACCAATGTCAAATTTTTACTAGATGTTTGAAATCTTGATTGTAGTATTCTGCAAAGAAGTTGATTCTTAAGATATTAATGAAAAATTTAGATCAAATAGTAAAACATTGAGGAAAAGGTGAGGAAAGAGAGAGATTTCTTAAACATGGGTTGAATTGGGACATACTTATAGAATCTATTTCTTAAATAATAAAGGGATGAAAGAGAAGTGAGTCCGATGACTTGAATTTATTATAAACAATTGGATGAGAGAGAAACTGTAGATTGCAGGAAAAAAAATACAAAATCAATAGCAAAAAAATCCAACGTGAAGGAAAAAAAGTACATGTAGATTGCACGTCGCAGTGAAGCAGACAAATAGAGGTGGCTTGGAGGGCAGTGGCCAACGGATGCCCTGGTTCAGTACAACGGTGGTGCGAAACGGCAAGAAAGAGAATGTGAGTAGGATTGTGGGAAGCGAGAGCTGAATTGGTTGCATGACTGATTGTTAGTGGAGGTGCAAATTTTAATTTAATCTGAGCCTGTGAGGGAAGCCATAGGGAGAGCGAATACTTTTTCAATCAACTTTGGGCCACGTGATCTACCATGATATTAACTAGATCAACCAATAAACACACAGGTCATAAGCTAGTTTTAGAATATTCTCAATACATGATTATTAAACTTTATATAACAAACTAATATTCACACCATGATTTTTGGAGAAATATCCTAGCATCTTAAATTTATAAAACAAAAATACCCGTGCAATTAGCACGGGTCTAAAAGCTATACAATCCCTCGAAATCAATGGTCTAGAATAAATATTTACACCACGGTTATATTTTGTTTTTTATTTTATTTCAAAAACTATACAATCCCACAAGGGACAACTGCTCATTCCAGATTAGGATTTTCGTTAAATGTTACTACGAACTCGACATGTCTAGGCATTAAGCTAGGATCAGAATTGGCCACTCTCCTTATAAAGACAAAATTGATTATTGGGACGAAGCTTCCATGATGCATAAATACTGCTTTGAAGCTTAAAGGATGTTACGCAATATGTGAATCCAGTAAATCTACATATCCCATTCGGTGGCAAGGTCGTTGGGTTTGCCGGTGACTTAAGACAAATATTGCTTATTGTTCCAAACTGAACCAGACAAGATATTTTCTTTTCAGCAACCAACTATTCTTACTTATGGAACTTATCAAGCACGAAAAAGGACGCATTAAAAAACATTTATTTTCAACTTACAAGACTACAAAACAAGTAAATATAACGAAAATAATATGAACAGAATCTTGTGACATGCCACTGAATTCTCATTTTAGTGCAATCACTCTCGTAAATTGTACAATATGCCAAAATTATATTATAGATAACATCTGCCATAATTCCCAATGCAAGTAATAGTGGCCGGTGGGTGGTCTGGTACAGTGCAGCGGTGGTGTAAGACAACAATAGAGAGGGGTTGAGTGGGATTGTGGACACAGGGAACGGAAGTAGTTGCATGATTGGGTGCCAATAGTTGAATTGTGATTTTATATGAGCCTCTGAATGAAGCAATGGGAAGAGGGAAAATTTATTCAATCAACTTTTTAAAAAAAAAGGTTGGTCACATGTTCCACCATGACATTAGCTACATCTGAACGCAAGGGTCATAAGCCGGTTTTAGAATATATATCTTAATACACGATATGATTATAAAAACTTTAAATCATGAGCTAATATTTATTTTTGGAAAAACATCCTAAAATCTTAAAAATATATAACGAAAAATTCCCGCGCATTTTAATGTGTTATTTGTTTCATTAACGTATTTATAAATGTATATACCACGATTATAAGATTGTTAAAGTTCAAAATGTTGTAACAATGGATTTTTTATATATCTTGAAATATAATTTAAATTTTATATTCTTTCAACTTTAAATGCATGGATTCTAACAATTATGGATTCAATAAATTTGGAATAAAATAAACAAAACAATCAATCAATCATGCAACATGTTATATCTACAAAACAATTCCCATGCATTATACACGGATCCAAATCATATCTACATAAAACCTCCTGTGCATTTTTGCACGGGTTAAAAACTAGTTAAAATATAAAAGAAAACGGAACAGTCATGGGTTGCCTCCCAAGTAGCGCCTTTAGTTTACGTCGTTGGCTCGACGTATTTTCATGACTTTAGAAAGTGGTTCTTGCAGTTGCATCTCCAAACACCTGTTCAATACCCACATTCACCACCATTTCATCTAACAAAATCTCCAAATTGTCCGTACCTATCTGTTCAAGACAATCACCCACATCATTAGTAGCATAAGTATCTAAATTATGATTTTGATTATGAAACACATTGATCTCTATCCTTTGTCCAATACTTTCTAAAGTAATAGTGCCATTCTCTATATTAATTAAGGCTTTTGAAGTTTGCAAAAATGGTCTTCCTAACAAGATGTCAGAGTTATGGCTTGTATGAAGCACAAGAAAGTCAACAGGAAATATCATATTTTTAACTTGAATGAACACATCTTCGATAAGCCCAAGACGATAAGCACTACTACTATTAGCCATTTCAAGAGAACTAGATTAGCACTCTTTAAAGGACCAAATTCATGCATTTCATATATGTAATGAGGCAAGACATTTATAGAAGACCATAAATCCAAGACACATTTGCGAAAACAATCCTTACCTACTCTACATGGAATAGAAAAGGATCCTGGATCAGCACACTTAAGGGGAAGACTATTTAACAAGGTGTTAGATATGCCATCCCCCTCACTTACCATTTTGTCATGCAAGAATTGCTCATAAAGCAAATGATATTTATGGAATATTTTAATGGCTTCTAGCAAAGGAATAGTTATTGCTTGCATATTGGTGTCTATATTTAAAAGTTCTTCATTGATCAAATCGGGAGGCAATCCCCAAAAATCATCATTTTCCTCTCCTCTCCTAATCATTACTTCGCAAAAATAGTTTCCTTTGGGTTGGGAAGTGGCTGAGATGGAAGTATGCCTGCAAGATGTGATTCACACAAATTATTAGAATAGGCGGTCTAATTTTAACATAAAATTAGACAAACTCAAGCCTACATTTTTTGAAGAAGCCCATTCATCTAACTCAAACCCAACACTATCTCTAGACAGTTCGCGCCAACTTAGTCGTCCCTTCTCTTCTTCTTCCTTTGTTTCCCTTTGGATCTCGAACTACAATGAATAATTTTATAAATAAATCCGGCAGTTTTACCGAATGGATTAAACTAGTTACTAAAGAGATTAAACTAGTCACTACATGGATTAAAGAATGTGAAAACTAAATGGATTAAATTGGTCACTAAATAGATTAAACTAGTCACCAAATATATTAAACTAGTCACTATATTCACAAAGATGGTATGATATCTTCTTACTGCATGTTGTAAGCGTTGCCTAATTTTAAATTAAAAGTAGGCAGTCTCTTACAAGACCAATTGCTCTAAATTACTCAAGGAGGAGCAAATTTGGCTATCTAATTGCTGCAAGTGGGAATCAGTTTTCTTTTGAAATTGAACACCTTAGTTATGCACTTGCCCTATTTGGTTATTTAATTGCTTAACTAAGTCTTCTAAGGAAGGGCTAGAAGGTTAAGATTGAGGGTTATGATGAACAAAAGGTCGAGGATTAGGTTGAGTAAACTGAGGTCTAGGTCCATATCTTAAGTTTGGATGGTCTCTCCAACCTTCATTATATATGTAGGTGAATAAGAATCATATTTTCGTTTCGTTCACATTTTCGGGTTGCACAAGAGGGACAAACATCATTAGTGTGGGAAAAATCAAAACAAATACCACAAACTTTAGCCTTAGATTCATTCCCAACAAACTTAGACATCAATGTAGTGAGGGTGGCTATTTGTTGTGCATTTTCCTCAGAATCGACTTTTAACGAGGTTAAGTCAATTTCATTTACTGTTTTCACATCGCTACGTGAGCCAAATTGTCGAGCATGTTTGGCCATGTTACTAATTAATTGCCTGGCTTGCTTAGGTGTTTTATCAACTAAAGCACCCCCACTAGCCGCATCAATCATATTTTTGTCGTTACCCAAAAGACCCTCATAAAAATATTGGATAAGAAGTTGGTCACTAATTTGTTGTTGGGGACCCGAAGCACAAAGTCTCTTAAAACGCTCCCAATATTCATATAATGACTCATTAGAATGTTGCTTAACACCACAAATCTACTTCCTAATGGATCCAATTCTACTTGCAGGGAAGAAATTTTCTAGAAAAGCTTTTTGTAATGCACCCCACGTAGTAATTGATCCAGGAGAAGGGAATTCAACCAATCTTTAGCTATGTAAAACAATAAAAATGGAAAATAATGTATTTTGACATGATTAGGATCAATACCTTCTAGTTTCATCGAAGAACACACAACCACAAATTCTTTAAGAAATCGATTCGGATCCACACCTCCATGCCCATAAAATTTTGGTAAAAGGTTGAGAAAACCTGAGTTTAACTTTAGAGGGTTTTCCAAGGTTGGAAAAACGAAGCCGAGTGGTTCATCATCCAGCTTAGGTGCAGCTAGTTCCTTCAAAGTTAGTTCATCACCCATCTCTTCTTCGTCTTTGAACAAGTTCTCAATATAAAGACGTTCTTCTCGTTGTTTATGTAAGAATTCTTTCCTTGTTTTTCTGGCTGTCCGCTCTATATCAAACAACAATCGTTCGTGTCGTAAGCGTGAATTCATGTACTTCCCAACTGAATATAAGCTCATAACTCTGAAATTGCATTCACTTACAAAAAAAAAAAATACTAATCAAAAATATTCAATAACTATCAAAAGTTAACATACTAATTGTAGACACATAATCGTGTCTCCCCATTTAAGGGTCCAATGATGAAATGTACCGCGGTCTTAGTTGGCGCAGTCCAATGGAGGAGCAGTCTAAATAACTAGGCAATATGTGTTTTGAAATAATATTATAAAAGCCCAATTAATCATTCAAGATGATTAATTGTAAGTTCAACCCATGAAATATGTTTAAATCCATTTTAAAAGCCCAACTTTTAATACATATTTTTCTAATACTTATTGTTTTGATAAATATTTTCTTAATATTTATTGTTTTGATAAATATTTTCTTAATATTTATTGTTTTGATAAATATTTTCTTAATATTTATTGTTTTGATAAATATTTCCCTAAAAGCTTTTAGGGTTATCCTTTACCCATAATCAGATTTTTTAACTCGGAAAACTCGATCTCTGGATTTTTAGGGATAAAAATGGCATCTAGAAAGCACGAGTAGCATAAAAAAGGAATATTCTGGAATATGTGCCGGACACGGCGGCTGCGGTCAGCGCGCCACGTGCGTCCAACACATTGGCTAGATCGCGTCAGGCACGCCAATGAGCGCTTGACACGTGGACTTGTGACCCACAAAGAGTCCTGCACCTGGCGCAAGTCTTGTGTGAGATGCAAGTTAAAATTTTATCTTTTTGAAAACTCGTTTCCATGTGTAACGTTTTAATTGGACGAACCACGTCAGGCAGGCCAACCTGCGCCTGACGCGTGTCCTCGCGCCTGCCACGTAGGACTGCCCTGGTGCAGGTCTTGCGTGGAGCGCACTCTTTGTTTTGCTTATAAATATGGGCTGATTTCCCGAATCAAAGACAACTTCAAATTATTATTTTTATGCACACAAATACTCTCAAAAATTCCGAAATACACTTCGAATACAAAACACTCAAATACTTTCAATCTTCCAAGTCAATTATTGTTCCTGATCCTATTATAATCCTGGTTTCAAGATTGCTTCAACTAAAGGTCGCTACGCTCTTCGATTTGAACCGCGTAGGTATAATCCTGACGGCTCTTGAATAATTATATTTATTTTATTGAAGTTACTAACCTTTTCTTGTCATGATGTAGATTCGTAATCAATAACCGTGTCCCTTTGTAAATTCTAACCTATTTTCTTATATTTTCTGTATATAATGTTCATATTGTTATGATTGTCTTGCATGCCTTTTTATCACCCACATGTTATTATGCTAAATAAGACCTAAAGAATTGTTCTCATTAATTCAGATAATTTGGACAACCTGTTAGGAACCTTGTAAAATGATTGCATAATAACTGATCACTAAATAATTAGTCTTTTGATGTGTTTCCTGAACCCATCTAGAGTAATTATTTTAGGGTGCTTTAAAATATTGTTTGATTGTTCTATTGCATAAAATTTGCTGTGAATTGTTATTTAGTATAGGCCAGTAATGGGCAATATAGTTCCTGACAATATTGTACCCTCACCCCCGAACTCACTTTTTGGTTCTTGACCATCTATGGAGTCATGACGGGGAAATCTACACTGGATAAGTCCCTAAGATGTCCCTTCCGTTTCAATATCCAATTAGGTTTATGATTCTTCCTCTAAAGAATTGTTGGCGACTTCTTTCAAAAACATATTTTTAATAAAACCTTAACAATGGGGTAGTCAAATAAACGCGCTCATACCGCGTGTAGGCATTAAAGGAATTGAAAAATCCACGCCTACAATTTGGTTAATTCACTGGGGAGGATTTTAAAAACAATTTTTATTCTTTTTTAAATGAGTAGGTGAAACTTGAAAAATACAATTCACTATTATTTTTATGCCTTAGAATAATATATTGTTTTGCATGTGCATGGCTATTAGCCACCATAAGGACAATTTACCTTGTCACATTAACACATGTTCTATGTGCGAGGTCACCCCCGGGGGGTTTGCGCTTTGTCCTTCCAAAAAGCTTCCTGAGCGATAGTGTTGGATCTTAGTCATAAGCAAACCTACCCAACTATGGCATTGTTCTCTTGTTCCTGACTTGAGACTGGAGTGCGTCTTACACGTGGCCACCTCTTTAAGTAGGAGTACTAAGCGTGGGATCAATCTCTTAGTCATAGACCCTTTCAGCCTTAACCTAAACCTAACCAATAGTTAAATGTAGAACTGGACTATAGGTTGAGAACTTTTGCATCCATGTTATTTGACATTTATGTGTGATTGCAATGTTTGCTTGATCATATTTTATTAACATGTTGATATGTGTTGCGCCTAAAAATAATACAATTCGCTTCTAAAAAATGTCGTTGTTTTCGCCCGAACATTTGTCAAAATACCAATATGCATGCCGTAGAGTATTGCGCCAAACGCATTTAGTTGCGCCTGGCGCAACACTCCTGCGCCAGACGCAAAGCCCGCAAGCCGCGCACATCTGTTGCATGACACGCAGTCTTTTCGTCCCATGCAAATTGGTCTTCTGACCACTGTTTGCGTCACCAATTTCCGTCAATTAGTGCGTCCTCAACTTAGTTAGTCCAAAACTATTGTTATAATTAGTGCGTCAGTCTTCGCGTCTTGACATTATACAAGATTTATCAAAAATCGTGTAAACTGTCACGAACACGAGGGTGGGCTCAGCACGCTAGACGCATGATGATGCGCCTGACGCTGCTGACCTACGCCAGACGCACACTCTGCGCCACACGCAAAATCGCTACTTGGCGTATTGTTGTGCATCTCTCGTTTTCCGTCACTTTAGGCAATGTGGTGATCAATTCCGTATAATACTTCGTGCATTTGAGTCATTGACTATTCAGATCTCGTGTTTAACTTCACCTAAAAAAAAAGAGAGTCTTTGTTTTCTTTTAGAGTTCCATCATCATTAGGTCTCACCTAGGTGCACGTTCATTTTTTTTTTTTGGAGAAAGTCGGATATTTCTATCCTCCCAACAACTTACCCCCTCTCAAAAAAAAATTTTAAAAATTTTCCAAAACTGCATTTTGATTGGTGATAAACTCTTGCCAATATATCAGTATCCATTTTCCTCCACAAAATAAAATTCATAACATCCAATATATCATTATCCATTTTCCTCCACAAAATAAATTCATCATTATCCATAAATTCATATATCATCCACAAAATAGATTTCCTTCCATAAATATCTTCTTCTTTTGCAGAAGTTTTGAACAAATTAATGTGTCTTTGTCAAACAGGGTAATTGAGAAAACAGTCTCGATAAGTCGTCCGCGTGCGCAAAAGGCTAGATCTGTTCCACCGGCTAAAGAACGGTCAACTGTTGAAGCAACATTGGGAGACGAAAAGGTTACTGAATTGACTAATATCACCGAATGAATGGCTAAGAACTTGGAGGAGGTCACTCTCTGATATGAATTTCGAAGTCCGAAAATTCACAAACTTTAACCTAGTTTTAAGTGACGTCTTTTTATGTTTTTATTATGAATGAATGCTGAAAATAAGAAATAAAAACAAGGATAGTACTCTTTATTCTCGCAGGAATAAGAGGGTCTCTTCCTAATCGCAATTAGAAGATGAATACAAGTCGCAACAAGTATTGTTTTGGTTAACAACCGAAATAAGCAACGCTCACAATTCTCAAAATCAGTCTACTCTTTTTATTAATGGACTAGGCGCCTATTTATAAGGAGGGCAGCAAGTAATCCTTGCCCTCCAAGGCATTACAACTCACGGCTAGCTTTAAGTAAATAAGGAAAGTTTCCCCTAAATTAAAGCCTAGAATCTAGCACAACTTAAGGAAACATTGGATTTAGGAAAGCTTTGCAAAACTTTCCATAAATCTTACAAAACCACATGCCTAAGCCATCCCTTGTTACAACTCCAATTTCGGCCAACTTATTACATTCAACTAACAATAAAATAACTTAATTAACTAATTTATCACAACAAACTTCAAGATGTTTACTATCTCCACACAAAATTTCAGCTCAATCTAAGCTAGCACGCGCTTTCTTGGTTTCATCATCAACAAGAATTAGATCTCTGGAACTTTTCTCTTGTCGTCGTTGAATCAACCTGTCAATCCCATTGTTTAGCTTGGTAATCTCCTGATTTAGCTTTTCAAAACAAGCTAACACTTGTTTCTCGAAGTCTCTCATTGTTGTTACGCAATACGTCGGATTGTATTGATGGATCGTGGATTCGTTATAACTCGGAATTAAACGAAATTTTGACACAACAAACTTCAAGATGTTTACTATCTCCACACAAAATTTCAGCTCAATCTAAGCTAGCACGCGCTTTCTTGGTTTCATCATCAACAAGAATTAGATCTCTGGAACTTTTCTCTTGTCGTCGTTGAATCAACTCTGTCAATCCCATTGTTTAGCTTGGTAATCTCTCGATTTAGCTTTTCAAAACAAGCTAACACTTGTTTCTCGAAGTCTCTCATTGTTGTTACGCAATACGTCGGATTGTATTGATGACTGTGGATTCGTTATAACTCGGAATTAAACGAAATTTTGACACAACAAACTTCAAGATGTTTACTATCTCCACACAAAATTTCAGCTCAATCTAAGCTAGCACGCGCTTTCTTGGTTTCATCATCAACAAAAATTAGATCTCCGGAACTTTTCTCTTGTCGTCGTTGAATCAACCTGTCAATCCCATTGTTTAGCTTGGTAATCTCCTCGATTTAGCTTTTCAAAACAAGCTAACACTTGTTTCTCGAAGTCTCTCATTGTTGTTACGCAATACGTCGGATTGTATTGATGATTGTGGATTCGTTATAACTCGGAATTAAACGAAATTTTGACACAACAAACTTCAAGATGTTTACTATCTCCACACAAAATTTCAGCTCAATCTAAGCTAGCACGCGCTTTCTTGGTTTCATCATCAACAAGAATTAGATCTCTGGAACTTTTCTCTTGTCGTCGTTGAATCAACCTGTCAATCCCATTGTTTAGCTTGGTAATCTCCTCGATTTAGCTTTTCAAAACAAGCTAACACTTGTTTCTCGAAGTCTCTCATTGTTGTTACGCAATACGTCGGATTGTATTGATGACTGTGGATTCGTTATAACTCGGAATTAAACGAAATTTTGACACAACAAACTTCAAGATGTTTACTATCTCCACACAAAATTTCAGCTCAATCTAAGCTAGCACGCGCTTTCTTGGTTTCATCATCAACAAGAATTAGATCTCTGGAACTTTTCTCTTGTCGTCGTTGAATCAACCTGTCAATCCCATTGTTTAGCTTGGTAATCTCCTGATTTAGCTTTTCAAAACAAGCTAACACTTGTTTCTCGAAGTCTCTCATTGTTGTTACGCAATACGTCGGATTGTATTGATGACTGTGGATTCGTTATAACTCGGAATTAAACGAAATTTTGACACAACAAACTTCAAGATGTTTACTATCTCCACACAAAATTTCAGCTCAATCTAAGCTAGCACGCGCTTTCTTGGTTTCATCATCAACAAAAATTAGATCTCTGGAACTTTTCTCTTGTCGTCGTTGAATCAACTCTGTCAATCCCATTGTTTAGCTTGGTAATCTCCTGATTTAGCTTTTCAAAACAAGCTAACACTTGTTTCTCGAAGTCTCTCATTGTTGTTACGCAATACGTCGGATTGTATTGATGACTGTGGATTCGTTATAACTCGGAATTAAACGAAATTTTGACACAACAAACTTCAAGATGTTTACTATCTCCACACAAAATTTCAGCTCAATCTAAGCTAGCACGCGCTTTCTTGGTTTCATCATCAACAAGAATTAGATCTCTGGAACTTTTCTCTTGTCGTCGTTGAATCAACCTGCCAATCCCATTGTTTAGCTTGGTAATCTCCTGATTTAGCTTTTCAAAACAAGCTAACACTTGTTTCTCGAAGTCTCTCATTGTTGTTACGCAATACGTCGGATTGTATTGATGATCGTGGATTCGTTATAACTCGGAATTAAACGAAATTTTGACACAACAAACTTCAAGATGTTTACTATCTCCACACAAAATTTCAGCTCAATCTAAGCTAGCACGCGCTTTCTTGGTTTCATCATCAACAAAAATTAGATCTCTGGAACTTTTCTCTTGTCGTCGTTGAATCAACCTGTCAATCCCATTGTTTAGCTTGGTAATCTCCTGATTTAGCTTTTCAAAACAAGCTAACACTTGTTTCTCGAAGTCTCTCATTGTTGTTACGCAATACGTCGGATTGTATTGATGACTGTGGATTCGTTATAACTCGGAATTAAACGAAATTTTGACACAACAAACTTCAAGATGTTTACTATCTCCACACAAAATTTCAGCTCAATCTAAGCTAGCACGCGCTTTCTTGGTTTCATCATCAACAAGAATTAGATCTCTGGAACTTTTCTCTTGTCGTCGTTGAATCAACCTCGTCAATCCCATTGTTTAGCTTGGTAATCTCCTGATTTAGCTTTTCAAAACAAGCTAACACTTGTTTCTCGAAGTCTCTCATTGTTGTTACGCAATACGTCGGATTGTATTGATGATCTGTGGATTCGTTATAACTCGGAATTAAACGAAATTTTGACACAACAAACTTCAAGATGTTTACTATCTCCACACAAAATTTCAGCTCAATCTAAGCTAGCACGCGCTTTCTTGGTTTCATCATCAACAAAAATTAGATCTCGGAACTTTTCTCTTGTCGTCGTTGAATCAACCTGTCAATCCCATTGTTTAGCTTGGTAATCTCCTGATTTAGCTTTTCAAAACAAGCTAACACTTGTTTCTCGAAGTCTCTCATTGTTGTTACGCAATACGTCGGATTGTATTGATGACTGTGGATTCGTTATAACTCGGAATTAAACGAAATTTTGACACAACAAACTTCAAGATGTTTACTATCTCCACACAAAATTTCAGCTCAATCTAAGCTAGCACGCGCTTTCTTGGTTTCATCATCAACAAGAATTAGATCTCTGGAACTTTTCTCTTGTCGTCGTTGAATCAACTTTGCCAATCCCATTGTTTAGCTTGGTAATCTCCTGATTTAGCTTTTCAAAACAAGCTAACACTTGTTTCTCGAAGTCTCTCATTGTTGTTACGCAATACGTCGGATTGTATTGATGATTGTGGATTCGTTATAACTCGGAATTAAACGAAATTTTGACACAACAAACTTCAAGATGTTTACTATCTCCACACAAAATTTCAGCTCAATCTAAGCTAGCACGCGCTTTCTTGGTTTCATCATCAACAAGAATTAGATCTCCGGAACTTTTCTCTTGTCGTCGTTGAATCAACTTTGTCAATCCCATTGTTTAGCTTGGTAATCTCCTGATTTAGCTTTTCAAAACAAGCTAACACTTGTTTCTCGAAGTCTCTCATTGTTGTTACGCAATACGTCGGATTGTATTGATGACTGTGGATTCGTTATAACTCGGAATTAAACGAAATTTTGACACAACAAACTTCAAGATGTTTACTATCTCCACACAAAATTTCAGCTCAATCTAAGCTAGCACGCGCTTTCTTGGTTTCATCATCAACAAAAATTAGATCTCCGGAACTTTTCTCTTGTCGTCGTTGAATCAACTTGTCAATCCCATTGTTTAGCTTGGTAATCTCCTGATTTAGCTTTTCAAAACAAGCTAACACTTGTTTCTCGAAGTCTCTCATTGTTGTTACGCAATACGTCGGATTGTATTGATGACTGTGGATTCGTTATAACTCGGAATTAAACGAAATTTTGACACAACAAACTTCAAGATGTTTACTATCTCCACACAAAATTTCAGCTCAATCTAAGCTAGCACGCGCTTTCTTGGTTTCATCATCAACAAGAATTAGATCTCTGGAACTTTTCTCTTGTCGTCGTTGAATCAACCTCGCCAATCCCATTGTTTAGCTTGGTAATCTCCTGATTTAGCTTTTCAAAACAAGCTAACACTTGTTTCTCGAAGTCTCTCATTGTTGTTACGCAATACGTCGGATTGTATTGATGACTGTGGATTCGTTATAACTCGGAATTAAACGAAATTTTGACACAACAAACTTCAAGATGTTTACTATCTCCACACAAAATTTCAGCTCAATCTAAGCTAGCACGCGCTTTCTTGGTTTCATCATCAACAAGAATTAGATCTCTGGAACTTTTCTCTTGTCGTCGTTGAATCAACCTGTCAATCCCATTGTTTAGCTTGGTAATCTCCTGATTTAGCTTTTCAAAACAAGCTAACACTTGTTTCTCGAAGTCTCTCATTGTTGTTACGCAATACGTCGGATTGTATTGATGATTGTGGATTCGTTATAACTCGGAATTAAACGAAATTTTGACACAACAAACTTCAAGATGTTTACTATCTCCACACAAAATTTCAGCTCAATCTAAGCTAGCACGCGCTTTCTTGGTTTCATCATCAACAAAAATTAGATCTCGGAACTTTTCTCTTGTCGTCGTTGAATCCAACCTGTCAATCCCATTGTTTAGCTTGGTAATCTCCTGATTTAGCTTTTCAAAACAAGCTAACACTTGTTTCTCGAAGTCTCTCATTGTTGTTACGCAATACGTCGGATTGTATTGATGACTGTGGATTCGTTATAACTCGGAATTAAACGAAATTTTGACACAACAAACTTCAAGATGTTTACTATCTCCACACAAAATTTCAGCTCAATCTAAGCTAGCACGCGCTTTCTTGGTTTCATCATCAACAAGAATTAGATCTCGGAACTTTTCTCTTGTCGTCGTTGAATCAACTTGTCAATCCCATTGTTTAGCTTGGTAATCTCCTGATTTAGCTTTTCAAAACAAGCTAACACTTGTTTCTCGAAGTCTCTCATTGTTGTTACGCAATACGTCGGATTGTATTGATGACTGTGGATTCGTTATAACTCGGAATTAAACGAAATTTTGACACAACAAACTTCAAGATGTTTACTATCTCCACACTAAATTTCAGCTCAATCTAAGCTAGCACGCGCTTTCTTGGTTTCATCATCAACAAGAATTAGATCTCGGAACTTTTCTCTTGTCGTCGTTGAATCAACCTTGTCAATCCCATTGTTTAGCTTGGTAATCTCCTGATTTAGCTTTTCAAAACAAGCTAACACTTGTTTCTCGAAGTCTCTCATTGTTGTTACGCAATACGTCGGATTGTATTGATGACTGTGGATTCGTTATAACTCGGAATTAAACGAAATTTTGACACAACAAACTTCAGGATGTTTACTATCTCCACACAAAATTTCAGCTCAATCTAAGCTAGCACGCGCTTTCTTGGTTTCATCATCAACAAGAATTAGATCTCGGAACTTTTCTCTTGTCGTCGTTGAATCAACCTCGCCAATCCCATTGTTTAGCTTGGTAATCTCCTCGATTTAGCTTTTCAAAACAAGCTAACACTTGTTTCTCGAAGTCTCTCATTGTTGTTACGCAATACGTCGGATTGTATTGATGATCGTGGATTCGTTATAACTCGGAATTAAACGAAATTTTGACACAACAAACTTCAAGATGTTTACTATCTCCACACAAAATTTCAGCTCAATCTAAGCTAGCACGCGCTTTCTTGGTTTCATCATCAACAAGAATTAGATCTCGGAACTTTTCTCTTGTCGTCGTTGAATCAACTCTGTCAATCCCATTGTTTAGCTTGGTAATCTCCTCGATTTAGCTTTTCAAAACAAGCTAACACTTGTTTCTCGAAGTCTCTCATTGTTGTTACGCAATACGTCGGATTGTATTGATGATCGTGGATTCGTTATAACTCGGAATTAAACGAAATTTTGACACAACAAACTTCAAGATGTTTACTATCTCCACACAAAATTTCAGCTCAATCTAAGCTAGCACGCGCTTTCTTGGTTTCATCATCAACAAAAATTAGATCTCCGGAACTTTTCTCTTGTCGTCGTTGAATCAACCTGTCAATCCCATTGTTTAGCTTGGTAATCTCCTGATTTAGCTTTTCAAAACAAGCTAACACTTGTTTCTCGAAGTCTCTCATTGTTGTTACGCAATACGTCGGATTGTATTGATGATTGTGGATTCGTTATAACTCGGAATTAAACGAAATTTTGACACAACAAACTTCAAGATGTTTACTATCTCCACACAAAATTTCAGCTCAATCTAAGCTAGCACGCGCTTTCTTGGTTTCATCATCAACAAGAATTAGATCTCGGAACTTTTCTCTTGTCGTCGTTGAATCAACCTGTCAATCCCATTGTTTAGCTTGGTAATCTCCTGATTTAGCTTTTCAAAACAAGCTAACACTTGTTTCTCGAAGTCTCTCATTGTTGTTACGCAATACGTCGGATTGTATTGATGACTGTGGATTCGTTATAACTCGGAATTAAACGAAATTTTGACACAACAAACTTCAAGATGTTTACTATCTCCACACAAAATTTCAGCTCAATCTAAGCTAGCACGCGCTTTCTTGGTTTCATCATCAACAAGAATTAGATCTCTGGAACTTTTCTCTTGTCGTCGTTGAATCAACTTTGTCAATCCCATTGTTTAGCTTGGTAATCTCCTGATTTAGCTTTTCAAAACAAGCTAACACTTGTTTCTCGAAGTCTCTCATTGTTGTTACGCAATACGTCGGATTGTATTGATGACTGTGGATTCGTTATAACTCGGAATTAAACGAAATTTTGACACAACAAACTTCAAGATGTTTACTATCTCCACACAAAATTGCAGCTCTATCTAAGCTAGCACGCGCTTTCTTGGTTTCATCATCAACAAGAATTAGATCTCCGGAACTTTTCTCTTGTCGTCGTTGAATCAACTCTGTCAATCCCATTGTTTAGCTTGGTAATCTCCTGATTTAGCTTTTCAAAACAAGCTAACACTTGTTTCTCGAAGTCTCTCATTGTTGTTACGCAATACGTCGGATTGTATTGATGACTGTGGATTCGTTATAACTCGGAATTTAACGAAATTTTGACACAACAAACTTCAAGATGTTTACTATCTCCACACAAAATTGCAGCTCTATCTAAGCTAGCACGCGCCTTCACGAGCCTCTACAACCTTACTGCTCTGATACCAACTGATATGAATTTCGAAGTCCGAAAATTCACAAACTTTAACCTAGTTTTAAGTGACGTCTTTTTATGTTTTTATTATGAATGAATGCTGAAAATAAGAAATAAAAACAAGAATAGTACTCTTTATTCTCGCAGGAATAAGAGGGTCTCTTCCTAATCGCAATTAGAAGATGAATACAAGTCGCAACAAGTATTGTTTTGGTTAACAACCGAAATAAGCAACGCTCACAATTCTCAAAATCAGTCTACTCTTTTTATTAATGGACTAGGCGCCTATTTATAAGGAGGGCAGCAAGTAATCCTTGCCCTCCAAGGCATTACAACTCACGGCTAGCTTTAAGTAAATAAGGAAAGTTTCCCCTAAATTAAAGCCTTAGAATCTAGCACAACTTAAGGAAACATTGGATTTAGGAAAGCTTTGCAAAACTTTCCATAAATCTTACAAAACTACACGCCTAAGCCATCCCTTGTTACAACTCCAATTTCGGCCAACTTATTACATTCAACTAACAATAAAATAACTTAATTAACTAATTTATATAACGAACATAATAAAAGACATATTTTTCGTTACATGTAAAACCTCTACTTTAAGAGTAAAGTAAAACCATGCAACAATTCTAATAAAGCAAATAAAGATAGTTGGTGAAGCAATACATGCACGTATCTTGCATCATTCTCCCCCTCTTGAAAAAAAAAAACTTGTCTCAAGTTTTGATGTAACCAAGCAATCATCCACGCACAATAACCATGAACCATAAGAACAAGTACACGTATGAGAAATAGAAGTGGAATCCATGAGGTTTGTGGATGTGTATGACAAATAACGGCATCAAGACAAAAATCGGTAGAAGATGTTGCATATTGTTGTACCCAACGCTCTTTTGTAGCTTTCTTCGCACATGGAATATCAAAGATCGGAACTTTGATGGTTGTACAAGCCAAAGATTCAGTTTTTAATTCATCTTCAACATGAGAAATTTCAAAGATCAAATCTTTATTGTCCAAATTTGAAAAAGATTCAATTTTTAATTCATCTTCAACATGAGAAATTTCAAAGATCAAATCTTTATTGTCCAAATTTGAAAAAGATTCAATCTTTTCTTCTTCCTCAACATTAAGAACAAATTCTTGAACCTCTTTCTTGGTTTCATCATCAACAAGAATTAGATCTCTGGAACTTTTCTCTTGTCGTCGTTGAATCAACCTGTCAATCCCATTGTTTAGCTTGGTAATCTCCTGATTTAGCTTTTCAAAACAAGCTAACACTTGTTTCTCGAAGTCTCTCATTGTTGTTACGCAATACGTCGGATTGTATTGATGACTTGTGGATTCGTTATAACTCGGAATTAAACGAAATTTTGACACAACAAACTTCAAGATGTTTACTATCTCCACACAAAATTTCAGCTCAATCTAAGCTAGCACGCGCTTTCTTGGATTCATCATCAACAAGAATTAGATCTCTGGAACTTTTCTCTTGTCGTCGTTGAATCAACTTGTCAATCCCATTGTTTAGCTTGGTAATCTCCTGATTTAGCTTTTCAAAACAAGCTAACACTTGTTTCTCGAAGTCTCTCATTGTTGTTACGCAATACGTCGGATTGTATTGATGATTGTGGATTCGTTATAACTCGAAATTAAACGAAATTTTGACACAACAAACTTCAAGATGTTTACTATCTCCACACAAAATTTCAGCTCAATCTAAGCTAGCACGCGCTTTCTTGGTTTCATCATCAACAAAAATTAGATCTCTGGAACTTTTCTCTTGTCGTCGTTGAATCAACCTGTCAATCCCATTGTTTAGCTTGGTAATCTCCCTGATTTAGCTTTTCAAAACAAGCTAACACTTGTTTCTCGAAGTCTCTCATTGTTGTTACGCAATACGTCGGATTGTATTGATGACTGTGGATTCGTTATAACTCGGAATTAAACGAAATTTTGACACAACAAACTTCAAGATGTTTACTATCTCCACACAAAATTTCAGCTCAATCTAAGCTAGCACGCGCTTTCTTGGTTTCATCATCAACAAGAATTAGATCTCGGAACTTTTCTCCTGTCGTCGTTGAATCAACCTGTCAATCCCATTGTTTAGCTTGGTAATCTCCTGATTTAGCTTTTCAAAACAAGCTAACACTTGTTTCTCGAAGTCTCTCATTGTTGTTACGCAATACGTCGGATTGTATTGATGATCTGTGGATTCGTTATAACTCGGAATTAAACGAAATTTTGACACAACAAACTTCAAGATGTTTACTATCTCCACACAAAATTTCAGCTCTATCTAAGCTAGCACGCGCTTTCTTGGTTTCATCATCAACAAGAATTAGATCTCTGGAACTTTTCTCTTGTCGTCGTTGAATCAACCTGTCAATCCCATTGTTTAGCTTGGTAATCTCCTGATTTAGCTTTTCAAAACAAGCTAACACTTGTTTCTCGAAGTCTCTCATTGTTGTTACGCAATACGTCGGATTGTATTGATGACTGTGGATTCGTTATAACTCGGAATTAAACGAAATTTTGACACAACAAACTTCAAGATGTTTACTATCTCCACACAAAATTTCAGCTCAATCTAAGCTAGCACGCGCTTTCTTGGTTTCATCATCAACAAAAATTAGATCTCTGGAACTTTTCTCTTGTCGTCGTTGAATCAACCTGTCAATCCCATTGTTTAGCTTGGTAATCTCCCTGATTTAGCTTTTCAAAACAAGCTAACACTTGTTTCTCGAAGTCTCTCATTGTTGTTACGCAATACGTCGGATTGTATTGATGACTGTGGATTCGTTATAACTCGGAATTAAACGAAATTTTGACACAACAAACTTCAAGATGTTTACTATCTCCACACAAAATTTCAGCTCAATCTAAGCTAGCACGCGCTTTCTTGGTTTCATCATCAACAAGAATTAGATCTCCGGAACTTTTCTCTTGTCGTCGTTGAATCAACCTGTCAATCCCATTGTTTAGCTTGGTAATCTCCTGATTTAGCTTTTCAAAACAAGCTAACACTTGTTTCTCGAAGTCTCTCATTGTTGTTACGCAATACGTCGGATTGTATTGATGATTTGTGGATTCGTTATAACTCGGAATTAAACGAAATTTTGACACAACAAACTTCAAGATGTTTACTATCTCCACACAAAATTTCAGCTCAATCTAAGCTAGCACGCGCTTTCTTGGTTTCATCATCAACAAGAATTAGATCTCTGGAACTTTTCTCTTGTCGTCGTTGAATCAACCTGTCAATCCCATTGTTTAGCTTGGTAATCTCCTGATTTAGCTTTTCAAAACAAGCTAACACTTGTTTCTCGAAGTCTCTCATTGTTGTTACGCAATACGTCGGATTGTATTGATGACTGTGGATTCGTTATAACTCGGAATTTAACGAAATTTTGACACAACAAACTTCAAGATGTTTACTATCTCCACACAAAATTGCAGCTCTATCTAAGCTAGCACGCGCCTTCACGAGCCTCTACAACCTTACTGCTCTGATACCAACTGATATGAATTTCGAAGTCCGAAAATTCACAAACTTTAACCTAGTTTTAAGTGACGTCTTTTTATGTTTTTATTATGAATGAATGCTGAAAATAAGAAATAAAAACAAGAATAGTACTCTTTATTCTCGCAGGAATAAGAGGGTCTCTTCCTAATCGCAATTAGAAGATGAATACAAGTCGCAACAAGTATTGTTTTGGTTAACAACCGAAATAAGCAACGCTCACAATTCTCAAAATCGAGTCTACTCTTTTTATTAATGGACTAGGCGCCTATTTATAAGGAGGGCAGCAAGTAATCCTTGCCCTCCAAGGCATTACAACTCACGGCTAGCTTTAAGTAAATAAGGAAAGTTTCCCTAAATTAAAGCCTTAGAATCTAGCACAACTTAAGGAAACATTGGATTTAGGAAAGCTTTGCAAAACTTTCCATAAATCTTACAAAACTACACGCCTAAGCCATCCCTTGTTACAACTCCAATTTCGGCCAACTTATTACATTCAACTAACAATAAAATAACTTAATTAACTAATTTATATAACGAACATAATAAAAGACATATTTTTCGTTACATGTAAAACCTCTACTTTAAGAGTAAAGTAAAACCATGCAACAATTCTAATAAAGCAAATAAAGATAGTTGGTGAAGCAATACATGCACGTATCTTGCATCATTCTCCCCCTCTTGAAAAAAAAACTTGTCTCAAGTTTTGATGTAACCAAGCAATCATCCACGCACAATAACCATGAACCATAAGAACAAGTACACGTATGAGAAATAGAAGTGGAATCCATGAGGTTTGTGGATGTGTATGACAAATAACGGCATCAAGACAAAAATCAGTAGAAGATGTTGCATATTGTTGTACCCAACGCTCTTTTGTAGCTTTCTTCGCACATGGAATATCAAAGATCGGAACTTTGATGGTTGTACAAGCCAAAGATTCAGTTTTTAATTCATCTTCAACATGAGAAATTTCAAAGATCAAATCTTTATTGTCCAAATTTGAAAAAGATTCAATTTTTAATTCATCTTCAACATGAGAAATTTCAAAGATCAAATCTTTATTGTCCAAATTTGAAAAAGATTCAATCTTTTCTTCTTCCTCAACATTAAGAACAAATTCTTGAACCTCTTTCTTGGTTTCATCATCAACAAGAATTAGATCTCCGGAACTTTTCTCTTGTCGTCGTTGAATCAACCTGTCAATCCCATTGTTTAGCTTGGTAATCTCCTGATTTAGCTTTTCAAAACAAGCTAACACTTGTTTCTCGAAGTCTCTCATTGTTGTTACGCAATACGTCGGATTGTATTGATGACTGTGGATTCGTTATAACTCGGAATTAAACGAAATTTTGACACAACAAACTTCAAGATGTTTACTATCTCCACACAAAATTTCAGCTCAATCTAAGCTAGCACGCGCTTTCTTGGTTTCATCATCAACAAGAATTAGATCTCTGGAACTTTTCTCCTGTCGTCGTTGAATCAACCTGTCAATCCCATTGTTTAGCTTGGTAATCTCCTCGATTTAGCTTTTCAAAACAAGCTAACACTTGTTTCTCGAAGTCTCTCATTGTTGTTACGCAATACGTCGGATTGTATTGATGATTGTGGATTCGTTATAACTCGGAATTAAACGAAATTTTGACACAACAAACTTCAAGATGTTTACTATCTCCACACAAAATTTCAGCTCTATCTAAGCTAGCACGCGCTTTCTTGGTTTCATCATCAACAAGAATTAGATCTCTGGAACTTTTCTCTTGTCGTCGTTGAATCAACCTGTCAATCCCATTGTTTAGCTTGGTAATCTCCTGATTTAGCTTTTCAAAACAAGCTAACACTTGTTTCTCGAAGTCTCTCATTGTTGTTACGCAATACGTCGGATTGTATTGATGATTGTGGATTCGTTATAACTCGGAATTAAACGAAATTTTGACACAACAAACTTCAAGATGTTTACTATCTCCACACAAAATTTCAGCTCAATCTAAGCTAGCACGCGCTTTCTTGGTTTCATCATCAACAAGAATTAGATCTACGGAACTTTTCTCTTGTCGTCGTTGAATCAACCTGTCAATCCCATTGTTTAGCTTGGTAATCTCCTGATTTAGCTTTTCAAAACAAGCTAACACTTGTTTCTCGAAGTCTCTCATTGTTGTTACGCAATACGTCGGATTGTATTGATGATTGTGGATTCGTTATAACTCGGAATTTAACGAAATTTTGACACAACAAACTTCAAGATGTTTACTATCTCCACACAAAATTTCAGCTCAATCTAAGCTAGCACGCGCTTTCTTGGTTTCATCATCAACAAGAATTAGATCTCTGGAACTTTTCTCCTGTCGTCGTTGAATCAACTCTGTCAATCCCATTGTTTAGCTTGGTAATCTCCTGATTTAGCTTTTCAAAACAAGCTAACACTTGTTTCTCGAAGTCTCTCATTGTTGTTACGCAATACGTCGGATTGTATTGATGATTGTGGATTCGTTATAACTCGGAATTAAACGAAATTTTGACACAACAAACTTCAAGATGTTTACTATCTCCACACAAAATTTCAGCTCTATCTAAGCTAGCACGCGCTTTCTTGGTTTCATCATCAACAAGAATTAGATCTGCGGAACTTTTCTCTTGTCGTCGTTGAATCAACCTGTCAATCCCATTGTTTAGCTTGGTAATCTCCTGATTTAGCTTTTCAAAACAAGCTAACACTTGTTTCTCGAAGTCTCTCATTGTTGTTACGCAATACGTCGGATTGTATTGATGACTGTGGATTCGTTATAACTCGGAATTAAACGAAATTTTGACACAACAAACTTCAAGATGTTTACTATCTCCACACAAAATTTCAGCTCAATCTAAGCTAGCACGCGCTTTCTTGGTTTCATCATCAACAAGAATTAGATCTGCGGAACTTTTCTCTTGTCGTCGTTGAATCAACTTGTCAATCCCATTGTTTAGCTTGGTAATCTCCTGATTTAGCTTTTCAAAACAAGCTAACACTTGTTTCTCGAAGTCTCTCATTGTTGTTACGCAATACGTCGGATTGTATTGATGATCGTGGATTCGTTATAACTCGGAATTAAACGAAATTTTGACACAACAAACTTCAAGATGTTTACTATCTCCACACAAAATTTCAGCTCAATCTAAGCTAGCACGCGCTTTCTTGGTTTCATCATCAACAAGAATTAGATCTCCGGAACTTTTCTCTTGTCGTCGTTGAATCAACCTGTCAATCCCATTGTTTAGCTTGGTAATCTCCTGATTTAGCTTTTCAAAACAAGCTAACACTTGTTTCTCGAAGTCTCTCATTGTTGTTACGCAATACGTCGGATTGTATTGATGATCGTGGATTCGTTATAACTCGGAATTAAACGAAATTTTGACACAACAAACTTCAAGATGTTTACTATCTCCACACAAAATTTCAGCTCAATCTAAGCTAGCACGCGCTTTCTTGGTTTCATCATCAACAAGAATTAGATCTCACGGAACTTTTCTCTTGTCGTCGTTGAATCAACCTGTCAATCCCATTGTTTAGCTTGGTAATCTCCTGATTTAGCTTTTCAAAACAAGCTAACACTTGTTTCTCGAAGTCTCTCATTGTTGTTACGCAATACGTCGGATTGTATTGATGACTGTGGATTCGTTATAACTCGGAATTAAACGAAATTTTGACACAACAAACTTCAAGATGTTTACTATCTCCACACAAAATTTCAGCTCAATCTAAGCTAGCACGCGCTTTCTTGGTTTCATCATCAACAAGAATTAGATCTCTGGAACTTTTCTCTTGTCGTCGTTGAATCAACCTGTCAATCCCATTGTTTAGCTTGGTAATCTCCTGATTTAGCTTTTCAAAACAAGCTAACACTTGTTTCTCGAAGTCTCTCATTGTTGTTACGCAATACGTCGGATTGTATTGATGACTGTGGATTCGTTATAACTCGGAATTTAACGAAATTTTGACACAACAAACTTCAAGATGTTTACTATCTCCACACAAAATTGCAGCTCTATCTAAGCTAGCACGCGCCTTCACGAGCCTCTACAACCTTACTGCTCTGATACCAACTGATATGAATTTCGAAGTCCGAAAATTCACAAACTTTAACCTAGTTTTAAGTGACGTCTTTTTATGTTTTTATTATGAATGAATGCTGAAAATAAGAAATAAAAACAAGAATAGTACTCTTTATTCTCGCGGGAATAAGAGGGTCTCTTCCTAATCGCAATTAGAAGATGAATACAAGTCGCAACAAGTATTGTTTTGGTTAACAACCGAAATAAGCAACGCTCACAATTCTCAAAATCAGTCTACTCTTTTTATTAATGGACTAGGCGCCTATTTATAAGGAGGGCAGCAAGTAATCCCTTGCCCTCCAAGGCATTACAACTCACGGCTAGCTTTAAGTAAATAAGGAAAGTTTCCCCTAAATTAAAGCCTTAGAATCTAGCACAACTTAAGGAAACATTGGATTTAGGAAAGCTTTGCAAAACTTTCCATAAATCTTACAAAACTACACGCCTAAGCCATCCCTTGTTACAACTCCAATTTCGGCCAACTTATTACATTCAACTAACAATAAAATAACTTAATTAACTAATTTATATAACGAACATAATAAAAGACATATTTTTCGTTACATGTAAAACCTCTACTTTAAGAGTAAAGTAAAACCATGCAACAATTCTAATAAAGCAAATAAAGATAGTTGGTGAAGCAATACATGCACGTATCTTGCATCATTCTCCCCCTCTTGAAAAAAAAACTTGTCTCAAGTTTTGATGTAACCAAGCAATCATCCACTCACAATAACCATGAACCATAAGAACAAGTACACGTATGAGAAATAGAAGTGGAATCCATGAGGTTTGTGGATGTGTATGACAAATAACGGCATCAAGACAAAAATCAGTAGAAGATGTTGCATATTGTTGTACCCAACGCTCTTTTGTAGCTTTCTTCGCACATGGAATATCAAAGATCGGAACTTTGATGGTTGTACAAGCCAAAGATTCAGTTTTTAATTCATCTTCAACATGAGAAATTTCAAAGATCAAATCTTTATTGTCCAAATTTGAAAAAGATTCAATTTTTAATTCATCTTCAACATGAGAAATTTCAAAGATCAAATCTTTATTGTCCAAATTTGAAAAAGATTCAATCTTTTCTTCTTCCTCAACATTAAGAACAAATTCTTGAACCTCTTTCTTGGTTTCATCATCAACAAGAATTAGATCTCTGGAACTTTTCTCTTGTCGTCGTTGAATCAACCTGTCAATCCCATTGTTTAGCTTGGTAATCTCCTGATTTAGCTTTTCAAAACAAGCTAACACTTGTTTCTCGAAGTCTCTCATTGTTGTTACGCAATACGTCGGATTGTATTGATGACTGTGGATTCGTTATAACTCGGAATTAAACGAAATTTTGACACAACAAACTTCAAGATGTTTACTATCTCCACACAAAATTTCAGCTCAATCTAAGCTAGCACGCGCTTTCTTGGATTCATCATCAACAAGAATTAGATCTCTGGAACTTTTCTCTTGTCGTCGTTGAATCAACCTTGTCAATCCCATTGTTTAGCTTGGTAATCTCCTGATTTAGCTTTTCAAAACAAGCTAACACTTGTTTCTCGAAGTCTCTCATTGTTGTTACGCAATACGTCGGATTGTATTGATGACTGTGGATTCGTTATAACTCGAAATTAAACGAAATTTTGACACAACAAACTTCAAGATGTTTACTATCTCCACACAAAATTTCAGCTCAATCTAAGCTAGCACGCGCTTTCTTGGTTTCATCATCAACAAAAATTAGATCTCCGGAACTTTTCTCTTGTCGTCGTTGAATCAACTCTGTCAATCCCATTGTTTAGCTTGGTAATCTCCTGATTTAGCTTTTCAAAACAAGCTAACACTTGTTTCTCGAAGTCTCTCATTGTTGTTACGCAATACGTCGGATTGTATTGATGACTGTGGATTCGTTATAACTCGGAATTAAACGAAATTTTGACACAACAAACTTCAAGATGTTTACTATCTCCACACAAAATTTCAGCTCAATCTAAGCTAGCACGCGCTTTCTTGGTTTCATCATCAACAAGAATTAGATCTCTGGAACTTTTCTCCCTGTCGTCGTTGAATCAACCTGTCAATCCCATTGTTTAGCTTGGTAATCTCCTGATTTAGCTTTTCAAAACAAGCTAACACTTGTTTCTCGAAGTCTCTCATTGTTGTTACGCAATACGTCGGATTGTATTGATGACTGTGGATTCGTTATAACTCGGAATTAAACGAAATTTTGACACAACAAACTTCAAGATGTTTACTATCTGCACACAAAATTTCAGCTCTATCTAAGCTAGCACGCGCTTTCTTGGTTTCATCATCAACAAGAATTAGATCTCGGAACTTTTCTCTTGTCGTCGTTGAATCAACCTTGTCAATCCCATTGTTTAGCTTGGTAATCTCCTGATTTAGCTTTTCAAAACAAGCTAACACTTGTTTCTCGAAGTCTCTCATTGTTGTTACGCAATACGTCGGATTGTATTGATGATCGTGGATTCGTTATAACTCGGAATTAAACGAAATTTTGACACAACAAACTTCAAGATGTTTACTATCTCCACACAAAATTTCAGCTCAATCTAAGGTAGCACGCGCTTTCTTGGTTTCATCATCAACAAGAATTAGATCTCTGGAACTTTTCTCTTGTCGTCGTTGAATCAACCTGTCAATCCCATTGTTTAGCTTGGTAATCTCCTGATTTAGCTTTTCAAAACAAGCTAACACTTGTTTCTCGAAGTCTCTCATTGTTGTTACGCAATACGTCGGATTGTATTGATGACTGTGGATTCGTTATAACTCGGAATTTAACGAAATTTTGACACAACAAACTTCAAGATGTTTACTATCTCCACACAAAATTGCAGCTCTATCTAAGCTAGCACGCGCCTTCACGAGCCTCTACAACCTTACTGCTCTGATACCAACTGATATGAATTTCGAAGTCCGAAAATTCACAAACTTTAACCTAGTTTTAAGTGACGTCTTTTTATGTTTTTATTATGAATGAATGCTGAAAATAAGAAATAAAAACAAGGATAGTACTCTTTATTCTCGCAGGAATAAGAGGGTCTCTTCCTAATCGCAATTAGAAGATGAATACAAGTCGCAACAAGTATTGTTTTGGTTAACAACCGAAATAAGCAACGCTCAAAATTCTCAAAATCAGTCTACTCTTTTTATTAATGGACTAGGCGCCTATTTATAAGGAGGGCAGCAAGTAATCCTTGCCCTCCAAGGCATTACAACTCACGGCTAGCTTTAAGTAAATAAGGAAAGTTTCCCCTAAATTAAAGCCTAGAATCTAGCACAACTTAAGGAAACATTGGATTTAGGAAAGCTTTGCAAAACTTTCCATAAATCTTACAAAACTACACGCCTAAGCCATCCCTTGTTACAACTCCAATTTCGGCCAACTTATTACATTCAACTAACAATAAAATAACATAATTAACTAATTTATATAACGAACATAATAAAAGACATATTTTTCGTTACATGTAAAACCTCTACTTTAAGAGTAAAGTAAAACCATGCAACAATTCTAATAAAGCAAATAAAGATAGTTGGTGAAGCAATACATGCACGTATCTTGCATCATTCTCCCCCTCTTGAAAAAAAAACTTGTCTCAAGTTTTGATGTAACCAAGCAATCATCCACGCACAATAACCATGAACCATAAGAACAAGTACACGTATGAGAAATAGAAGTGGAATCCATGAGGTTTGTGGATGTGTATGACAAATAATGGCATCAAGACAAAAATCAGTAGAAGATGTTGCATATTGTTGTACCCAACGCTCTTTTGTAGCTTTCTTCGCACATGGAATATCAAAGATCGGAACTTTGATGGTTGTACAAGCCAAAGATTCAGTTTTTAATTCATCTTCAACATGAGAAATTTCAAAGATCAAATCTTTATTGTCCAAATTTGAAAAAGATTCAATTTTTAATTCATCTTCAACATGAGAAATTTCAAAGATCAAATCTTTATTGTCCAAATTTGAAAAAGATTCAATCTTTTCTTCTTCCTCAACATTAAGAACAAATTCTTGAACCTCTTTCTTGGTTTCATCATCAACAATAATTAGATCTCTGGAACTTTTCTCTTGTCGTCGTTGAATCAACCTGTCAATCCCATTGTTTAGCTTGGTAATCTCCTCGATTTAGCTTTTCAAAACAAGCTAACACTTGTTTCTCGAAGTCTCTCATTGTTGTTACGCAATACGTCGGATTGTATTGATGACTCGTGGATTCGTTATAACTCGGAATTAAACGAAATTTTGACACAACAAACTTCAAGATGTTTACTATCTCCACACAAAATTTCAGCTCAATCTAAGCTAGCACGCGCTTTCTTGGTTTCATCATCAACAAGAATTAGATCTCTGGAACTTTTCTCTTGTCGTCGTTGAATCAACTTTGTCAATCCCATTGTTTAGCTTGGTAATCTCCTGATTTAGCTTTTCAAAACAAGCTAACACTTGTTTCTCGAAGTCTCTCATTGTTGTTACGCAATACGTCGGATTGTATTGATGACTGTGGATTCGTTATAACTCGAAATTAAACGAAATTTTGACACAACAAACTTCAAGATGTTAACTATCTCCACACAAAATTTCAGCTCAATCTAAGCTAGCACGCGCTTTCTTGGTTTCATCATCAACAAAAATTAGATCTCTGGAACTTTTCTCTTGTCGTCGTTGAATCAACCTGTCAATCCCATTGATTAGCTTGGTAATCTCCTCGATTTAGCTTTTCAAAACAAGCTAACACTTGTTTCTCGAAGTCTCTCATTGTTGTTACGCAATACGTCGGATTGTATTGATGATCGTGGATTCGTTATAACTCGGAATTAAACGAAATTTTGACACAACAAACTTCAAGATGTTTACTATCTCCACACAAAATTTCAGCTCAATCTAAGCTAGCACGCGCTTTCTTGGTTTCATCATCAACAAGAATTAGATCTCTGGAACTTTTCTCTTGTCGTCGTTGAATCAACCTGTCAATCCCATTGTTTAGCTTGATAATCTCCTCGATTTAGCTTTTCAAAACAAGCTAACACTTGTTTCTCGAAGTCTCTCATTGTTGTTACGCAATACGTCGGATTGTATTGATGACTCGTGGATTCGTTATAACTCGGAATTAAACGAAATTTTGACACAACAAACTTCAAGATGTTTACTATCTCCACACAAAATTTCAGCTCTATCTAAGCTAGCACGCGCTTTCTTGGTTTCATCATCAACAAGAATTAGATCTCCGGAACTTTTCTCTTGTCGTCGTTGAATCAACCTGTCAATCCCATTGTTTAGCTTGGTAATCTCCTGATTTAGCTTTTCAAAACAAGCTAACACTTGTTTCTCGAAGTCTCTCATTGTTGTTACGCAATACGTCGGATTGTATTGATGATTGTGGATTCGTTATAACTCGGAATTAAACGAAATTTTGACACAACAAACTTCAAGATGTTTACTATCTCCACACAAAATTTCAGCTCAATCTAAGCTAGCACGCGGCCTCACGAGCCTCTACAACCATACTGCTCTGATACCAACTTATATGAATTTCGAAGTCCGAAAATTCACAAACTTTAACCTAGTTTTAAGTGACGTCTTTTTATGTTTTTATTATGAATGAATGCTGAAAATAAGAAATAAAAACAAGGATAGTACTCTTTATTCTCGCAGGAATAAGAGGGTCTCTTCCTAATCGCAATTAGACGATGAATACAAGTCGCAACAAGTATTGTTTTGGTTAACAACCGAAATAAGCAACGCTCACAATTCTCAAAATCAGTCTACTCTTTTTATTAATGGACTAGGCGCCTATTTATAAGGAGGGCAGCAAGTAATCCTTGCCCTCCAAGGCATTACAACTCACGGCTAGCTTTAAGTAAATAAGGAAAGTTTCCCCTAAATTAAAGCCTAGAATCTAGCACAACTTAAGGAAACATTGGATTTAGGAAAGCTTTGCAAAACTTTCCATAAATCTTACAAAACTACACGCCTAAGCCATCCCTTGTTACAACTCCAATTTCGGCCAACTTATTACATTCAACTAACAATAAAATAACTTAATTAACTAATTTATATAACGAACATAATAAAAGACATATTTTTCGTTACATGTAAAACCTCTACTTTAAGAGTAAAGTAAAACCATGCAACAATTCTAATAAAGCAAATAAAGATAGTTGGTGAAGCAATACATGCACGTATCTTGCATCATTCTCCCCCTCTTGAAAAAAAAACTTGTCTCAAGTTTTGATGTAACCAAGCAATCATCCACACACAATAACCATGAACCATAAGAACAAGTACACGTATGAGAAATAGAAGTGGAATCCATGAGGTTTGTGGATGTGTATGACAAATAATGGCATCAAGACAAAAATCAGTAGAAGATGTTGCATATTGTTGTACCCAACGCTCTTTTGTAGCTTTCTTCGCACATGGAATATCAAAGATCGGAACTTTGATGGTTGTACAAGCCAAAGATTCAGTTTTAATTCATCTTCAACATGAGAAATTTCAAAGATCAAATCTTTATTGTCCAAATTTGAAAAAGATACAATTTTTAATTCATCTTCAACATGAGAAATTTCAAAGATCAAATCTTTATTGTCCAAATTTGAAAAAGATTCAATCTTTTCTTCTTCCTCAACATTAAGAACAAATTCTTGAACCTCTTTCTTGGTTTCATCATCAACAATAATTAGATCTCTGGAACTTTTCTCTTGTCGTCGTTGAATCAACCTGTCAATCCCATTGTTTAGCTTGGTAATCTCCTGATTTAGCTTTTCAAAACAAGCTAACACTTGTTTCTCGAAGTCTCTCATTGTTGTTACGCAATACGTCGGATTGTATTGATGACTGTGGATTCGTTATAACTCGGAATTAAACGAAATTTTGACACAACAAACTTCAAGATGTTTACTATCTCCACACAAAATTTCAGCTCAATCTAAGCTAGCACGCGCTTTCTTGGTTTCATCATCAACAAGAATTAGATCTCTGGAACTTTTCTCTTGTCGTCGTTGAATCAACCTGTCAATCCCATTGTTTAGCTTGATAATCTCCTGATTTAGCTTTTCAAAACAAGCTAACACTTGTTTCTCGAAGTCTCTCATTGTTGTTACGCAATACGTCGGATTGTATTGATGACTGTGGATTCGTTATAACTCGGAATTAAACGAAATTTTGACACAACAAACTTCAAGATGTTTACTATCTCCACACAAAATTTCAGCTCTATCTAAGCTAGCACGCGCTTTCTTGGTTTCATCATCAACAAGAATTAGATCTCTGGAACTTTTCTCTTGTCGTCGTTGAATCAACCTGTCAATCCCATTGTTTAGCTTGGTAATCTCCTGATTTAGCTTTTCAAAACAAGCTAACACTTGTTTCTCGAAGTCTCTCATTGTTGTTACGCAATACGTCGGATTGTATTGATGATTGTGGATTCGTTATAACTCGGAATTAAACGAAATTTTGACACAACAAACTTCAAGATGTTTACTATCGCCACACAAAATTTCAGCTCAATCTAAGCTAGCACGCGGCCTCACGAGCCTCTACAACCATACTGCTCTGATACCAACTTATATGAATTTCGAAGTCCGAAAATTCACAAACTTTAACCTAGTTTTAAGTGACGTCTTTTTATGTTTTTATTATGAATGAATGCTGAAAATAAGAAATAAAAACAAGGATAGTACTCTTTATTCTCGCAGGAATAAGAGGGTCTCTTCCTAATCGCAATTAGACGATGAATACAAGTCGCAACAAGTATTGTTTTGGTTAACAACCGAAATAAGCAACGCTCACAATTCTCAAAATCAGTCTACTCTTTTTTATTAATGGACTAGGCGCCTATTTATAAGGAGGGCAGCAAGTAATCCTTGCCCTCCAAGGCATTACAACTCACGGCTAGCTTTAAGTAAATAAGGAAAGTTTCCCCTAAATTAAAGCCTAGAATCTAGCACAACTTAAGGAAACATTGGATTTAGGAAAGCTTTGCAAAACTTTCCATAAATCTTACAAAACTACACGCCTAAGCCATCCCTTGTTACAACTCCAATTTCGGCCAACTTATTACATTCAACTAACAATAAAATAACTTAATTAACTAATTTATATAACGAACATAATAAAAGACATATTTTTCGTTACATGTAAAACCTCTACTTTAAGAGTAAAGTAAAACCATGCAACAATTCTAATAAAGCAAATAAAGATAGTTGGTGAAGCAATACATGCACGTATCTTGCATCATTCTCCCCCTCTTGAAAAAAAAACTTGTCTCAAGTTTTGATGTAACCAAGCAATCATCCACACACAATAACCATGAACCATAAGAACAAGTACACGTATGAGAAATAGAAGTGGAATCCATGAGGTTTGTGGATGTGTATGACAAATAATGGCATCAAGACAAAAATCAGTAGAAGATGTTGCATATTGTTGTACCCAACGCTCTTTTGTAGCTTTCTTCGCACATGGAATATCAAAGATCGGAACTTTGATGGTTGTACAAGCCAAAGATTCAGTTTTTAATTCATCTTCAACATGAGAAATTTCAAAGATCAAATCTTTATTGTCCAAATTTGAAAAAGATTCAATTTTTAATTCATCTTCAACATGAGAAATTTCAAAGATCAAATCTTTATTGTCCAAATTTGAAAAAGATTCAATCTTTTCTTCTTCCTCAACATTAAGAACAAATTCTTGAACCTCTTTCTTGGTTTCATCATCAACAATAATTAGATCTCTGGAACTTTTCTCTTGTCGTCGTTGAATCAACCTCGTCAATCCCATTGTTTAGCTTGGTAATCTCCTGATTTAGCTTTTCAAAACAAGCTAACACTTGTTTCTCGAAGTCTCTCATTGTTGTTACGCAATACGTCGGATTGTATTGATGACTGTGGATTCGTTATAACTCGGAATTAAACGAAATTTTGACACAACAAACTTCAAGATGTTTACTATCTCCACACAAAATTTCAGCTCAATCTAAGCTAGCACGCGCTTTCTTGGTTTCATCATCAACAAGAATTAGATCTCTGGAACTTTTCTCTTGTCGTCGTTGAATCAACCTGTCAATCCCATTGTTTAGCTTGGTAATCTCCTCGATTTAGCTTTTCAAAACAAGCTAACACTTGTTTCTCGAAGTCTCTCATTGTTGTTACGCAATACGTCGGATTGTATTGATGACTGTGGATTCGTTATAACTCGAAATTAAACGAAATTTTGACACAACAAACTTCAAGATGTTAACTATCTCCACACAAAATTTCAGCTCAATCTAAGCTAGCACGCGCTTTCTTGGTTTCATCATCAACAAAAATTAGATCTCGGAACTTTTCTCTTGTCGTCGTTGAATCAACCTGTCAATCCCATTGATTAGCTTGGTAATCTCCTGATTTAGCTTTTCAAAACAAGCTAACACTTGTTTCTCGAAGTCTCTCATTGTTGTTACGCAATACGTCGGATTGTATTGATGACTGTGGATTCGTTATAACTCGGAATTAAACGAAATTTTGACACAACAAACTTCAAGATGTTTACTATCTCCACACAAAATTTCAGCTCAATCTAAGCTAGCACGCGCTTTCTTGGTTTCATCATCAACAAGAATTAGATCTCCGGAACTTTTCTCTTGTCGTCGTTGAATCAACTTTGTCAATCCCATTGTTTAGCTTGATAATCTCCTGATTTAGCTTTTCAAAACAAGCTAACACTTGTTTCTCGAAGTCTCTCATTGTTGTTACGCAATACGTCGGATTGTATTGATGACTGTGGATTCGTTATAACTGGAATTAAACGAAATTTTGACACAACAAACTTCAAGATGTTTACTATCTCCACACAAAATTTCAGCTCTATCTAAGCTAGCACGCGCTTTCTTGGTTTCATCATCAACAAGAATTAGATCTCTGGAACTTTTCTCTTGTCGTCGTTGAATCAACCTGTCAATCCCATTGTTTAGCTTGGTAATCTCCCTGATTTAGCTTTTCAAAACAAGCTAACACTTGTTTCTCGAAGTCTCTCATTGTTGTTACGCAATACGTCGGATTGTATTGATGATTAAGGATTCGTTATAACTCGGAATTAAACGAAATTTTGACACAACAAACTTCAAGATGTTTACTATCTCCACACAAAATTTCAGCTCAATCTAAGCTAGCACGCGGCCTCACGAGCCTCTACAACCTTACTGCTCTGATACCAACTTATATGAATTTCGAAGTCCGAAAATTCACAAACTTTAACCTAGTTTTAAGTGACGTCTTTTTATGTTTTTATTATGAATGAATGCTGAAAATAAGAAATAAAAACAAGGATAGTACTCTTTATTCTCGCAGGAATAAGAGGGTCTCTTCCTAATCGCAATTAGACGATGAATACAAGTCGCAACAAGTATTGTTTTGGTTAACAACCGAAATAAGCAACGCTCACAATTCTCAAAATCAGTCTACTCTTTTTATTAATGGACTAGGCGCCTATTTATAAGGAGGGCAGCAAGTAATCCTTGCCCTCCAAGGCATTACAACTCACGGCTAGCTTTAAGTAAATAAGGAAAGTTTCCCCTAAATTAAAGCCTAGAATCTAGCACAACTTAAGGAAACATTGGATTTAGGAAAGCTTTGCAAAACTTTCCATAAATCTTACAAAACTACACGCCTAAGCCATCCCTTGTTACAACTCCAATTTCGGCCAACTTATTACATTCAACTAACAATAAAATAACTTAATTAACTAATTTATATAACGAACATAATAAAAGACATATTTTTCGTTACATGTAAAACCTCTACTTTAAGAGTAAAGTAAAACCATGCAACAATTCTAATAAAGCAAATAAAGATAGTTGGTGAAGCAATACATGCACGTATCTTGCATCATTCTCCCCCTCTTGAAAAAAAAAACTTGTCTCAAGTTTTGATGTAACCAAGCAATCATCCACGCACAATAACCATGAACCATAAGAACAAGTACACGTATGAGAAATAGAAGTGGAATCCATGAGGTTTGTGGATGTGTATGACAAATAACGGCATCAAGACAAAAATCAGTAGAAGATGTTGCATATTGTTGTACCCAACGCTCTTTTGTAGCTTTCTTCGCACATGGAATATCAAAGATCGGAACTTTGATGGTTGTACAAGCCAAAGATTCAGTTTTTAATTCATCTTCAACATGAGAAATTTCAAAGATCAAATCTTTATTGTCCAAATTTGAAAAAGATTCAATTTTTAATTCATCTTCAACATGAGAAATTTCAAAGATCAAATCTTTATTGTCCAAATTTGAAAAAGATTCAATCTTTTCTTCTTCCTCAACATTAAGAACAAATTCTTGAACCTCTTTCTTGGTTTCATCATCAACAAGAATTAGATCTCTGGAACTTTTCTCTTGTCGTCGTTGAATCAACCTGTCAATCCCATTGTTTAGCTTGGTAATCTCCTCGATTTAGCTTTTCAAAACAAGCTAACACTTGTTTCTCGAAGTCTCTCATTGTTGTTACGCAATACGTCGGATTGTATTGATGACTGTGGATTCGTTATAACTCGGAATTAAACGAAATTTTGACACAACAAACTTCAAGATGTTTACTATCTCCACACAAAATTTCAGCTCAATCTAAGCTAGCACGCGCTTTCTTGGTTTCATCATCAACAAGAATTAGATCTCTGGAACTTTTCTCTTGTCGTCGTTGAATCAACCTGTCAATCCCATTGTTTAGCTTGGTAATCTCCTGATTTAGCTTTTCAAAACAAGCTAACACTTGTTTCTCGAAGTCTCTCATTGTTGTTACGCAATACGTCGGATTGTATTGATGACTGTGGATTCGTTATAACTCGAAATTAAACGAAATTTTGACACAACAAACTTCAAGATGTTTACTATCTCCACACAAAATTTCAGCTCAATCTAAGCTAGCACGCGCTTTCTTGGTTTCATCATCAACAAAAATTAGACCTCCGGAACTTTTCTCTTGTCGTCGTTGAATCAACTTGTCAATCCCATTGTTTAGCTTGGTAATCTCCTGATTTAGCTTTTCAAAACAAGCTAACACTTGTTTCTCGAAGTCTCTCATTGTTGTTACGCAATACGTTGGATTGTATTGATGACTGTGGATTCGTTATAACTCGGAATTAAACGAAATTTTGACACAACAAACTTTAAGATGTTTACTATCTCCACACAAAATTTCAGCTCAATCTAAGCTAGCACGCGCTTTCTTGGTTTCATCATCAACAAGAATTAGATCTCTGGAACTTTTCTCTTGTCGTCGTTGAATCAACCTGTCAATCCCATTGTTTAGCTTGATAATCTCCTCGATTTACCTTTTCAAAACAAGCTAACACTTGTTTCTCGAAGTCTCTCATTGTTGTTACGCAATACGTCGGATTGTATTGATGACTGTGGGATTCGTTATAACTCGGAATTAAACGAAATTTTGACACAACAAACTTCAAGATGTTTACTATCTCCACACAAAATTTCAGCTCTATCTAAGCTAGCACGCGCTTTCTTGGTTTCATCATCAACAAGAATTAGATCTCTGGAACTTTTCTCTTGTCGTCGTTGAATCAACCTCGTCAATCCCATTGTTTAGCTTGGTAATCTCCCTGATTTAGCTTTTCAAAACAAGCTAACACTTGTTTCTCGAAGTCTCTCATTGTTGTTACGCAATACGCTCGGATTGTATTGATGACTGTGGATTCGTTATAACTCGAAATTAAACGAAATTTTGACACAACAAACTTCAAGATGTTTACTATCTCCACACAAAATTTCAGCTCAATCTAAGCTAGCACGCGCTTTCTTGGTTTCATCATCAACAAAAATTAGATCTGCGGAACTTTTCTCTTGTCGTCGTTGAATCAACCTCGTCAATCCCATTGTTTAGCTTGGTAATCTCCCTGATTTAGCTTTTCAAAACAAGCTAACACTTGTTTCTCGAAGTCTCTCATTGTTGTTACGCAATACGTTGGATTGTATTGATGACTGTGGATTCGTTATAACTCGGAATTAAACGAAATTTTGACACAACAAACTTTAAGATGTTTACTATCTCCACACAAAATTTCAGCTCAATCTAAGCTAGCACGCGCTTTCTTGGTTTCATCATCAACAAGAATTAGATCTCTGGAACTTTTCTCTTGTCGTCGTTGAATCAACCTGTCAATCCCATTGTTTAGCTTGATAATCTCCTCGATTTAACTTTTCAAAACAAGCTAACACTTGTTTCTCGAAGTCTCTCATTGTTGTTACGCAATACGTCGGATTGTATTGATGACTGTGGATTCGTTATAACTCGGAATTAAACGAAATTTTGACACAACAAACTTCAAGATGTTTACTATCTCCACACAAAATTTCAGCTCTATCTAAGCTAGCACGCGCTTTCTTGGTTTCATCATCAACAAGAATTAGATCTCTGGAACTTTTCTCTTGTCGTCGTTGAATCAACCTGTCAATCCCATTGTTTAGCTTGGTAATCTCCTGATTTAGCTTTTCAAAACAAGCTAACACTTGTTTCTCGAAGTCTCTCATTGTTGTTACGCAATACGTCGGATTGTATTGATGACTGTGGATTCGTTATAACTCGGAATTAAACGAAATTTTGACACAACAAACTTCAAGATGTTTACTATCTCCACACAAAATTTCAGCTCAATCTAAGCTAGCACGCGGCTTCACGAGCCTCTACAACCTTACTGCTCTGATACCAACTGATATGAATTTCGAAGTCCGAAAATTCACAAACTTTAACCTAGTTTTAAGTGACGTCTTTTTATGTTTTTATTATGAATGAATGCTGAAAATAAGAAATAAAAACAAGGATAGTACTCTTTATTCTCGCAGGAATAAGAGGGTCTCTTCCTAATCGCAATTAGAAGATGAATACAAGTCGCAACAAGTATTGTTTTGGTTAACAACCGAAATAAGCAACGCTCACAATTCTCAAAATCAGTCAACTCTTTTTATTAATGGACTAGGCGCCTATTTATAAGTAGGGCAGCAAGTAATCCTTGCCCTCCAAGGCATTACAACTCACGGCTAGCTTTAAGTAAATAAGGAAAGTTTCCCCTAAATTAAAGCCTAGAATCTAGCACAACTTAAGGAAACATTGGATTTAGGAAAGCTTTGCAAAACTTTCCATAAATCTTACAAAACCACACGCCTAAGCCATCCCTTGTTACAACTCCAATTTCGGCCAACTTATTACATTCAACTAACAATAAAATAACTTAATTAACTAATTTATCTAACGAACATAATAAAAGACATATTTTTCGTTACATGTAAAACCTCTACTTTAAGAGTAAAGTAAAACCATGCAACAATTCTAATAAAGCAAATAAAGATAGTTGGTGAAGCAATACATGCACGTATCTTGCATCATTCTCCCCCTCTTGAAAAAAAAAACTTGTCTCAAGTTTTGATGTAACCAAGCAATCATCCACGCACAATAACCATGAACCATAAGAACAAGTACACGTATGAGAAATAGAAGTGGAATCCATGAGGTTTGTGGATGTGTATGACAAATAACGGCATCAAGACAAAAATCAGTAGAAGATGTTGCATATTGTTGTACCCAACGCTCTTTTGTAGCTTTCTTCGCACATGGAATATCAAAGATCGGAACTTTGATGGTTGTTCAAGCCAAAGATTCAGTTTTTAATTCATCTTCAACATGAGAAATTTCAAAGATCAAATCTTTATTGTCCAAATTTGAAAAAGATTCAATTTTTAATTCATCTTCAACATGAGAAATTTCAAAGATCAAATCTTTATTGTCCAAATTTGAAAAAGATTCAATCTTTTCTTCTTCTTCAACATTAAGAACAAATTCTTGAACCTCTTTCTTGGTTTCATCATCAACAAGAATTAGATCTCTGGAACTTTTCTCTTGTCGTCGTTGAATCAACCTGTCAATTCCATTGTTTAGCTTGGTAATCTCCCTGATTTAGCTTTTCAAAACAAGCTAACACTTGTTTCTCGAAGTCTCTCATTGTTGTTACGCAATACGTCGGATTGTATTGATGACTGTGGATTCGTTATAACTCGGAATTAAACGAAATTTTGACACAACAAACTTCAAGATGTTTACTATCTCCACACAAAATTTCAGCTCAATCTAAGCTAGCACGCGCTTTCTTGGTTTCATCATCAACAAGAATTAGATCTCTGGAACTTTTCTCTTGTCGTCGTTGAATCAACCTGTCAATCCCATTGTTTAACTTGGTAATCTCCTGATTTAGCTTTTCAAAACAAGCTAACACTTGTTTCTCGAAGTCTCTCATTGTTGTTACGCAATACGTTGGATTGTATTGATGACTGTGGATTCGTTATAACTCGGAATTAAACGAAATTTTGACACAACAAACTTTAAGATGTTTACTATCTCCACACAAAATTTCAGCTCAATCTAAGCTAGCACGCGCTTTCTTGGTTTCATCATCAACAAGAATTAGATCTCCGGAACTTTTCTCTTGTCGTCGTTGAATCAACCTGTCAATCCCATTGTTTAGCTTGATAATCTCCCTGATTTAACTTTTCAAAACAAGCTAACACTTGTTTCTCGAAGTCTCTCATTGTTGTTACGCAATACGTCGGATTGTATTGATGATCGTGGATTCGTTATAACTCGGAATTAAACGAAATTTTGACACAACAAACTTCAAGATGTTTACTATCTCCACACAAAATTTCAGCTCTATCTAAGCTAGCACGCGCTTTCTTGGTTTCATCATCAACAAGAATTAGATCTCTGGAACTTTTCTCTTGTCGTCGTTGAATCAACCTGTCAATCCCATTGTTTAGCTTGGTAATCTCCTGATTTAGCTTTTCAAAACAAGCTAACACTTGTTTCTCGAAGTCTCTCATTGTTGTTACGCAATACGTCGGATTGTATTGATGATTGTGGATTCGTTATAACTCGGAATTAAACGAAATTTTGACACAACAAACTTCAAGATGTTTACTATCTCCACACAAAATTTCAGCTCAATCTAAGCTAGCACGCGGCTTCACGAGCCTCTACAACCTTACTGCTCTGATACCAACTTATATGAATTTCGAAGTCCGAAAATTCACAAACTTTAACCTAGTTTTAAGTGACGTCTTTTTTATGTTTTTATTATGAATGAATGCTGAAAATAAGAAATAAAAACAAGGATAGTACTCTTTATTCTCGCAGGAATAAGAGGGTCTCTTCCTAATCGCAATTAGAAGATGAATACAAGTCGCAACAAGTATTGTTTTAGTTAACAACCGAAATAAGCAACGCTCACAATTCTCAAAATCAGTCTACTCTTTTTATTAATGGACTAGGCGCCTATTTATAAGGAGGGCAGCAAGTAATCCTTGCCCTCCAAGGCATTACAACTCACGGCTAGCTTTAAGTAAATAAGGAAAGTTTCCCCTAAATTAAAGCCTAGAATCTAGCACAACTTAAGGAAACATTGGATTTAGGAAAGCTTTGCAAAACTTTCCATAAATCTTACAAAACCACACGCCTAAGCCATCCCTTGTTACAACTCCAATTTCGGCCAACTTATTACATTCAACTAACAATAAAATAACTTAATTAACTAATTTATCTAACGAACATAATAAAAGACATATTTTTCGTTACATGTAAAACCTCTACTTTAAGAGTAAAGTAAAACCATGCAACAATTCTAATAAAGCAAATAAAGATAGTTGGTGAAGCAATACATGCACGTATCTTACATCATTCTCCCCCTCTTGAAAAAAAAACTTGTCTCAAGTTTTGATGTAACCAAGCAATCATCCACGCACGATAACCATGAACCATAAGAACAAGTACACGTATGAGAAATAGAAGTGGAATCCATGAGGTTTGTGGATGTGTATGACAAATAACGGCATCAAGACAAAAATCAGTAGAAGATGTTGCATATTGTTGTACCCAACGCTCTTTTGTAGCTTTCTTCGCACATGGAATATCAAAGATCGGAACTTTGATGGTTGTTCAAGCCAAAGATTCAGTTTTTAATTCATCTTCAACATGAGAAATTTCAAAGATCAAATCTTTATTGTCCAAATTTGAAAAAGATTCAATTTTTAATTCATCTTCAACATGAGAAATTTCAAAGATCAAATCTTTATTGTCCAAATTTGAAAAAGATTCAATCTTTTCTTCTTCTTCAACATTAAGAACAAATTCTTGAACCTCTTTCTTGGTTTCATCATCAACAAGAATTAGATCTCCGGAACTTTTCTCTTGTCGTCGTTGAATCAACCTGTCAATTCCATTGTTTAGCTTGGTAATCTCCTGATTTAGCTTTTCAAAACAAGCTAACACTTGTTTCTCGAAGTCTCTCATTGTTGTTACGCAATACGTCGGATTGTATTGATGATTGTGGATTCGTTATAACTCGGAATTAAACGAAATTTTGACACAACAAACTTCAAGATGTTTACTATCTCCACACAAAATTTCAGCTCAATCTAAGCTAGCACGCGCTTTCTTGGTTTCATCATCAACAAGAATTAGATCTCTGGAACTTTTCTCTTGTCGTCGTTGAATCAACCTGTCAATCCCATTGTTTAACTTGGTAATCTCCTGATTTAGCTTTTCAAAACAAGCTAACACTTGTTTCTCGAAGTCTCTCATTGTTGTTACGCAATACGTCGGATTGTATTGATGACTTGTGGATTCGTTATAACTCGGAATTAAACGAAATTTTGACACAACAAACTTTAAGATGTTTACTATCTCCACACAAAATTTCAGCTCAATCTAAGCTAGCACGCGCTTTCTTGGTTTCATCATCAACAAGAATTAGATCTCCGGAACTTTTCTCTTGTCGTCGTTGAATCAACCTGTCAATCCCATTGTTTAGCTTGGTAATCTCCTGATTTAGCTTTTCAAAACAAGCTAACACTTGTTTCTCGAAGTCTCTCATTGTTGTTACGCAATACGTCGGATTGTATTGATGACTGTGGATTCGTTATAACTCGGAATTAAACGAAATTTTGACACAACAAACTTCAAGATGTTTACTATCTCTACACAAAATTTCAGCTCAATCTAAGCTAGCACGCGCTTTCTTGGTTTCATCATCAACAAGAATTAGATCTCTAGAACTTTTCTCTTGTCGTCGTTGAATCAACCTGTCAATCCCATTGTTTAGCTTGGTAATCTCCTGATTTAGCTTTTCAAAACAAGCTAACACTTGTTTCTCGAAGTCTCTCATTGTTGTTACGCAATACGTCGGATTGTATTGATGACTGTGGATTCGTTATAACTCGGAATTAAACGAAATTTTGACACAACAAACTTCAAGATGTTTACTATCTCCACACAAAATTTCAGCTCAATATAAGCTAGCACGCGGCTTCACGAGCCTCTACAACCTTACTGCTCTGATACCAACTGATATGAATTTCGAAGTCCGAAAATTCACAAACTTTAACCTAGTTTTAAGTGACGTCTTTTTATGTTTTTATTAGGAATGAATGCTGAAAATAAGAAATAAAAACAAGGATAGTACTCTTTATTCTCGCAGGTATAAGAGGGTCTCTTCCTAATCGCAATTAGAAGATGAATACAAGTCGCAACAAGTATTGTTTTAGTTAACAACCGAAATAAGCAACGCTCACAATTCTCAAAATCAGTCTACTCTTTTTATTAATGGACTAGGCGCCTATTTATAAGGAGGGCAGCAAGTAATCCTTGCCCTCCAAGGCATTACAACTCACGGCTAGCTTTAAGTAAATAAGGAAAGTTTCCCCTAAATTAAAGCCTAGAATCTAGCACAACTTAAGGAAACATTGGATTTAGGAAAGCTTTGCAAAACTTTCCATAAATCTTACAAAACCACACGCCTAAGCCATCCCTTGTTACAACTCCAATTTCGGCCAACTTATTACATTCAACTAACAATAAAATAACTTAATTAACTAATTTATCTAACGAACATAATAAAAGACATATTTTTCGTTACATGTAAAACCTCTACTTTAAGAGTAAAGTAAAACCATGCAACAATTCTAATAAAGCAAATAAAGATAGTTGGTGAAGCAATACATGCACGTATCTTACATCATTCTCCCCCTCTTGAAAAAAAAACTTGTCTCAAGTTTTGATGTAACCAAGCAATCATCCACGCACGATAACCATGAACCATAAGAACAAGTACACGTATGAGAAATAGAAGTGGAATCCATGAGGTTTGTGGATGTGTATGACAAATAACGGCATCAAGACAAAAATCAGTAGAAGATGTTGCATATTGTTGTACCCAACGCTCTTTTGTAGCTTTCTTCGCACATGGAATATCAAAGATCGGAACTTTGATGGTTGTTCAAGCCAAAGATTCAGTTTTTAATTCATCTTCAACATGAGAAATTTCAAAGATCAAATCTTTATTGTCCAAATTTGAAAAAGATTCAATTTTTAATTCATCTTCAACATGAGAAATTTCAAAGATCAAATCTTTATTGTCCAAATTTGAAAAAGATTCAATCTTTTCTTCTTCTTCAACATTAAGAACAAATTCTTGAACCTCTTTCTTGGTTTCATCATCAACAAGAATTAGATCTCGGAACTTTTCTCTTGTCGTCGTTGAATCAACCTGTCAATTCCATTGTTTAGCTTGGTAATCTCCTGATTTAGCTTTTCAAAACAAGCTAACACTTGTTTCTCGAAGTCTCTCATTGTTGTTACGCAATACGTCGGATTGTATTGATGACTGGATTCGTTATAACTCGGAATTAAACGAAATTTTGACACAACAAACTTCAAGATGTTTACTATCTCCACACAAAATTTCAGCTCAATCTAAGCTAGCACGCGCTTTCTTGGTTTCATCATCAACAAGAATTAGATCTCCGGAACTTTTCTCTTGTCGTCGTTGAATCAACCTGTCAATCCCATTGTTTAGCTTGGTAATCTCCTGATTTAGCTTTTCAAAACAAGCTAACACTTGTTTCTCGAAGTCTCTCATTGTTGTTACGCAATACGTCGGATTGTATTGATGACTGTGGATTCGTTATAACTCGGAATTAAACGAAATTTTGACACAACAAACTTCAAGATGTTTACTATCTCCACACAAAATTTCAGCTCAATATAAGCTAGCACGCGGCTTCAGGAGCCTCTACAACCTTACTGCTCTGATACCAACTGATATGAATTTCGAAGTCCGAAAATTCACAAACTTTAACCTAGTTTTAAGTGACGTCTTTTTATGTTTTTATTAGGAATGAATGCTGAAAATAAGAAATAAAAACAAGGATAGTACTCTTTATTCTCGCAGGTATAAGAGGGTCTCTTCCTAATCGCAATTAGAAGATGAATACAAGTCGCAACAAGTATTGTTTTAGTTAACAACCGAAATAAGCAACGCTCACAATTCTCAAAATCAGTCTACTCTTTTTATTAATGGACTAGGCGCCTATTTATAAGGAGGGCAGCAAGTAATCCTTGCCCTCCAAGGCATTACAACTCACGGCTAGCTTTAAGTAAATAAGGAAAGTTTCCCCTAAATTAAAGCCTAGAATCTAGCACAACTTAAGGAAACATTGGATTTAGGAAAGCTTTGCAAAACTTTCCATAAATCTTACAAAACCACACGCCTAAGCCATCCCTTGTTACAACTCCAATTTCGGCCAACTTATTACATTCAACTAACAATAAAATAACTTAATTAACTAATTTATCTAACGAACATAATAAAAGACATATTTTTCGTTACATGTAAAACCTCTACTTTAAGAGTAAAGTAAAACCATGCAACAATTCTAATAAAGCAAATAAAGATAGTTGGTGAAGCAATACATGCACGTATCTTACATCATTCTACCCCTCTTGAAAAAAAAACTTGTCTCAAGTTTTGATGTAACCAAGCAATCATCCACGCACGATAACCATGAACCATAAGAACAAGTACACGTATGAGAAATAGAAGTGGAATCCATGAGGTTTGTGGATGTGTATGACAAATAACGGCATCAAGACAAAAATCAGTAGAAGATGTTGCATATTGTTGTACCCAACGCTCTTTTGTAGCTTTCTTCGCACATGGAATATCAAAGATCGGAACTTTGATGGTTGTTCAAGCCAAAGATTCAGTTTTTAATTCATCTTCAACATGAGAAATTTCAAAGATCAAATCTTTATTGTCCAAATTTGAAAAAGATTCAATTTTTAATTCATCTTCAACATGAGAAATTTCAAAGATCAAATCTTTATTGTCCAAATTTGAAAAAGATTCAATCTTTTCTTCTTCTTCAACATTAAGAACAAATTCTTGAACCTCTTTCTTGGTTTCATCATCAACAAGAATTAGATCTCTGGAACTTTTCTCTTGTCGTCGTTGAATCAACCTGTCAATCCCATTGTTTAGCTTGGTAATCTCCTGATTTAGCTTTTCAAAACAAGCTAACACTTGTTTCTCGAAGTCTCTCATTGTTGTTACGCAATACGTCGGATTGTATTGATGACTGTGGATTCGTTATAACTCGGAATTAAACGAAATTTTGACACAACAAACTTCAAGATGTTTACTATCTCCACACAAAATTTCAGCTCAATCTAAGCTAGCACGCGCTTTCTTGGTTTCATCATCAACAAGAATTAGATCTCGGAACTTTTCTCTTGTCGTCGTTGAATCAACCTGTCAATCCCATTGTTTAGCTTGGTAATCTCCTGATTTAGCTTTTCAAAACAAGCTAACACTTGTTTCTCGAAGTCTCTCATTGTTGTTACGCAATACGTCGGATTGTATTGATGACTGTGGATTCGTTATAACTCGGAATTAAACGAAATTTTGACACAACAAACTTCAAGATGTTTACTATCTCCACACAAAATTTCAGCTCAATCTAAGCTAGCACGCGCTTTCTTGGTTTCATCATCAACAAGAATTAGATCTCTGGAACTTTTCTCTTGTCGTCGTTGAATCAACCTGTCAATCCCATTGTTTAGCTTGGTAATCTCCTGATTTAGCTTTTCAAAACAAGCTAACACTTGTTTCTCGAAGTCTCTCATTGTTGTTACGCAATACGTCGGATTGTATTGATGACTGTGGATTCGTTATAACTCGGAATTAAACGAAATTTTGACACAACAAACTTCAAGATGTTTACTATCTCCACACAAAATTTCAGCTCAATATAAGCTAGCACGCGGCTTCACGAGCCTCTACAACCTTACTGCTCTGATACCAACTGATATGAATTTCGAAGTCCGAAAATTCACAAACTTTAACCTAGTTTTAAGTGACGTCTTTTTATGTTTTTATTATGAATGAATGCTGAAAATAAGAAATAAAAACAAGGATAGTACTCTTTATTCTCGCAGGTATAAGAGGGTCTCTTCCTAATCGCAATTAGAAGATGAATACAAGTCGCAACAAGTATTGTTTTAGTTAACAACCGAAATAAGCAACGCTCACAATTCTCAAAATCGGTCTACTCTTTTTATTAATGGACTAGGCGCCTATTTATAAGGAGGGCAGCAAGTAATCCTTGCCCTCCAAGGCATTACAACTCACGGCTAGCTTTAAGTAAATAAGGAAAGTTTCCCCTAAATTAAAGCCTAGAATCTAGCACAACTTAAGGAAACATTGGATTTAGGAAAGCTTTGCAAAACTTTCCATAAATCTTACAAAACCACACGCCTAAGCCATCCCTTGTTACAACTCCAATTTCGGCCAACTTATTACATTCAACTAACAATAAAATAACTTAATTAACTAATTTATCTAACGAACATAATAAAAGACATATTTTTCGTTACATGTAAAACCTCTACTTTAAGAGTAAAGTAAAACCATGCAACAATTCTAATAAAGCAAATAAAGATAGTTGGTGAAGCAATACATGCACGTATCTTGCATCATTCTCCCCCTCTTGAAAAAAAAAAACTTGTCTCAAGATTTGATGTAACCAAGCAATCATCCACGCACGATAACCATGAACCATAAGAACAAGTACACGTATGAGAAATAGAAGTGGAATCCATGAGGTTTGTGGATGTGTATGACAAATAACGGCATCAAGACAAAAATCAGTAGAAGATGTTGCATATTGTTGTACCCAACGCTCTTTTGTAGCTTTCTTCGCACATGGAATATCAAAGATCGGAACTTTGATGGTTGTTCAAGCCAAAGATTCAGTTTTTAATTCATCTTCAACATGAGAAATTTCAAAGATCAAATCTTTATTGTCCAAATTTGAAAAAGATTCAATTTTTAATTCATCTTCAACATGAGAAATTTTAAAGATCAAATCTTTATTGTCCAAATTTGAAAAAGATTCAATCTTTTCTTCTTCTTCAACATTAAGAACAAATTCTTGAACCTCTTTCTTGGTTTCATCATCAACAAGAATTAGATCTCTAGAACTTTTCTCTTGTCGTCGTTGAATCAACCTGTCAATCCCATTGTTTAGCTTGGTAATCTCCTGATTTAGCTTTTCAAAACAAGCTAACACTTGTTTCTCGAAGTCTCTCATTGTTGTTACGCAATACGTCGGATTGTATTGATGACTGTGGATTCGTTATAACTCGGAATTAAACGAAATTTTGACACAACAAACTTCAAGATGTTTACTATCTCCACACAAAATTTCAGCTCAATCTAAGCTAGCACGCGCTTTCTTGGTTTCATCATCAACAAGAATTAGATCTCTGGAACTTTTCTCTTGTCGTCGTTGAATCAACTTGTCAATCCCATTGTTTAGCTTGGTAATCTCCTGATTTAGCTTTTCAAAACAAGCTAACACTTGTTTCTCGAAGTCTCTCGTTGTTGTTACGCAATACGTCGGATTGTATTGATGACTGTGGATTCGTAATAACTCGGAATTAAACGAAATTTTGACACAACAAACTTCAAGATGTTTACTATCTCCACACAAAATTTCAGCTCAATATAAGCTAGCACGCGGCTTCACGAGCCTCTACAACCTTACTGCTCTGATACCAACTGATATGAATTTCGAAGTCCGAAAATTCACAAACTTTAACCTAGTTTTAAGTGACGTCTTTTTATGTTTTTATTATGAATGAATGCTGAAAATAAGAAATAAAAACAAGGATAGTACTCTTTATTCTCGCAGGAATAAGAGGGTCTCTTCCTAATCGCAATTAGAAGATGAATACAAGTCGCAACAAGTATTGTTTTAGTTAACAACCGAAATAAGCAACGCTCACAATTCTCAAAATCAGTCTACTCTTTTTATTAATGGACTAGGCGCCTATTTATAAGGAGGGCAGCAAGTAATCCTTGCCCTCCAAGGCATTACAACTCACGGCTAGCTTTAAGTAAATAAGGAAAGTTTCCCCTAAATTAAAGCCTAGAATCTAGCACAACTTAAGGAAACATTGGATTTAGGAAAGCTTTGCAAAACTTTCCATAAATCTTACAAAACCACACGCCTAAGCCATCCCTTGTTACAACTCCAATTTCGGCCAACTTATTACATTCAACTAACAATAAAATAACTTAATTAACTAATTTATCTAACGAACATAATAAAAGACATATTTTTCGTTACATGTAAAACCTCTACTTTAAGAGTAAAGTAAAACCATGCAACAATTCTAATAAAGCAAATAAAGATAGTTGGTGAAGCAATACATGCACGTATCTTGCATCATTCTCCCCCTCTTGAAAAAAAAACTTGTCTCAAGTTTTGATGTAACCAAGCAATCATCCACGCACGATAACCATGAACCATAAGAACAAGTACACGTATGAGAAATAGAAGTGGAATCCATGAGGTTTGTGGATGTGTATGACAAATAACGGCATCAAGACAAAAATCAGTAGAAGATGTTGCATATTGTTGTACCCAACGCTCTTTTGTAGCTTTCTTCGCACATGGAATATCAAAGATCGGAACTTTGATGGTTGTTCAAGCCAAAGATTCAGTTTTTAATTCATCTTCAACATGAGAAATTTCAAAGATCAAATCTTTATTGTCCAAATTTGAAAAAGATTCAATTTTTAATTCATCTTCAACATGAGAAATTTCAAAGATCAAATCTTTATTGTCCAAATTTGAAAAAGATTCAATCTTTTCTTCTTCTTCAACATTAAGAACAAATTCTTGAACCTCTTTCTTGGTTTCATCATCAACAAGAATTAGATCTCTCGGAACTTTTCTCTTGTCGTCGTTGAATCAACCTGTCAATCCCATTGTTTAGCTTGGTAATCTCCTGATTTAGCTTTTCAAAACAAGCTAACACTTGTTTCTCGAAGTCTCTCATTGTTGTTACGCAATACGTCGGATTGTATTGATGACTGTGGATTCGTTATAACTCGGAATTAAACGAAATTTTGACACAACAAACTTCAAGATGTTTACTATCTCCACACAAAATTTCAGCTCAATCTAAGCTAGCACGCGCTTTCTTGGTTTCATCATCAACAAGAATTAGATCTCGGAACTTTTCTCTTGTCGTCGTTGAATCAACCTGTCAATCCCATTGTTTAGCTTGGTAATCTCCTGATTTAGCTTTTCAAAACAAGCTAACACTTGTTTCTCGAAGTCTCTCATTGTTGTTACGCAATACGTCGGATTGTATTGATGACTGTGGATTCGTTATAACTCGGAATTAAACGAAATTTTGACACAACAAACTTCAAGATGTTTACTATCTCCACACAAAATTTCAGCTCAATCTAAGCTAGCACGCGCTTTCTTGGTTTCATCATCAACAAGAATTAGATCTCTGGAACTTTTCTCTTGTCGTCGTTGAATCAACTTGTCAATCCCATTGTTTAGCTTGGTAATCTCCTGATTTAGCTTTTCAAAACAAGCTAACACTTGTTTCTCGAAGTCTCTCGTTGTTGTTACGCAATACGTCGGATTGTATTGATGACTGTGGATTCGTAATAACTCGGAATTAAACGAAATTTTGACACAACAAACTTCAAGATGTTTACTATCTCCACACAAAATTTCAGCTCAATATAAGCTAGCACGCGGCTTCACGAGCCTCTACAACCTTACTGCTCTGATACCAACTGATATGAATTTCGAAGTCCGAAAATTCACAAACTTTAACCTAGTTTTAAGTGACGTCTTTTTATGTTTTTATTATGAATGAATGCTGAAAATAAGAAATAAAAACAAGGATAGTACTCTTTATTCTCGCAGGAATAAGAGGGTCTCTTCCTAATCGCAATTAGAAGATGAATACAAGTCGCAACAAGTATTGTTTTAGTTAACAACCGAAATAAGCAACGCTCACAATTCTCAAAATCAGTCTACTCTTTTTATTAATGGACTAGGCGCCTATTTATAAGGAGGGCAGCAAGTAATCCTTGCCCTCCAAGGCATTACAACTCACGGCTAGCTTTAAGTAAATAAGGAAAGTTTCCCCTAAATTAAAGCCTAGAATCTAGCACAACTTAAGGAAACATTGGATTTAGGAAAGCTTTGCAAAACTTTCCATAAATCTTACAAAACCACACGCCTAAGCCATCCCTTGTTACAACTCCAATTTCGGCCAACTTATTACATTCAACTAACAATAAAATAACTTAATTAACTAATTTATCTAACGAACATAATAAAAGACATATTTTTCGTTACATGTAAAACCTCTACTTTAAGAGTAAAGTAAAACCATGCAACAATTCTAATAAAGCAAATAAAGATAGTTGGTGAAGCAATACATGCACGTATCTTGCATCATTCTCCCCCCTCTTGAAAAAAAACTTGTCTCAAGTTTTGATGTAACCAAGCAATCATCCACGCACGATAACCATGAACCATAAGAACAAGTACACGTATGAGAAATAGAAGTGGAATCCATGAGGTTTGTGGATGTGTATGACAAATAACGGCATCAAGACAAAAATCAGTAGAAGATGTTGCATATTGTTGTACCCAACGCTCTTTTGTAGCTTTCTTCGCACATGGAATATCAAAGATCGGAACTTTGATGGTTGTTCAAGCCAAAGATTCAGTTTTTAATTCATCTTCAACATGAGAAATTTCAAAGATCAAATCTTTATTGTCCAAATTTGAAAAAGATTCAATTTTTAATTCATCTTCAACATGAGAAATTTCAAAGATCAAATCTTTATTGTCCAAATTTGAAAAAGATTCAATCTTTTCTTCTTCTTCAACATTAAGAACAAATTCTTGAACCTCTTTCTTGGTTTCATCATCAACAAGAATTAGATCTCCGGAACTTTTCTCTTGTCGTCGTTGAATCAACTCTGTCAATCCCATTGTTTAGCTTGGTAATCTCCTGATTTAGCTTTTCAAAACAAGCTAACACTTGTTTCTCGAAGTCTCTCATTGTTGTTACGCAATACGTCGGATTGTATTGATGACTGTGGATTCGTTATAACTCGGAATTAAACGAAATTTTGACACAACAAACTTCAAGATGTTTACTATCTCCACACAAAATTTCAGCTCAATCTAAGCTAGCACGCGCTTTCTTGGTTTCATCATCAACAAGAATTAGATCTCTGGAACTTTTCTCTTGTCGTCGTTGAATCAACCTGTCAATCCCATTGTTTAGCTTGGTAATCTCCTGATTTAGCTTTTCAAAACAAGCTAACACTTGTTTCTCGAAGTCTCTCATTGTTGTTACGCAATACGTCGGATTGTATTGATGACTGTGGATTCGTTATAACTCGGAATTAAACGAAATTTTGACACAACAAACTTCAAGATGTTTACTATCTCCACACAAAATTTCAGCTCAATATAAGCTAGCACGCGGCTTCACGAGCCTCTACAACCTTACTGCTCTGATACCAACTGATATGAATTTCGAAGTCCGAAAATTCACAAACTTTAACCTAGTTTTAAGTGACGTCTTTTTATGTTTTTATTATGAATGAATGCTGAAAATAAGAAATAAAAACAAGGATAGTACTCTTTATTCTCGCATGAATAAGAGGGTCTCTTCCTAATCGCAGTTAGAAGATGAATACAAGTCGCAACAAGTATTGTTTTGGTTAACAACCGAAATAAGCAACGCTCACAATTCTCAAAATCAGTCTACTCTTTTTATTAATGGACTAGGCGCCTATTTATAAGGAGGGCAGCAAGTAATCCTTGCCCTCCAAGGCATTACAACTCACGGCTAGCTTTAAGTAAATAAGGAAAGTTTCCCCTAAATTAAAGCCTAGAATCTAGCACAACTTAAGGAAACATTGGATTTAGGAAAGCTTTGCAAAACTTTCCGGAAATCTTACAAAACCACACGCCTAAGCCATCCCTTGTTACAACTCCAATTTCGGCCAACTTATTACATTCAACTAACAATAAAATAACTTAATTAACTAATTTATCTAACGAACATAATAAAAGACATATTTTTCGTTACATGTAAAACCTCTACTTTAAGAGTAAAGTAAAACCATGCAACAATTCAAATAAAGCAAATAAAGATAGTTGGTGAAGCAATACATGCACGTATCTTGCATCATTCTCCCCCTCTTGAAAAAAAAACTTGTCTCAAGTTTTGATGTAACCAAGCAATCATCCACGCACGATAACCATGAACCATAAGAACAAGTACACGTATGAGAAATAGAAGTGGAATTCATGAGGTTTGTGGATGTGTATGACAAATAACGTCATCAAGACAAAAATCAGTAGAAGATGTTGCATATTGTTGTACCCAACGCTCTTTTGTAGCTTTCTTCGCACATGGAATATCAAAGATCGGAACTTTGATGGTTGTTCAAGCCAAAGATTCAGTTTTTAATTCATCTTCAACATGAGAAATTTCAAAGATCAAATCTTTATTGTCCAAATTTGAAAAAGATTCAATTTTTAATTCATCTTCAACATGAGAAATTTCAAAGATCAAATCTTTATTGTCCAAATTTGAAAAAAGATTCAATCTTTTCTTCTTCTTCAACATTAAGAACAAATTCTTGAACCTCTTTCTTGGTTTCATCATCAACAAGAATTAGATCTCTGGAACTTTTCTCTTGTCGTCGTTGAATCAACCTGTCAATCCCATTGTTTAGCTTGGTAATCTCCCTGATTTAGCTTTTCAAAACAAGCTAACACTTGTTTCTCGAAGTCTCTCATTGTTGTTACGCAATACGTCGGATTGTATTGATGATTGTGGATTCGTTATAACTCGGAATTAAACGAAATTTTGACACAACAAACTTCAAGATGTTTACTATCTCCACACAAAATTTCAGCTCAATCTAAGCTAGCACGCGCTTTCTTGGTTTCATCATCAACAAGAATTAGATCTCTGGAACTTTTCTCTTGTCGTCGTTGAATCAACCTGTCAATCCCATTGTTTAGCTTGGTAATCTCCTGATTTAGCTTTTCAAAACAAGCTAACACTTGTTTCTCGAAGTCTCTCATTGTTGTTACGCAATACGTCGGATTGTATTGATGATTGTGGATTCGTTATAACTCGGAATTAAACGAAATTTTGACACAACAAACTTCAAGATGTTTACTATCTCCACACAAAATTTCAGCTCAATCTAAGCTAGCACGCGCTTTCTTGGTTTCATCATCAACAAGAATTAGATCTCTGGAACTTTTCTCTTGTCGTCGTTGAATCAACCTGTCAATCCCATTGTTTAGCTTGGTAATCTCCTGATTTAGCTTTTCAAAACAAGCTAACACTTGTTTCTCGAAGTCTCTCATTGTTGTTACGCAATACGTCGGATTGTATTGATGACTGTGGATTCGTTATAACTCGGAATTAAACGAAATTTTGACACAACAAACTTCAAGATGTTTACTATCTCCACACAAAATTTCAGCTCAATCTAAGCTAGCACGCGCTTTCTTGGTTTCATCATCAACAAGAATTAGATCTCTGGAACTTTTCTCTTGTCGTCGTTGAATCAACCTGTCAATCCCATTGTTTAGCTTGGTAATCTCCTGATTTAGCTTTTCAAAACACGCTAACACTTGTTTCTCGAAGTCTCTCATTGTTGTTACGCAATACGTCGGATTGTATTGATGACTGTGGATTCGTTATAACTCGGAATTAAACGAAATTGTGACACAACAAACTTCAAGATGTTTACTATCTCCACACAAATTTTCAGCTCAATCTAAGCTAGCACGCGGCTTCACGAGCCTCTACAACCTTACTGCTCTGATACCAACTGATATGAATTTCGAAGTCCGAAAATTCACAAACTTTAACCTAGTTTTAAGTGACGTCTTTTTATGTTTTTATTATGAATGAATGCTGAAAATAAGAAATAAAAACAAGGATAGTACTCTTTATTCTCGCAGGAATAAGAGGGTCTCTTCCTAATCGCAATTAGAAGATGAATACAAGTCGCAACAAGTATTGTTTTGGTTAACAACCGAAATAAGCAACGCTCACAATTCTCAAAATCAGTCAACTCTTTTTATTAATGGACTATGCGCCTATTTATAAGGAGGGCAGCAAGTAATCCTTGCCCTCCAAGGCATTACAACTCACGGCTAGCTTTAAGTAAATAAGGAAAGTTTCCCCCTAAATTAAAGCCTAGAATCTAGCACAACTTAAGGAAACATTGGATTTAGGAAAGCTTTGCAAAACTTTCCATAAATCTTACAAAACCACACGCCTAAGCCATCCCTTGTTACAACTCCAATTTCGGCCAACTTATTACATTCAACTAACAATAAAATAACTTAATTAACTAATTTATCTAACGAACATAATAAAAGACATATTTTTCGTTACATGTAAAACCTCTACTTTAAGAGTAAAGTAAAACCATGCAACAATTCTAATAAAGCAAATAAAGATAGTTGGTGAAGCAATACATGCACGTATCTTGCATCATTCTCCCCCTCTTGAAAAAAAAACTTGTCTCAAGTTTTGATGTAACCAAGCAATCATCCACGCACAATAACCATGAACCATAAGAACAAGTACACGTATGAGAAATAGAAGTGGAATCCATGAGGTTTGTGGATGTGTATGACAAATAACGGCATCAAGACAAAAATCAGTAGAAGATGTTGCATATTGTTGTACCCAACGCTCTTTTGTAGCTTTCTTCGCACATGGAATATCAAAGATCGGAACTTTGATGGTTGTTCAAGCCAAAGATTCAGTTTTTAATTCATCTTCAACATGAGAAATTTCAAAGATCAAATCTTTATTGTCCAAATTTGAAAAAGATTCAATTTTTAATTCATCTTCAACATGAGAAATTTCAAAGATCAAATCTTTATTGTCCAAATTTGAAAAAGATTCAATCTTTTCTTCTTCTTCAACATTAAGAACAAATTCTTGAACCTCTTTCTTGGTTTCATCATCAACAAGAATTAGATCTCTGGAACTTTTCTCTTGTCGTCGTTGAATCAACTCTGTCAATCCCATTGTTTAGCTTGGTAATCTCCTGATTTAGCTTTTCAAAACAAGCTAACACTTGTTTCTCGAAGTCTCTCATTGTTGTTACGCAATACGTCGGATTGTATTGATGACTGTGGATTCGTTATAACTCGGAATTAAACGAAATTTTGACACAACAAACTTCAAGATGTTTACTATCTCCACACAAAATTTCAGCTCAATCTAAGCTAGCACGCGCTTTCTTGGTTTCATCATCAACAAGAATTAGATCTCGGAACTTTTCTCTTGTCGTCGTTGAATCAACCTGTCAATCCCATTGTTTAGCTTGGTAATCTCCTGATTTAGCTTTTCAAAACAAGCTAACACTTGTTTCTCGAAGTCTCTCATTGTTGTTACGCAATACGTCGGATTGTATTGATGACTGTGGATTCGTTATAACTCGGAATTAAACGAAATTTTGACACAACAAACTTCAAGATGTTTACTATCTCCACACAAAATTTCAGCTCAATCTAAGCTAGCACGCGCTTTCTTGGTTTCATCATCAACAAGAATTAGATCTCTGGAACTTTTCTCTTGTCGTCGTTGAATCAACCTGTCAATCCCATTGTTTAGCTTGGTAATCTCCTCATTTAGCTTTTCAAAACACGCTAACACTTGTTTCTCGAAGTCTCTCATTGTTGTTACGCAATACGTCGGATTGTATTGATGACTGTGGATTCGTTATAACTCGGAATTAAACGAAATTGTGACACAACAAACTTCAAGATGTTTACTATCTCCACACAAAATTTCAGCTCAATCTAAGCTAGCACGCGGCTTCACGAGCCTCTACAACCTTACTGCTCTGATACCAACTGATATGAATTTCGAAGTCCGAAAATTCACAAACTTTAACCTAGTTTTAAGTGACGTCTTTTTATGTTTTTATTATGAATGAATGCTGAAAATAAGAAATAAAAACAAGGATAGTACTCTTTATTCTCGCAGGAATAAGAGGGTCTCTTCCTAATCGCAATTAGAAGATGAATACAAGTCGCAACAAGTATTGTTTTGGTTAACAACCGAAATAAGCAACGCTCACAATTCTCAAAATCAGTCAACTCTTTTTATTAATGGACTATGCGCCTATTTATAAGGAGGGCAGCAAGTAATCCTTGCCCTCCAAGGCATTACAACTCACGGCTAGCTTTAAGTAAATAAGGAAAGTTTCCCCTAAATTAAAGCCTAGAATCTAGCACAACTTAAGGAAACATTGGATTTAGGAAAGCTTTGCAAAACTTTCCATAAATCTTACAAAACCACACGCCTAAGCCATCCCTTGTTACAACTCCAATTTCGGCCAACTTATTACATTCAACTAACAATAAAATAACTTAATTAACTAATTTATCTAACGAACATAATAAAAGACATATTTTTCGTTACATGTAAAACCTCTACTTTAAGAGTAAAGTAAAACCATGCAACAATTCTAATAAAGCAAATAAAGATAGTTGGTGAAGCAATACATGCACGTATCTTGCATCATTCTCCCCCCTCTTGAAAAAAAAACTTGTCTCAAGTTTTGATGTAACCAAGCAATCATCCACGCACAATAACCATGAACCATAAGAACAAGTACACGTATGAGAAATAGAAGTGGAATCCATGAGGTTTGTGGATGTGTATGACAAATAACGGCATCAAGACAAAAATCAGTAGAAGATGTTGCATATTGTTGTACCCAACGCTCTTTTGTAGCTTTCTTCGCACATGGAATATCAAAGATCGGAACTTTGATGGTTGTTCAAGCCAAAGATTCAGTTTTTAATTCATCTTCAACATGAGAAATTTCAAAGATCAAATCTTTATTGTCCAAATTTGAAAAAGATTCAATTTTTAATTCATCTTCAACATGAGAAATTTCAAAGATCAAATCTTTATTGTCCAAATTTGAAAAAGATTCAATCTTTTCTTCTTCTTCAACATTAAGAACAAATTCTTGAACCTCTTTCTTGGTTTCATCATCAACAAGAATTAGATCTCTGGAACTTTTCTCTTGTCGTCGTTGAATCAACCTGTCAATCCCATTGTTTAGCTTGGTAATCTCCTGATTTAGCTTTTCAAAACAAGCTAACACTTGTTTCTCGAAGTCTCTCATTGTTGTTACGCAATACGTCGGATTGTATTGATGACTGTGGATTCGTTATAACTCGGAATTAAACGAAATTTTGACACAACAAACTTCAAGATGTTTACTATCTCCACACAAAATTTCAGCTCAATCTAAGCTAGCACGCGCTTTCTTGGTTTCATCATCAACAAGAATTAGATCTCTGGAACTTTTCTCTTGTCGTCGTTGAATCAACCTGTCAATCCCATTGTTTAGCTTGGTAATCTCCTGATTTAGCTTTTCAAAACAAGCTAACACTTGTTTCTCGAAGTCTCTCATTGTTGTTACGCAATACGTCGGATTGTATTGATGACTGTGGATTCGTTATAACTCGGAATTAAACGAAATTTTGACACAACAAACTTCAAGATGTTTACTATCTCCACACAAAATTTCAGCTCAATCTAAGCTAGCACGCGCTTTCTTGGTTTCATCATCAACAAGAATTAGATCTCCGGAACTTTTCTCTTGTCGTCGTTGAATCAACCTGTCAATCCCATTGTTTAGCTTGGTAATCTCCTGATTTAGCTTTTCAAAACAAGCTAACACTTGTTTCTCGAAGTCTCTCATTGTTGTTACGCAATACGTCGGATTGTATTGATGACTGTGGATTCGTTATAACTCGGAATTAAACGAAATTTTGACACAACAAACTTCAAAATGTTTACTATCTCCACACAAAATTTCAGCTCAATCTAAGATAGCACGCGCTTTCTTGGTTTCATCATCAACAAGAATTAGATCTCGGAACTTTTCTCTTGTCGTCGTTGAATCAACCTGTCAATCCCATTGTTTAGCTTGGTAATCTCCTGATTTAGCTTTTCAAAACAAGCTAACACTTGTTTCTCGAAGTCTCTCATTGTTGTTACGAAATACGTCGGATTGTATTGATGACTGTGGATTCGTTATAACTCGGAATTAAACGAAATTTTGACACAACAAACTTCAAGATGTTTACTATCTCCACACAAAATTTCAGCTCAATCTAAGCTAGTACGCGGCTTCACGAGCCTCTACAACCTTACTGCTCTGATACCAACTGATATGAATTTCGAAGTCCGAAAATTCACAAACTTTAACCTAGTTTTAAGTGACGTCTTTTTATGTTTTTATTATGAATGAATGCTGAAAATAAGAAATAAAAACAAGGATAGTACTCTTTATTCTCGCAGGAATAAGAGGGTCTCTTCCTAATCGCAATTAGAAGATGAATACAAGTCGCAACAAGTATTGTTTTGGTTAACAACCGAAATAAGCAACGCTCACAATTCTCAAAATCAGTCAACTCTTTTTATTAATGGACTATGCGCCTATTTATAAGGAGGGCAGCAAGTAATCCTTGCCCTCCAAGGCATTACAACTCACGGCTAGCTTTAAGTAAATAAGGAAAGTTTCCCCTAAATTAAAGCCTAGAATCTAGCACAACTTAAGGAAACATTGGATTTAGGAAAGCTTTGCAAAACTTTCCATAAATCTTACAAAACCACACGCCTAAGCCATCCCTTGTTACAACTCCAATTTCGGCCAACTTATTACATTCAACTAACAATAAAATAACTTAATTAACTAATTTATCTAACGAACATAATAAAAGACATATTTTTCGTTACATGTAAAACCTCTACTTTAAGAGTAAAGTAAAACCAAGCAACAATTCTAATAAAGCAAATAAAGATAGTTGGTGAAGCAATACATGCACGTATCTTGCATCATTCTCCCCCTCTTGAAAAAAAACTTGTCTCAAGTTTTGATGTAACCAAGCAATCATCCACGCACAATAACCATGAACCATAAGAACAAGTACACGTATGAGAAATAGAAGTGGAATCCATGAGGTTTGTGGATGTGTATGACAAATAACGGCATCAAGACAAAAATCAGTAGAAGATGTTGCATATTGTTGTACCCAACGCTCTTTTGTAGCATTCTTCGCACATGGAATATCAAAGATCGGAACTTTGATGGTTGTTCAAGCCAAAGATTCAGTTTTTAATTCATCTTCAACATGAGAAATTTCAAAGATCAAATTTTTATTGTCCAAATTTGAAAAAGATTCAATTTTTAATTCATCTTCAACATGAGAAATTTCAAAGATCAAATCTTTATTGTCCAAATTTGAAAAAGATTCAATCTTTTCTTCTTCTTCAACATTAAGAACAAATTCTTGAACCTCTTTCTTGGTTTCATCATCAACAAGAATTAGATCTCTGGAACTTTTCTCTTGTCGTCGTTGAATCAACCTGTCAATCCCATTGTTTAGCTTGGTAATCTCCTGATTTAGCTTTTCAAAACAAGCTAACACTTGTTTCTCGAAGTCTCTCATTGTTGTTACGCAATACGTCGGATTGTATTGATGACTGTGGATTCGTTATAACTCGGAATTAAACGAAATTTTGACACAACAAACTTCAAGATGTTTACTATCTCCACACAAAATTTCAGCTCAATCTAAGCTAGCACGCGGCTTCACGAGCCTCTACAACCTTACTGCTCTGATACCAACTGATATGAATTTCGAAGTCCGAAAATTCACAAACTTTAACCTAGTTTTAAGTGACGTCTTTTTATGTTTTTATTATGAATGAATGCTGAAAATAAGAAATAAAAACAAGGATAGTACTCTTTATTCTCGCAGGAATAAGAGGGTCTCTTCCTAATCGCAATTAGAAGATGAATACAAGTCGCAACAAGTATTGTTTTGGTTAACAACCGAAATAAGCAACGCTCACAATTCTCAAAATCAGTCAACTCTTTTTATTAATGGACTAGGCGCCTATTTATAAGTAGGGCAGCAAGTAATCCTTGCCCTCCAAGGCATTACAACTCACGGCTAGCTTTAAGTAAATAAGGAAAGTTTCCCCTAAATTAAAGCCTAGAATCTAGCACAACTTAAGGAAACATTGGATTTAGGAAAGCTTTGCAAAACTTTCCATAAATCTTACAAAACCACACGCCTAAGCCATCCCTTGTTACAACTCCAATTTCGGCCAACTTATTACATTCAACTAACAATAAAATAACTTAATTAACTAATTTATCTAACGAACATAATAAAAGACATATTTTTCGTTACATGTAAAACCTCTACTTTAAGAGTAAAGTAAAACCATGCAACAATTCTAATAAAGCAAATAAAGATAGTTGGTGAAGCAATACATGCACGTATCTTGCATCATTCTCCCCCTCTTGAAAAAAAAACTTGTCTCAAGTTTTGATGTAACCAAGCAATCATCCACGCACAATAACCATGAACCATAAGAACAAGTACACGTATGAGAAATAGAAGTGGAATCCATGAGGTTTGTGGATGTGTATGACAAATAACGGCATCAAGACAAAAATCAGTAGAAGATGTTGCATATTGTTGTACCCAACGCTCTTTTGTAGCTTTCTTCGCACATGGAATATCAAAGATCGGAACTTTGATGGTTGTTCAAGCCAAAGATTCAGTTTTTAATTCATCTTCAACATGAGAAATTTCAAAGATCAAATCTTTATTGTCCAAATTTGAAAAAGATTCAATTTTTAATTCATCTTCAACATGAGAAATTTCAAAGATCAAATCTTTATTGTCCAAATTTGAAAAAGATTCAATCTTTTCTTCTTCTTCAACATTAAGAACAAATTCTTGAACCTCTTTCTTGGTTTCATCATCAACAAGAATTAGATCTCTGGAACTTTTCTCTTGTCGTCGTTGAATCAACCTGTCAATTCCATTGTTTAGCTTGGTAATCTCCTCGATTTAGCTTTTCAAAACAAGCTAACACTTGTTTCTCGAAGTCTCTCATTGTTGTTACGCAATACGTCGGATTGTATTGATGACTGTGGATTCGTTATAACTCGGAATTAAACGAAATTTTGACACAACAAACTTCAAGATGTTTACTATCTCCACACAAAATTTCAGCTCAATCTAAGCTAGCACGCGCTTTCTTGGTTTCATCATCAACAAGAATTAGATCTCGGAACTTTTCTCTTGTCGTCGTTGAATCAACCTGTCAATCCCATTGTTTAACTTGGTAATCTCCTCGATTTAGCTTTTCAAAACAAGCTAACACTTGTTTCTCGAAGTCTCTCATTGTTGTTACGCAATACGTTGGATTGTATTGATGACTGTGGATTCGTTATAACTCGGAATTAAACGAAATTTTGACACAACAAACTTTAAGATGTTTACTATCTCCACACAAAATTTCAGCTCAATCTAAGCTAGCACGCGCTTTCTTGGTTTCATCATCAACAAGAATTAGATCTCTGGAACTTTTCTCTTGTCGTCGTTGAATCAACCTGTCAATCCCATTGTTTAGCTTGATAATCTCCTGATTTAACTTTTCAAAACAAGCTAACACTTGTTTCTCGAAGTCTCTCATTGTTGTTACGCAATACGTCGGATTGTATTGATGACTGTGGATTCGTTATAACTCGGAATTAAACGAAATTTTGACACAACAAACTTCAAGATGTTTACTATCTCCACACAAAATTTCAGCTCTATCTAAGCTAGCACGCGCTTTCTTGGTTTCATCATGAACAAGAATTAGATCTCCGGAACTTTTCTCTTGTCGTCGTTGAATCAACCTGTCAATCCCATTGTTTAGCTTGGTAATCTCCTGATTTAGCTTTTCAAAACAAGCTAACACTTGTTTCTCGAAGTCTCTCATTGTTGTTACGCAATACGTCGGATTGTATTGATGATTGTGGATTCGTTATAACTCGGAATTAAACGAAATTTTGACACAACAAACTTCAAGATGTTTACTATCTCCACACAAAATTTCAGCTCAATCTAAGCTAGCACGCGGCTTCACGAGCCTCTACAACCTTACTGCTCTGATACCAACTTATATGAATTTCGAAGTCCGAAAATTCACAAACTTTAACCTAGTTTTAAGTGACGTCTTTTTATGTTTTTATTATGAATGAATGCTGAAAATAAGAAATAAAAACAAGGATAGTACTCTTTATTCTCGCAGGAATAAGAGGGTCTCTTCCTAATCGCAATTAGAAGATGAATACAAGTCGCAACAAGTATTGTTTTAGTTAACAACCGAAATAAGCAACGCTCACAATTCTCAAAATCGGTCTACTCTTTTTATTAATGGACTAGGCGCCTATTTATAAGGAGGGCAGCAAGTAATCCTTGCCCTCCAAGGCATTACAACTCACGGCTAGCTTTAAGTAAATAAGGAAAGTTTCCCCTAAATTAAAGCCTAGAATCTAGGACAACTTAAGGAAACATTGGATTTAGGAAAGCTTTGCAAAACTTTCCATAAATCTTACAAAACCACACGCCTAAGCCATCCCTTGTTACAACTCCAATTTCGGCCAACTTATTACATTCAACTAACAATAAAATAACTTAATTAACTAATTTATCTAACGAACATAATAAAAGACATATTTTTCGTTACATGTAAAACCTCTACTTTAAGAGTAAAGTAAAACCATGCAACAATTCTAATAAAGCAAATAAAGATAGTTGGTGAAGCAATACATGCACGTATCTTACATCATTCTCCCCCTCTTGAAAAAAAAACTTGTCTCAAGTTTTGATGTAACCAAGCAATCATCCACGCACGATAACCATGAACCATAAGAACAAGTACACGTATGAGAAATAGAAGTGGAATCCATGAGGTTTGTGGATGTGTATGACAAATAACGGCATCAAGACAAAAATCAGTAGAAGATGTTGCATATTGTTGTACCCAACGCTCTTTTGTAGCTTTCTTCGCACATGGAATATCAAAGATCGGAACTTTGATGGTTGTTCAAGCCAAAGATTCAGTTTTTAATTCATCTTCAACATGAGAAATTTCAAAGATCAAATCTTTATTGTCCAAATTTGAAAAAGATTCAATTTTTAATTCATCTTCAACATGAGAAATTTCAAAGATCAAATCTTTATTGTCCAAATTTGAAAAAGATTCAATCTTTTCTTCTTATTCAACATTAAGAACAAATTCTTGAACCTCTTTCTTGGTTTCATCATCAACAAGAATTAGATCTCTGGAACTTTTCTCTTGTCGTCGTTGAATCAACCTGTCAATTCCATTGTTTAGCTTGGTAATCTCCTGATTTAGCTTTTCAAAACAAGCTAACACTTGTTTCTCGAAGTCTCTCATTGTTGTTACGCAATACGTCGGATTGTATTGATGATTGTGGATTCGTTATAACTCGGAATTAAACGAAATTTTGACACAACAAACTTCAAGATGTTTACTATCTCCACACAAAATTTCAGCTCAATCTAAGCTAGCACGCGCTTTCTTGGTTTCATCATCAACAAGAATTAGATCTCCGGAACTTTTCTCTTGTCGTCGTTGAATCAACCTTGTCAATCCCATTGTTTAACTTGGTAATCTCCTGATTTAGCTTTTCAAAACAAGCTAACACTTGTTTCTCGAAGTCTCTCATTGTTGTTACGCAATACGTCGGATTGTATTGATGACTGTGGATTCGTTATAACTCGGAATTAAACGAAATTTTGACACAACAAACTTTAAGATGTTTACTATCTCCACACAAAATTTCAGCTCAATCTAAGCTAGCACGCGCTTTCTTGGTTTCATCATCAACAAGAATTAGATCTCCGGAACTTTTCTCTTGTCGTCGTTGAATCAACTTGTCAATCCCATTGTTTAGCTTGGTAATCTCCTGATTTAGCTTTTCAAAACAAGCTAACACTTGTTTCTCGAAGTCTCTCATTGTTGTTACGCAATACGTCGGATTGTATTGATGACTGTGGATTCGTTATAACTCGGAATTAAACGAAATTTTGACACAACAAACTTCAAGATGTTTACTATCTCTACACAAAATTTCAGCTCAATCTAAGCTAGCACGCGCTTTCTTGGTTTCATCATCAACAAGAATTAGATCTCTAGAACTTTTCTCTTGTCGTCGTTGAATCAACTTTGTCAATCCCATTGTTTAGCTTGGTAATCTCCTGATTTAGCTTTTCAAAACAAGCTAACACTTGTTTCTCGAAGTCTCTCATTGTTGTTACGCAATACGTCGGATTGTATTGATGATTTGTGGATTCGTTATAACTCGGAATTAAACGAAATTTTGACACAACAAACTTCAAGATGTTTACTATCTCCACACAAAATTTCAGCTCAATCTAAGCTAGCACGCGCTTTCTTGGTTTCATCATCAACAAGAATTAGATCTCGGAACTTTTCTCTTGTCGTCGTTGAATCAACCTGTCAATCCCATTGTTTAGCTTGGTAATCTCCTGATTTAGCTTTTCAAAACAAGCTAACACTTGTTTCTCGAAGTCTCTCATTGTTGTTACGCAATACGTCGGATTGTATTGATGACTCGTGGATTCGTTATAACTCGGAATTAAACGAAATTTTGACACAACAAACTTCAAGATGTTTACTATCTCCACACAAAATTTCAGCTCAATCTAAGCTAGCACGCGCTTTCTTGGTTTCATCATCAACAAGAATTAGATCTCCGGAACTTTTCTCTTGTCGTCGTTGAATCAACTTGTCAATCCCATTGTTTAGCTTGGTAATCTCCTGATTTAGCTTTTCAAAACACGCTAACACTTGTTTCTCGAAGTCTCTCATTGTTGTTACGCAATACGTCGGATTGTATTGATGACCGTGGATTCGTTATAACTCGGAATTAAACGAATTGTGACACAACAAACTTCAAGATGTTTACTATCTCCACACAAAATTTCAGCTCAATCTAAGCTAGCACGCGGCTTCACGAGCCTCTACAACCTTACTGCTCCGATACCAACCGATATGAATTTCGAAGTCCGAAAATTCACAAACTTTAACCTAGTTTTAAGTGACGTCTTTTTATGTTTTTATTATGAATGAATGCTGAAAATAAGAAATAAAAACAAGGATAGTACTCTTTATTCTCGCAGGAATAAGAGGGTCTCTTCCTAATCGCAATTAGAAGATGAATACAAGTCGCAACAAGTATTGTTTTGGTTAACAACCGAAATAAGCAACGCTCACAATTCTCAAAATCAGTCAACTCTTTTTATTAATGGACTATGCGCCTATTTATAAGGAGGGCAGCAAGTAATCCTTGCCCTCCAAGGCATTACAACTCACGGCTAGCTTTAAGTAAATAAGGAAAGTTTCCCCTAAATTAAAGCCTAGAATCTAGCACAACTTAAGGAAACATTGGATTTAGGAAAGCTTTGCAAAACTTTCCATAAATCTTACAAAACCACACGCCTAAGCCATCCCTTGTTACAACTCCAATTTCGGCCAACTTATTACATTCAACTAACAATAAAATAACTTAATTAACTAATTTATCTAACGAACATAATAAAAGACATATTTTTCGTTACATGTAAAACCTCTACTTTAAGAGTAAAGTAAAACCATGCAACAATTCTAATAAAGCAAATAAAGATAGTTGGTGAAGCAATACATGCACGTATCTTGCATCATTCTCCCCCTCTTGAAAAAAAAACTTGTCTCAAGTTTTGATGTAACCAAGCAATCATCCACGCACAATAACCATGAACCATAAGAACAAGTACACGTATGAGAAATAGAAGTGGAATCCATGAGGTTTGTGGATGTGTATGACAAATAACGGCATCAAGACAAAAATCAGTAGAAGATGTTGCATATTGTTGTACCCAACGCTCTTTTGTAGCTTTCTTCGCACATGGAATATCAAAGATCGGAACTTTGATGGTTGTTCAAGCCAAAGATTCAGTTTTTAATTCATCTTCAACATGAGAAATTTCAAAGATCAAATCTTTATTGTCCAAATTTGAAAAAGATTCAATTTTTAATTCATCTTCAACATGAGAAATTTCAAAGATCAAATCTTTATTGTCCAAATTTGAAAAAGATTCAATCTTTTCTTCTTCTTCAACATTAAGAACAAATTCTTGAACCTCTTTCTTGGTTTCATCATCAACAAGAATTAGATCTCTGGAACTTTTCTCTTGTCGTCGTTGAATCAACCTGTCAATCCCATTGTTTAGCTTGGTAATCTCCTGATTTAGCTTTTCAAAACAAGCTAACACTTGTTTCTCGAAGTCTCTCATTGTTGTTACGCAATACGTCGGATTGTATTGATGACTGTGGATTCGTTATAACTCGGAATTAAACGAAATTTTGACACAACAAACTTCAAGATGTTTACTATCTCCACACAAAATTTCAGCTCAATCTAAGCTAGCACGCGGCTTCACGAGCCTCTACAACCTTACTGCTCTGATACCAACTGATATGAATTTCGAAGTCCGAAAATTCACAAACTTTAACCTAGTTTTTAAGTGACGTCTTTTTATGTTTTTATTATGAATGAATGCTGAAAATAAGAAATAAAAACAAGGATAGTACTCTTTATTCTCGCAGGAATAAGAGGGTCTCTTCCTAATCGCAATTAGAAGATGAATACAAGTCGCAACAAGTATTGTTTTGGTTAACAACCGAAATAAGCAACGCTCACAATTCTCAAAATCAGTCAACTCTTTTTATTAATGGACTAGGCGCCTATTTATAAGTAGGGCAGCAAGTAATCCTTGCCCTCCAAGGCATTACAACTCACGGCTAGCTTTAAGTAAATAAGGAAAGTTTCCCCTAAATTAAAGCCTAGAATCTAGCACAACTTAAGGAAACATTGGATTTAGGAAAGCTTTGCAAAACTTTCCATAAATCTTACAAAACCACACGCCTAAGCCATCCCTTGTTACAACTCCAATTTCGGCCAACTTATTACATTCAACTAACAATAAAATAACTTAATTAACTAATTTATCTAACGAACATAATAAAAGACATATTTTTCGTTACATGTAAAACCTCTACTTTAAGAGTAAAGTAAAACCATGCAACAATTCTAATAAAGCAAATAAAGATAGTTGGTGAAGCAATACATGCACGTATCTTGCATCATTCTCCCCCTCTTGAAAAAAAAACTTGTCTCAAGTTTTGATGTAACCAAGCAATCATCCACGCACAATAACCATGAACCATAAGAACAAGTACACGTATGAGAAATAGAAGTGGAATCCATGAGGTTTGTGGATGTGTATGACAAATAACGGCATCAAGACAAAAATCAGTAGAAGATGTTGCATATTGTTGTACCCAACGCTCTTTTGTAGCTTTCTTCGCACATGGAATATCAAAGATCGGAACTTTGATGGTTGTTCAAGCCAAAGATTCAGTTTTTAATTCATCTTCAACATGAGAAATTTCAAAGATCAAATCTTTATTGTCCAAATTTGAAAAAGATTCAATTTTTAATTCATCTTCAACATGAGAAATTTCAAAGATCAAATCTTTATTGTCCAAATTTGAAAAAGATTCAATCTTTTCTTCTTCTTCAACATTAAGAACAAATTCTTGAACCTCTTTCTTGGTTTCATCATCAACAAGAATTAGATCTACGGAACTTTTCTCTTGTCGTCGTTGAATCAACCCTGTCAATCCCATTGTTTAGCTTGGTAATCTCCTGATTTAGCTTTTCAAAACAAGCTAACACTTGTTTCTCGAAGTCTCTCATTGTTGTTACGCAATACGTCGGATTGTATTGATGACCGTGGATTCGTTATAACTCGGAATTAAACGAAATTTTGACACAACAAACTTCAAGATGTTTACTATCTGCACACAAAATTTCAGCTCAATCTAAGCTAGCACGCGCTTTCTTGGTTTCATCATCAACAAGAATTAGATCTCTGGAACTTTTCTCTTGTCGTCGTTGAATCAACCTGTCAATCCCATTGTTTAGCTTGGTAATCTCCTGATTTAGCTTTTCAAAACAAGCTAACACTTGTTTCTCGAAGTCTCTCATTGTTGTTACGCAATACGTCGGATTGTATTGATGACTGTGGATTCGTTATAACTCGGAATTAAACGAAATTTTGACACAACAAACTTCAAGATGTTTACTATCTCCACACAAAATTTCAGCTCAATCTAAGCTAGCACGCGGCTTCACGAGCCTCTACAACCTTACTGCTCTGATACCAACTGATATGAATTTCGAAGTCCGAAAATTCACAAACTTTAACCTAGTTTTAAGTGACGTCTTTTTATGTTTTTATTATGAATGAATGCTGAAAATAAGAAATAAAAACAAGGATAGTACTCTTTATTCTCGCAGGAATAAGAGGGTCTCTTCCTAATCGCAATTAGAAGATGAATACAAGTCGCAACAAGTATTGTTTTGGTTAACAACCGAAATAAGCAACGCTCACAATTCTCAAAATCGGTCAACTCTTTTTATTAATGGACTAGGCGCCTATTTATAAGTAGGGCAACAAGTAATCCTTGCCCTCCAAGGCATTACAACTCACGGCTAGCTTTAAGTAAATAAGGAAAGTTTCCCCTAAATTAAAGCCTAGAATCTAGCACAACTTAAGGAAACATTGGATTTAGGAAAGCTTTGCAAAACTTTCCATAAATCTTACAAAACCACACGCCTAAGCCATCCCTTGTTACAACTCCAATTTCGGCCAACTTATTACATTCAACTAACAATAAAATAACTTAATTAACTAATTTATCTAACGAACATAATAAAAGACATATTTTTCGTTACATGTAAAACCTCTACTTTAAGAGTAAAGTAAAACCATGCAACAATTCTAATAAAGCAAATAAAGATAGTTGGTGAAGCAATACATGCACGTATCTTGCATCATTCTCCCCCTCTTGAAAAAAAAACTTGTCTCAAGTTTTGATGTAACCAAGCAATCATCCACGCACAATAACCATGAACCATAAGAACAAGTACACGTATGAGAAATAGAAGTGGAATCCATGAGGTTTGTGGATGTGTATGACAAATAACGGCATCAAGACAAAAATCAGTAGAAGATGTTGCATATTGTTGTACCCAACGCTCTTTTGTAGCTTTCTTCGCACATGGAATATCAAAGATCGGAACTTTGATGGTTGTTCAAGCCAAAGATTCAGTTTTTAATTCATCTTCAACATGAGAAATTTCAAAGATCAAATCTTTATTGTCCAAATTTGAAAAAGATTCAATTTTTAATTCATCTTCAACATGAGAAATTTCAAAGATCAAATCTTTATTGTCCAAATTTGAAAAAGATTCAATCTTTTCTTCTTCTTCAACATTAAGAACAAATTCTTGAACCTCTTTCTTGGTTTCATCATCAACAAGAATTAGATCTCTGGAACTTTTCTCTTGTCGTCGTTGAATCAACCTGTCAATCCCATTGTTTAGCTTGGTAATCTCCCTGATTTAGCTTTTCAAAACAAGCTAACACTTGTTTCTCGAAGTCTCTCATTGTTGTTACGCAATACGTCGGATTGTATTGATGACTGTGGATTCGTTATAACTCGGAATTAAACGAAATTTTGACACAACAAACTTCAAGATGTTTACTATCTCCACACAAAATTTCAGCTCAATCTAAGCTAGCACGCGCTTTCTTGGTTTCATCATCAACAAGAATTAGATCTCTAGAACTTTTCTCTTGTCGTCGTTGAATCAACCTGTCAATCCCATTGTTTAGCTTGGTAATCTCCTGATTTAGCTTTTCAAAACAAGCTAACACTTGTTTCTCGAAGTCTCTCATTGTTGTTACGCAATACGTCGGATTGTATTGATGACTGTGGATTCGTTATAACTCGGAATTAAACGAAATTTTGACACAACAAACTTCAAGATGTTTACTATCTCCACACAAAATTTCAGCTCAATCTAAGCTAGCACGCGGCTTCACGAGCCTCTACAACCTTACTGCTCTGATACCAACTGATATGAATTTCGAAGTCCGAAAATTCACAAACTTTAACCTAGTTTTAAGTGACGTCTTTTTATGTTTTTATTATGAATGAATGCTGAAAATAAGAAATAAAAACAAGGATAGTACTCTTTATTCTCGCAGGAATAAGAGGGTCTCTTCCTAATCGCAATTAGAAGATGAATACAAGTCGCAACAAGTATTGTTTTGGTTAACAACCGAAATAAGCAACGCTCACAATTCTCAAAATCAGTCAACTCTTTTTATTAATGGACTAGGCGCCTATTTATAAGTAGGGCAGCAAGTAATCCTTGCCCTCCAAGGCATTACAACTCACGGCTAGCTTTAAGTAAATAAGGAAAGTTTCCCCTAAATTAAAGCCTAGAATCTAGCACAACTTAAGGAAACATTGGATTTAGGAAAGCTTTGCAAAACTTTCCATAAATCTTACAAAACCACACGCCTAAGCCATCCCTTGTTACAACTCCAATTTCGGCCAACTTATTACATTCAACTAACAATAAAATAACTTAATTAACTAATTTATCTAACGAACATAATAAAAGACATATTTTTCGTTACATGTAAAACCTCTACTTTAAGAGTAAAGTAAAACCATGCAACAATTCTAATAAAGCAAATAAAGATAGTTGGTGAAGCAATACATGCACGTATCTTGCATCATTCTCCCCCTCTTGAAAAAAAAACTTGTCTCAAGTTTTGATGTAACCAAGCAATCATCCACGCACAATAACCATGAACCATAAGAACAAGTACACGTATGAGAAATAGAAGTGGAATCCATGAGGTTTGTGGATGTGTATGACAAATAACGGCATCAAGACAAAAATCAGTAGAAGATGTTGCATATTGTTGTACCCAACGCTCTTTTGTAGCTTTCTTCGCACATGGAATATCAAAGATCGGAACTTTGATGGTTGTTCAAGCCAAAGATTCAGTTTTTAATTCATCTTCAACATGAGAAATTTCAAAGATCAAATCTTTATTGTCCAAATTTGAAAAAGATTCAATTTTTAATTCATCTTCAACATGAGAAATTTCAAAGATCAAATCTTTATTGTCCAAATTTGAAAAAGATTCAATCTTTTCTTCTTCTTCAACATTAAGAACAAATTCTTGAACCTCTTTCTTGGTTTCATCATCAACAAGAATTAGATCTCTGGAACTTTTCTCTTGTCGTCGTTGAATCAACCTGTCAATCCCATTGTTTAGCTTGGTAATCTCCTGATTTAGCTTTTCAAAACAAGCTAACACTTGTTTCTCGAAGTCTCTCATTGTTGTTACGCAATACGTCGGATTGTATTGATGACTGTGGATTCGTTATAACTCGGAATTAAACGAAATTTTGACACAACAAACTTCAAGATGTTTACTATCTCTACACAAAATTTCAGCTCAATCTAAGCTAGCACGCGCTTTCTTGGTTTCATCATCAACAAGAATTAGATCTCTAGAACTTTTCTCTTGTCGTCGTTGAATCAACCTGTCAATCCCATTGTTTAGCTTGGTAATCTCCTGATTTAGCTTTTCAAAACAAGCTAACACTTGTTTCTCGAAGTCTCTCATTGTTGTTACGCAATACGTCGGATTGTATTGATGATTGTGGATTCGTTATAACTCGGAATTAAACGAAATTTTGACACAACAAACTTCAAGATGTTTACTATCTCCACACAAAATTTCAGCTCAATCTAAGCTAGCACGCGCTTTCTTGGTTTCATCATCAACAAGAATTAGATCTCCGGAACTTTTCTCTTGTCGTCGTTGAATCAACCTGTCAATCCCATTGTTTAGCTTGGTAATCTCCCTGATTTAGCTTTTCAAAACAAGCTAACACTTGTTTCTCGAAGTCTCTCATTGTTGTTACGCAATACGTCGGATTGTATTGATGACTGTGGATTCGTTATAACTCGGACTGTAACGAAATTTTGACACAACAAACTTCAAGATGTTTACTATCTCCACACAAAATTTCAGCTCAATCTAAGCTAGCACGCGGCTTCACGAGCCTCTACAACCTTACTGCTCTGATACCAACTGATATGAATTTCGAAGTCCGAAAATTCACAAACTTTAACCTAGTTTTAAGTGACGTCTTTTTATGTTTTTATTATGAATGAATGCTGAAAATAAGAAATAAAAACAAGGATAGTACTCTTTATTCTCGCAGGAATAAGAGGGTCTCTCCCTAATCGCAATTAGAAGATGAATACAAGTCGCAACAAGTATTGTTTTGGTTAACAACCGAAATAAGCAACGCTCACAATTCTCAAAATCAGTCAACTCTTTTTATTAATGGACTAGGCGCCTATTTATAAGTAGGGCAGCAAGTAATCCTTGCCCTCCAAGGCATTACAACTCACGGCTAGCTTTAAGTAAATAAGGAAAGTTTCCCCTAAATTAAAGCCTAGAATCTAGCACAACTTAAGGAAACATTGGATTTAGGAAAGCTTTGCAAAACTTTCCATAAATCTTACAAAACCACACGCCTAAGCCATCCCTTGTTACAACTCCAATTTCGGCCAACTTATTACATTCAACTAACAATAAAATAACTTAATTAACTAATTTATCTAACGAACATAATAAAAGACATATTTTTCGTTACATGTAAAACCTCTACTTTAAGAGTAAAGTAAAACCATGCAACAATTCTAATAAAGCAAATAAAGATAGTTGGTGAAGCAATACATGCACGTATCTTGCATCATTCTCCCCCTCTTGAAAAAAAAACTTGTCTCAAGTTTTGATGTAACCAAGCAATCATCCACGCACAATAACCATGAACCATAAGAACAAGTACACGTATGAGAAATAGAAGTGGAATCCATGAGGTTTGTGGATGTGTATGACAAATAACGGCATCAAGACAAAAATCAGTAGAAGATGTTGCATATTGTTGTACCCAACGCTCTTTTGTAGCTTTCCTCGCACATGGAATATCAAAGATCGGAACTTTGATGGTTGTTCAAGCCAAAGATTCAGTTTTTAATTCATCTTCAACATGAGAAATTTCAAAGATCAAATCTTTATTGTCCAAATTTGAAAAAGATTCAATTTTTAATTCATCTTCAACATGAGAAATTTCAAAGATCAAATCTTTATTGTCCAAATTTGAAAAAGATTCAATCTTTTCTTCTTCTTCAACATTAAGAACAAATTCTTGAACCTCTTTCTTGGTTTCATCATCAACAAGAATTAGATCTCTGGAACTTTTCTCTTGTCGTCGTTGAATCAACTCTGTCAATCCCATTGTTTAGCTTGGTAATCTCCTGATTTAGCTTTTCAAAACAAGCTAACACTTGTTTCTCGAAGTCTCTCATTGTTGTTACGCAATACGTCGGATTGTATTGATGACTGTGGATTCGTTATAACTCGGAATTAAACGAAATTTTGACACAACAAACTTCAAGATGTTTACTATCTCCACACAAAATTTCAGCTCAATCTAAGCTAGCACGCGCTTTCTTGGTTTCATCATCAACAAGAATTAGATCTCTGGAACTTTTCTCTTGTCGTCGTTGAATCAACTCTGTCAATCCCATTGTTTAGCTTGGTAATCTCCTGATTTAGCTTTTCAAAACAAGCTAACACTTGTTTCTCGAAGTCTCTCATTGTTGTTACGCAATACGTCGGATTGTATTGATGACTGTGGATTCGTTATAACTCGGAATTAAACAAAATTTTGACACAACAAACTTCAAGATGTTTACTATCTCCACACAAAATTTCAGCTCAATCTAAGCTAGCACGCGCTTTCTTGGTTTCATCATCAACAAGAATTAGATCTCTGGAACTTTTCTCTTGTCGTCGTTGAATCAACCTGTCAATCCCATTGTTTAGCTTGGTAATCTCCTGATTTAGCTTTTCAAAACAAGCTAACACTTGTTTCTCGAAGTCTCTCATTGTTGTTACGCAATACGTCGGATTGTATTGATGACTGTGGATTCGTTATAACTCGGAATTAAACGAAATTTTGACACAACAAACTTCAAGATGTTTACTATCTCCACACAAAATTTCAGCTCAATCTAAGCTAGCACGCGGCTTCACGAGCCTCTACAACCTTACTGCTCTGATACCAACTGATATGAATTTCGAAGTCCGAAAATTCACAAACTTTAACCTAGTTTTAAGTGACGTCTTTTTATGTTTTTATTATGAATGAATGCTGAAAATAAGAAATAAAAACAAGGATAGTACTCTTTATTCTCGCAGGAATAAGAGGGTCTCTTCCTAATCGCAATTAGAAGATGAATACAAGTCGCAACAAGTATTGTTTTGGTTAACAACCGAAATAAGCAACGCTCACAATTCTCAAAATCAGTCAACTCTTTTTATTAATGGACTAGGCGCCTATTTATAAGTAGGGCAGCAAGTAATCCTTGCCCTCCAAGGCATTACAACTCACGGCTAGCTTTAAGTAAATAAGGAAAGTTTCCCCTAAATTAAAGCCTAGAATCTAGCACAACTTAAGGAAACATTGGATTTAGGGAAAGCTTTGCAAAACTTTCCATAAATCTTACAAAACCACACGCCTAAGCCATCCCTTGTTACAACTCCAATTTCGGCCAACTTATTACATTCAACTAACAATAAAATAACTTAATTAACTAATTTATCTAACGAACATAATAAAAGACATATTTTTCGTTACATGTAAAACTTCTACTTTAAGAGTAAAGTAAAACCATGCAACAATTCTAATAAAGCAAATAAAGATAGTTGGTGAAGCAATACATGCACGTATCTTGCATCATTCTCCCCCTCTTGAAAAAAAAACTTGTCTCAAGTTTTGATGTAACCAAGCAATCATCCACGCACAATAACCATGAACCATAAGAACAAGTACACGTATGAGAAATAGAAGTGGAATCCATGAGGTTTGTGGATGTGTATGACAAATAACGGCATCAAGACAAAAATCGGTAGAAGATGTTGCATATTGTTGTACCCAACGCTCTTTTGTAGCTTTCTTCGCACATGGAATATCAAAGATCGGAACTTTGATGGTTGTTCAAGCCAAAGATTCAGTTTTTAATTCATCTTCAACATGAGAAATTTCAAAGATCAAATCTTTATTGTCCAAATTTGAAAAAGATTCAATTTTTAATTCATCTTCAACATGAGAAATTTCAAAGATCAAATCTTTATTGTCCAAATTTGAAAAAAATTCAATCTTTTCTTCTTCTTCAACATTAAGAACAAATTCTTGAACCTCTTTCTTGGTTTCATCATCAACAAGAATTAGATCTCTGGAACTTTTCTCTTGTCGTCGTTGAATCAACTTGTCAATCCCATTGTTTAGCTTGGTAATCTCCTGATTTAGCTTTTCAAAACAAGCTAACACTTGTTTCTCGAAGTCTCTCATTGTTGTTACGCAATACGTCGGATTGTATTGATGACTGTGGATTCGTTATAACTCGGAATTAAACGAAATTTTGACACAACAAACTTCAAGATGTTTACTATCTCTACACAAAATTTCAGCTCAATCTAAGCTAGCACGCGCTTTCTTGGTTTCATCATCAACAAGAATTAGATCTCTAGAACTTTTCTCTTGTCGTCGTTGAATCAACCTGTCAATCCCATTGTTTAGCTTGGTAATCTCCTGATTTAGCTTTTCAAAACAAGCTAACACTTGTTTCTCGAAGTCTCTCATTGTTGTTACGCAATACGTCGGATTGTATTGATGACTGTGGATTCGTTATAACTCGGAATTAAACGAAATTTTGACACAACAAACTTCAAGATGTTTACTATCTCCACACAAAATTTCAGCTCAATCTAAGCTAGCACGCGCTTTCTTGGTTTCATCATCAACAAGAATTAGATCTCTGGAACTTTTCTCTTGTCGTCGTTGAATCAACCTGTCAATCCCATTGTTTAGCTTGGTAATCTCCTGATTTAGCTTTTCAAAACAAGCTAACACTTGTTTCTCGAAGTCTCTCATTGTTGTTACGCAATACGTCGGATTGTATTGATGACTGTGGATTCGTTATAACTCGGAATTAAACGAAATTTTGACACAACAAACTTCAAGATGTTTACTATCTCCACACAAAATTTCAGCTCAATCTAAGCTAGCACGCGCTTTCTTGGTTTCATCATCAACAAGAATTAGATCTCCGGAACTTTTCTCTTGTCGTCGTTGAATCAACTCTGTCAATCCCATTGTTTAGCTTGGTAATCTCCTGATTTAGCTTTTCAAAACAAGCTAACACTTGTTTCTCGAAGTCTCTCATTGTTGTTACGCAATACGTCGGATTGTATTGATGACTGTGGATTCGTTATAACTCGGAATTAAACGAAATTTTGACACAACAAACTTCAAGATGTTTACTATCTCCACACAAAATTTCAGCGCAATCTAAGCTAGCACGCGGCCTCACGAGCCTCTACAACCTTACTGCTCTGATACCAACTGATATGAATTTCGAAGTCCGAAAATTCACAAACTTTAACCTAGTTTTAAGTGACGTCTTTTTATGTTTTTATTATGAATGAATGCTGAAAATAAGAAATAAAAACAAGGATAGTACTCTTTATTCTCGCAGGAATAAGAGGGTCCCTTCCTAATCGCAATTAGAAGATGAATACAAGTCGCAACAAGTATTGTTTTGGTTAACAACCGAAATAAGCAACGCTCACAATTCTCAAAATCAGTCAACTCTTTTTATTAATGGACTAGGCGCCTATTTATAAGTAGGGCAGCAAGTAATCCTTGCCCTCCAAGGCATTACAACTCACGGCTAGCTTTAAGTAAATAAGGAAAGTTTCCCTAAATTAAAGCCTAGAATCTAGCACAACTTAAGGAAACATTGGATTTAGGAAAGCTTTGCAAAACTTTCCATAAATCTTACAAAACCACACGCCTAAGCCATCCCTTGTTACAACTCCAATTTCGGCCAACTTATTACATTCAACTAACAATAAAATAACTTAATTAACTAATTTATCTAACGAACATAATAAAAGACATATTTTTCGTTACATGTAAAACCTCTACTTTAAGAGTAAAGTAAAACCATGCAACAATTCTAATAAAGCAAATAAAGATAGTTGGTGAAGCAATACATGCACGTATCTTGCATCATTCTCCCCCTCTTGAAAAAAAAACTTGTCTCAAGTTTTGATGTAACCAAGCAATCATCCACGCACAATAACCATGAACCATAAGAACAAGTACACGTATGAGAAATAGAAGTGGAATCCATGAGGTTTGTGGATGTGTATGACAAATAACGGCATCAAGACAAAAATCGGTAGAAGATGTTGCATATTGTTGTACCCAACGCTCTTTTGTAGCTTTCTTCGCACATGGAATATCAAAGATCGGAACTTTGATGGTTGTTCAAGCCAAAGATTCAGTTTTTAATTCATCTTCAACATGAGAAATTTCAAAGATCAAATCTTTATTGTCCAAATTTGAAAAAGATTCAATTTTTAATTCATCTTCAACATGAGAAATTTCAAAGATCAAATCTTTATTGTCCAAATTTGAAAAAGATTCAATCTTTTCTTCTTCTTCAACATTAAGAACAAATTCTTGAACCTCTTTCTTGGTTTCATCATCAACAAGAATTAGATCTCTGGAACTTTTCTCTTGTCGTCGTTGAATCAACTCTGTCAATCCCATTGTTTAGCTTGGTAATCTCCTGATTTAGCTTTTCAAAACAAGCTAACACTTGTTTCTCGAAGTCTCTCATTGTTGTTACGCAATACGTCGGATTGTATTGATGACTGTGGATTCGTTATAACTCGGAATTAAACGAAATTTTGACACAACAAACTTCAAGATGTTTACTATCTCCACACAAAATTTCAGCTCAATCTAAGCTAGCACGCGCTTTCTTGGTTTCATCATCAACAAGAATTAGATCTACGGAACTTTTCTCTTGTCGTCGTTGAATCAACCTGTCAATCCCATTGTTTAGCTTGGTAATCTCCTGATTTAGCTTTTCAAAACAAGCTAACACTTGTTTCTCGAAGTCTCTCATTGTTGTTACGCAATACGTCGGATTGTATTGATGATTGTGGATTCGTTATAACTCGGAATTAAACGAAATTTTGACACAACAAACTTCAAGATGTTTACTATCTCCACACAAAATTTCAGCTCAATCTAAGCTAGCACGCGCTTTCTTGGTTTCATCATCAACAAGAATTAGATCATCGGAACTTTTCTCTTGTCGTCGTTGAATCAACTTTGTCAATCCCATTGTTTAGCTTGGTAATCTCCTGATTTAGCTTTTCAAAACAAGCTAACACTTGTTTCTCGAAGTCTCTCATTGTTGTTACGCAATACGTCGGATTGTATTGATGACTGTGGATTCGTTATAACTCGGAATTAAACGAAATTTTGACACAACAAACTTCAAGATGTTTACTATCTCCACACAAAATTTCAGCTCAATCTAAGCTAGCACGCGCTTTCTTGGTTTCATCATCAACAAGAATTAGATCTCTGGAACTTTTCTCTTGTCGTCGTTGAATCAACCTGTCAATCCCATTGTTTAGCTTGGTAATCTCCTGATTTAGCTTTTCAAAACAAGCTAACACTTGTTTCTCGAAGTCTCTCATTGTTGTTACGCAATACGTCGGATTGTATTGATGACTGTGGATTCGTTATAACTCGGAATTAAACGAAATTTTGACACAACAAACTTCAAGATGTTTACTATCTCCACACAAAATTTCAGCTCAATCTAAGCTAGCACGCGCTTTCTTGGTTTCATCATCAACAAGAATTAGATCTCGGAACTTTTCTCTTGTCGTCGTTGAATCAACTTTGTCAATCCCATTGTTTAGCTTGGTAATCTCCTGATTTAGCTTTTCAAAACAAGCTAACACTTGTTTCTCGAAGTCTCTCATTGTTGTTACGCAATACGTCGGATTGTATTGATGATTGTGGATTCGTTATAACTCGGAATTAAACGAAATTTTGACACAACAAACTTCAAGATGTTTACTATCTCCACACAAAATTTCAGCTCAATCTAAGCTAGCACGCGCTTTCTTGGTTTCATCATCAACAAGAATTAGATCTCGGAACTTTTCTCTTGTCGTCGTTGAATCAAACTGTCAATCCCATTGTTTAGCTTGGTAATCTCCCTGATTTAGCTTTTCAAAACAAGCTAACACTTGTTTCTCGAAGTCTCTCATTGTTGTTACGCAATACGTCGGATTGTATTGATGATTGTGGATTCGTTATAACTCGGAATTAAACGAAATTTTGACACAACAAACTTCAAGATGTTTACTATCTCCACACAAAATTTCAGCTCAATCTAAGCTAGCACGCGCTTTCTTGGTTTCATCATCAACAAGAATTAGATCTACGGAACTTTTCTCTTGTCGTCGTTGAATCAACCTTGTCAATCCCATTGTTTAGCTTGGTAATCTCCTCGATTTAGCTTTTCAAAACAAGCTAACACTTGTTTCTCGAAGTCTCTCATTGTTGTTACGCAATACGTCGGATTGTATTGATGACTGTGGATTCGTTATAACTCGGAATTAAACGAAATTTTGACACAACAAACTTCAAGATGTTTACTATCTCCACACAAAATTTCAGCTCAATCTAAGCTAGCACGCGCTTTCTTGGTTTCATCATCAACAAGAATTAGATCTCTGGAACTTTTCTCTTGTCGTCGTTGAATCAACCTGTCAATCCCATTGTTTAGCTTGGTAATCTCCTGATTTAGCTTTTCAAAACAAGCTAACACTTGTTTCTCGAAGTCTCTCATTGTTGTTACGCAATACGTCGGATTGTATTGATGACTGTGGATTCGTTATAACTCGGAATTAAACGAAATTTTGACACAACAAACTTCAAGATGTTTACTATCTCCACACAAAATTTCAGCTCAATCTAAGCTAGCACGCGCTTTCTTGGTTTCATCATCAACAAGAATTAGATCTCGGAACTTTTCTCTTGTCGTCGTTGAATCAACCTGTCAATCCCATTGTTTAGCTTGGTAATCTCCTGATTTAGCTTTTCAAAACAAGCTAACACTTGTTTCTCGAAGTCTCTCATTGTTGTTACGCAATACGTCGGATTGTATTGATGATCTGTGGATTCGTTATAACTCGGAATTAAACGAAATTTTGACACAACAAACTTCAAGATGTTTACTATCTCCACACAAAATTTCAGCTCAATCTAAGCTAGCACGCGCTTTCTTGGTTTCATCATCAACAAGAATTAGATCTCTGGAACTTTTCTCTTGTCGTCGTTGAATCAACCTGTCAATCCCATTGTTTAGCTTGGTAATCTCCTGATTTAGCTTTTCAAAACAAGCTAACACTTGTTTCTCGAAGTCTCTCATTGTTGTTACGCAATACGTCGGATTGTATTGATGATTGTGGATTCGTTATAACTCGGAATTAAACGAAATTTTGACACAACAAACTTCAAGATGTTTACTATCTCCACACAAAATTTCAGCTCAATCTAAGCTAGCACGCGCTTTCTTGGTTTCATCATCAACAAGAATTAGATCTCTGGAACTTTTCTCTTGTCGTCGTTGAATCAACTCTGTCAATCCCATTGTTTAGCTTGGTAATCTCCTGATTTAGCTTTTCAAAACAAGCTAACACTTGTTTCTCGAAGTCTCTCATTGTTGTTACGCAATACGTCGGATTGTATTGATGACTGTGGATTCGTTATAACTCGGAATTAAACGAAATTTTGACACAACAAACTTCAAGATGTTTACTATCTCCACACAAAATTTCAGCTCAATCTAAGCTAGCACGCGCTTTCTTGGTTTCATCATCAACAAGAATTAGATCTCTGGAACTTTTCTCTTGTCGTCGTTGAATCAACCTGTCAATCCCATTGTTTAGCTTGGTAATCTCCTGATTTAGCTTTTCAAAACAAGCTAACACTTGTTTCTCGAAGTCTCTCATTGTTGTTACGCAATACGTCGGATTGTATTGATGACTGTGGATTCGTTATAACTCGGAATTAAACGAAATTTTGACACAACAAACTTCAAGATGTTTACTATCTCCACACAAAATTTCAGCTCAATCTAAGCTAGCACGCGCTTTCTTGGTTTCATCATCAACAAGAATTAGATCTGCGGAACTTTTCTCTTGTCGTCGTTGAATCAACCTGTCAATCCCATTGTTTAGCTTGGTAATCTCCTGATTTAGCTTTTCAAAACAAGCTAACACTTGTTTCTCGAAGTCTCTCATTGTTGTTACGCAATACGTCGGATTGTATTGATGATTGTGGATTCGTTATAACTCGGAATTAAACGAAATTTTGACACAACAAACTTCAAGATGTTTACTATCTCCACACAAAATTTCAGCTCAATCTAAGCTAGCACGCGCTTTCTTGGTTTCATCATCAACAAGAATTAGATCTCCGGAACTTTTCTCTTGTCGTCGTTGAATCAACTTGTCAATCCCATTGTTTAGCTTGGTAATCTCCTGATTTAGCTTTTCAAAACAAGCTAACACTTGTTTCTCGAAGTCTCTCATTGTTGTTACGCAATACGTCGGATTGTATTGATGACTGTGGATTCGTTATAACTCGGAATTAAACGAAATTTTGACACAACAAACTTCAAGATGTTTACTATCTCCACACAAAATTTCAGCTCAATCTAAGCTAGCACGCGCTTTCTTGGTTTCATCATCAACAAGAATTAGATCTGCGGAACTTTTCTCTTGTCGTCGTTGAATCAACCTGTCAATCCCATTGTTTAGCTTGGTAATCTCCTGATTTAGCTTTTCAAAACAAGCTAACACTTGTTTCTCGAAGTCTCTCATTGTTGTTACGCAATACGTCGGATTGTATTGATGACTGTGGATTCGTTATAACTCGGAATTAAACGAAATTTTGACACAACAAACTTCAAGATGTTTACTATCTCCACACAAAATTTCAGCTCAATCTAAGCTAGCACGCGCTTTCTTGGTTTCATCATCAACAAGAATTAGATCTCTGGAACTTTTCTCTTGTCGTCGTTGAATCAACTTGTCAATCCCATTGTTTAGCTTGGTAATCTCCTGATTTAGCTTTTCAAAACAAGCTAACACTTGTTTCTCGAAGTCTCTCATTGTTGTTACGCAATACGTCGGATTGTATTGATGACTGTGGATTCGTTATAACTCGGAATTAAACGAAATTTTGACACAACAAACTTCAAGATGTTTACTATCTCCACACAAAATTTCAGCTCAATCTAAGCTAGCACGCGCTTTCTTGGTTTCATCATCAACAAGAATTAGATCTCGGAACTTTTCTCTTGTCGTCGTTGAATCAACCTGTCAATCCCATTGTTTAGCTTGGTAATCTCCCTGATTTAGCTTTTCAAAACAAGCTAACACTTGTTTCTCGAAGTCTCTCATTGTTGTTACGCAATACGTCGGATTGTATTGATGACTGTGGATTCGTTATAACTCGGAATTAAACGAAATTTTGACACAACAAACTTCAAGATGTTTACTATCTCCACACAAAATTTCAGCTCAATCTAAGCTAGCACGCGCTTTCTTGGTTTCATCATCAACAAGAATTAGATCTCTGGAACTTTTCTCTTGTCGTCGTTGAATCAACTTGTCAATCCCATTGTTTAGCTTGGTAATCTCCTGATTTAGCTTTTCAAAACAAGCTAACACTTGTTTCTCGAAGTCTCTCATTGTTGTTACGCAATACGTCGGATTGTATTGATGACTGTGGATTCGTTATAACTCGGAATTAAACGAAATTTTGACACAACAAACTTCAAGATGTTTACTATCTCCACACAAAATTTCAGCTCAATCTAAGCTAGCACGCGCTTTCTTGGTTTCATCATCAACAAGAATTAGATCTCTGGAACTTTTCTCTTGTCGTCGTTGAATCAACTCTGTCAATCCCATTGTTTAGCTTGGTAATCTCCTGATTTAGCTTTTCAAAACAAGCTAACACTTGTTTCTCGAAGTCTCTCATTGTTGTTACGCAATACGTCGGATTGTATTGATGACTGTGGATTCGTTATAACTCGGAATTAAACGAACTTTTGACACAACAAACTTCAAGATGTTTACTATCTCCACACAAAATTTCAGCTCAATCTAAGCTAGCACGCGGCTTCACGAGCCTCTACAACCTTACTGCTCTGATACCAACTGATATGAATTTCGAAGTCCGAAAATTCACAAACTTTAACCTAGTTTTAAGTGACGTCTTTTTATGTTTTTATTATGAATGAATGCTGAAAATAAGAAATAAAAACAAGGATAGTACTCTTTATTCTCGCAGGAATAAGAGGGTCTCTTCCTAATCGCAATTAGAAGATGAATACAAGTCGCAACAAGTATTGTTTTGGTTAACAACCGAAATAAGCAACGCTCACAATTCTCAAAATCGGTCAACTCTTTTTATTAATGGACTAGGCGCCTATTTATAAGTAGGGCAGCAAGTAATCCTTGCCCTCCAAGGCATTACAACTCACGGCTAGCTTTAAGTAAATAAGGAAAGTTTCCCCTAAATTAAAGCCTAGAATCTAGCACAACTTAAGGAAACATTGGATTTAGGAAAGCTTTGCGAAACTTTCCATAAATCTTACAAAACCACACGCCTAAGCCATCCCTTGTTACAACTCCAATTTCGGCCAACTTATTACATTCAACTAACAATAAAATAACTTAATTAACTAATTTATCTAACGAACATAATAAAAGACATATTTTTTCGTTACATGTAAAACCTCTACTTTAAGAGTAAAGTAAAACCATGCAACAATTCTAATAAAGCAAATAAAGATAGTTGGTGAAGCAATACATGCACGTATCTTGCATCATTCTCCCCCTCTTGAAAAAAAAACTTGTCTCAAGTTTTGATGTAACCAAGCAATCATCCACGCACGATAACCATGAACCATAAGAACAAGTACACGTATGAGAAATAGAAGTGGAATCCATGAGGTTTGTGGATGTGTATGACAAATAACGGCATCAAGACAAAAATCGGTAGAAGATGTTGCATATTGTTGTACCCAACGCTCTTTTGTAGCTTTCTTCGCACATGGAATATCAAAGATCGGAACTTTGATGGTTGTTCAAGCCAAAGATTCAGTTTTTAATTCATCTTCAACATGAGAAATTTCAAAGATCAAATCTTTATTGTCCAAATTTGAAAAAGATTCAATTTTTAATTCATCTTCAACATGAGAAATTTCAAAGATCAAATCTTTATTGTCCAAATTTGAAAAAGATTCAATCTTTTCTTCTTCTTCAACATTAAGAACAAATTCTTGAACCTCTTTCTTGGTTTCATCATCAACAAGAATTAGATCTCCGGAACTTTTCTCTTGTCGTCGTTGAATCAACCTGTCAATCCCATTGTTTAGCTTGGTAATCTCCTGATTTAGCTTTTCAAAACAAGCTAACACTTGTTTCTCGATGTCTCTCATTGTTGTTACGCAATACGTCGGATTGTATTGATGATCGTGGATTCGTTATAACTCGGAATTAAACGAAATTTTGACACAACAAACTTCAAGATGTTTACTATCTCCACACAAAATTTCAGCTCAATCTAAGCTAGCACGCGCTTTCTTGGTTTCATCATCAACAAGAATTAGATCTCGGAACTTTTCTCTTGTCGTCGTTGAATCAAACTGTCAATCCCATTGTTTAGCTTGGTAATCTCCTGATTTAGCTTTTCAAAACAAGCTAACACTTGTTTCTCGAAGTCTCTCATTGTTGTTACGCAATACGTCGGATTGTATTGATGACTGTGGATTCGTTATAACTCGGAATTAAACGAAATTTTGACACAACAAACTTCAAGATGTTTACTATCTCCACACAAAATTTCAGCTCAATCTAAGCTAGCACGCGCTTTCTTGGTTTCATCATCAACAAGAATTAGAACTCCGGAACTTTTCTCTTGTCGTCGTTGAATCAACTCTGTCAATCCCATTGTTTAGCTTGGTAATCTCCTGATTTAGCTTTTCAAAACAAGCTAACACTTGTTTCTCGAAGTCTCTCATCGTTGTTACGCAATACGTCGGATTGTATTGATGACTGTGGATTCGTTATAACTCGGAATTAAACGAAATTTTGACACAACAAACTTCAAGATGTTTACTATCTCCACACAAAATTTCAGCTCAATCTAAGCTAGCACGCGCTTTCTTGGTTTCATCATCAACAAGAATTAGATCTCGGAACTTTTCTCTTGTCGTCGTTGAATCAACCTTGTCAATCCCATTGTTTAGCTTGGTAATCTCCTGATTTAGCTTTTCAAAACAAGCTAACACTTGTTTCTCGAAGTCTCTCATTGTTGTTACGCAATACGTCGGATTGTATTGATGACTGTGGATTCGTTATAACTCGGAATTAAACGAACTTTTGACACAACAAACTTCAAGATGTTTACTATCTCCACACAAAATTTCAGCTCAATCTAAGCTAGCACGCGGCTTCACGAGCCTCTACAACCTTACTGCTCTGATACCAACTGATATGAATTTCGAAGTCCGAAAATTCACAAACTTTAACCTAGTTTTAAGTGACGTCTTTTTATGTTTTTATTATGAATGAATGCTGAAAATAAGAAATAAAAACAAGGATAGTACTCTTTATTCTCGCAGGAATAAGAGGGTCTCTTCCTAATCGCAATTAGAAGATGAATACAAGTCGTGACAAGTATTGTTTTGGTTAACAACCGAAATAAGCAACGCTCACAATTCTCAAAATCAGTCAACTCTTTTTATTAATGGACTAGGCGCCTATTTATAAGTAGGGCAGCAAGTAATCCTTGCCCTCCAAGGCATTACAACTCACGGCTAGCTTTAAGTAAATAAGGAAAGTTTCCCCTAAATTAAAGCCTAGAATCTAGCACAACTTAAGGAAACATTGGATTTAGGAAAGCTTTGCGAAACTTTCCATAAATCTTACAAAACCACACGCCTAAGCCATCCCTTGTTACAACTCCAATTTCGGCCAACTTATTACATTCAACTAACAATAAAATAACTTAATTAACTAATTTATCTAACGAACATAATAAAAGACATATTTTTCGTTACATGTAAAACCTCTACTTTAAGAGTAAAGTAAAACCATGCAACAATTCTAATAAAGCAAATAAAGATAGTTGGTGAAGCAATACATGCACGTATCTTGCATCATTCTCCCCCTCTTGAAAAAAAAACTTGTCTCAAGTTTTGATGTAACCAAGCAATCATCCACGCACAATAACCATGAACCATAAGAACAAGTACACGTATGAGAAATAGAAGTGGAATCCATGAGGTTTGTGGATGTGTATGACAAATAACGGCATCAAGACAAAAATCGGTAGAAGATGTTGCATATTGTTGTACCCAACGCTCTTTTGTAGCTTTCTTCGCACATGGAATATCAAAGATCGGAACTTTGATGGTTGTTCAAGCCAAAGATTCAGTTTTTAATTCATCTTCAACATGAGAAATTTCAAAGATCAAATCTTTATTGTCCAAATTTGAAAAAGATTCAATTTTTAATTCATCTTCAACATGAGAAATTTCAAAGATCAAATCTTTATTGTCCAAATTTGAAAAAGATTCAATCTTTTCTTCTTCTTCAACATTAAGAACAAATTCTTGAACCTCTTTCTTGGTTTCATCATCAACAAGAATTAGATCTCCGGAACTTTTCTCTTGTCGTCGTTGAATCAACCTGTCAATCCCATTGTTTAGCTTGGTAATCTCCTGATTTAGCTTTTCAAAACAAGCTAACACTTGTTTCTCGATGTCTCTCATTGTTGTTACGCAATACGTCGGATTGTATTGATGACTGTGGATTCGTTATAACTCGGAATTAAACGAAATTTTGACACAACAAACTTCAAGATGTTTACTATCTCCACACAAAATTTCAGCTCAATCTAAGCTAGCACGCGCTTTCTTGGTTTCATCATCAACAAGAATTAGATCTGCGGAACTTTTCTCTTGTCGTCGTTGAATCAACTCTGTCAATCCCATTGTTTAGCTTGGTAATCTCCTGATTTAGCTTTTCAAAACAAGCTAACACTTGTTTCTCGAAGTCTCTCATTGTTGTTACGCAATACGTCGGATTGTATTGATGACTGTGGATTCGTTATAACTCGGAATTAAACGAAATTTTGACACAACAAACTTCAAGATGTTTACTATCTGCACACAAAATTTCAGCTCAATCTAAGCTAGCACGCGCTTTCTTGGTTTCATCATCAACAAGAATTAGATCTCGGAACTTTTCTCTTGTCGTCGTTGAATCAACTTTGTCAATCCCATTGTTTAGCTTGGTAATCTCCTCGATTTAGCTTTTCAAAACAAGCTAACACTTGTTTCTCGAAGTCTCTCATTGTTGTTACGCAATACGTCGGATTGTATTGATGACTGTGCATTCGTTATAACTCGGAATTAAACGAAATTTTGACACAACAAACTTCAAGATGTTTACTATCTCCACACAAAATTTCAGCTCAATCTAAGCTAGCACGCGCTTTCTTGGTTTCATCATCAACAAGAATTAGATCTCTGGAACTTTTCTCTTGTCGTCGTTGAATCAACTTGTCAATCCCATTGTTTAGCTTGGTAATCTCCTGATTTAGCTTTTCAAAACAAGCTAACACTTGTTTCTCGAAGTCTCTCATTGTTGTTACGCAATACGTCGGATTGTATTGATGACTGTGGATTCGTTATAACTCGGAATTAAACGAAATTTTGACACAACAAACTTCAAGATGTTTACTATCTCCACACAAAATTTCAGCTCAATCTAAGCTAGCACGCGCTTTCTTGGTTTCATCATCAACAAGAATTAGATCTCGGAACTTTTCTCTTGTCGTCGTTGAATCAACCTGTCAATCCCATTGTTTAGCTTGGTAATATCCTGATTTAGCTTTTCAAAACAAGCTAACACTTGTTTCTCGAAGTCTCTCATTGTTGTTACGCAATACGTCGGATTGTATTGATGATCGTGGATTCGTTATAACTCGGAATTAAACGAAATTTTGACACAACAAACTTCAAGATGTTTACTATCTCCACACAAAATTTCAGCTCAATCTAAGCTAGCACGCGCTTTCTTGGTTTCATCATCAACAAGAATTAGATCTCTGGAACTTTTCTCTTGTCGTCGTTGAATCAACTTTGTCAATCCCATTGTTTAGCTTGGTAATCTCCTGATTTAGCTTTTCAAAACAAGCTAACACTTGTTTCTCGAAGTCTCTCATTGTTGTTACGCAATACGTCGGATTGTATTGATGATTGTGGATTCGTTATAACTCGGAATTAAACGAAATTTTGACACAACAAACTTCAAGATGTTTACTATCTCCACACAAAATTTCAGCTCAATCTAAGCTAGCACGCGCTTTCTTGGTTTCATCATCAACAAGAATTAGATCTCTCGGAACTTTTCTCTTGTCGTCGTTGAATCAACCTGTCAATCCCATTGTTTAGCTTGGTAATCTCCTGATTTAGCTTTTCAAAACAAGCTAACACTTGTTTCTCGAAGTCTCTCATTGTTGTTACGCAATACGTCGGATTGTATTGATGACTGTGGATTCGTTATAACTCGGAATTAAACGAAATTTTGACACAACAAACTTCAAGATGTTTACTATCTCCACACAAAATTTCAGCTCAATCTAAGCTAGCACGCGGCTTCACGAGCCTCTACAACCTTACTGCTCTGATACCAACTGATATGAATTTCGAAGTCCGAAAATTCACAAACTTTAACCTAGTTTTAAGTGACGTCTTTTTATGTTTTTATTATGAATGAATGCTGAAAATAAGAAATAAAAACAAGGATAGTACTCTTTATTCTCGCAGGAATAAGAGGGTCTCTTCCTAATCGCAATTAGAAGATGAATACAAGTCGCAACAAGTATTGTTTTGGTTAACAACCGAAATAAGCAACGCTCACAATTCTCAAAATCAGTCAACTCTTTTTATTAATGGACTAGGCGCCTATTTATAAGTAGGGCAGCAAGTAATCCTTGCCCTCCAAGGCATTACAACTCACGGCTAGCTTTAAGTAAATAAGGAGAGTTTCCCCTAAATTAAAGCCTAGAATCTAGCACAACTTAAGGAAACATTGGATTTAGGAAAGCTTTGCGAAACTTTCCATAAATCTTACAAAACCACACGCCTAAGCCATCCCTTGTTACAACTCCAATTTCGGCCAACTTATTACATTCAACTAACAATAAAATAACTTAATTAACTAATTTATCTAACGAACATAATAAAAGACATATTTTTCAGTTACATGTAAAACCTCTACTTTAAGAGTAAAAGTAAAACCATGCAACAATTCTAATAAAGCAAATAAAGATAGTTGGTGAAGCAATACATGCACGTATCTTGCATCATTCTCCCCCTCTTGAAAAAAAAACTTGTCTCAAGTTTTGATGTAACCAAGCAATCATCCACGCACGATAACCATGAACCATAAGAACAAGTACACGTATGAGAAATAGAAGTGGAATCCATGAGGTTTGTGGATGTGTATGACAAATAACGGCATCAAGACAAAAATCGGTAGAAGATGTTGCATATTGTTGTACCCAACGCTCTTTTGTAGCTTTCTTCGCACATGGAATATCAAAGATCGGAACTTTGATGGTTGTTCAAGCCAAAGATTCGGTTTTAATTCATCTTCAACATGAGAAATTTCAAAGATCAAATCTTTATTGTCCAAATTTGAAAAAGATTCAATTTTTAATTCATCTTCAACATGAGAAATTTCAAAGATCAAATCTTTATTGTCCAAATTTGAAAAAGATTCAATCTTTTCTTCTTCTTCAACATTAAGAACAAATTCTTGAACCTCTTTCTTGGTTTCATCATCAACAAGAATTAGATCTCTCGGAACTTTTCTCTTGTCGTCGTTGAATCAACCTGTCAATCCCATTGTTTAGCTTGGTAATCTCCTGATTTAGCTTTTCAAAACAAGCTAACACTTGTTTCTCGATGTCTCTCATTGTTGTTACGCAATACGTCGGATTGTATTGATGACTGTGGATTCGTTATAACTCGGAATTAAACGAAATTTTGACACAACAAACTTCAAGATGTTTACTATCTCCACAAAAAATTTCAGCTCAATCTAAGCTAGCACGCGCTTTCTTGGTTTCATCATCAACAAGAATTAGATCTCTGGAACTTTTCTCTTGTCGTCGTTGAATCAACCTGTCAATCCCATTGTTTAGCTTGGTAATCTCCTGATTTAGCTTTTCAAAACAAGCTAGCACTTGTTTCTCGAAGTCTCTCATTGTTGTTACGCAATACGTCGGATTGTATTGATGACTGTGGATTCGTTATAACTCGGAATTAAACGAAATTTTGACACAACAAACTTCAAGATGTTTACTATCTCCACACAAAATTTCAGCTCAATCTAAGCTAGCACGCGCTTTCTTGGTTTCATCATCAACAAGAATTAGATCTCCGGAACTTTTCTCTTGTCGTCGTTGAATCAACCTGTCAATCCCATTGTTTAGCTTGGTAATCTCCTGATTTAGCTTTTCAAAACAAGCTAACACTTGTTTCTCGAAGTCTCTCATTGTTGTTACGCAATACGTCGGATTGTATTGATGACTGTGGATTCGTTATAACTCGGAATTAAACGAAATTTTGACACAACAAACTTCAAGATGTTTACTATCTCCACACAAAATTTCAGCTCAATCTAAGCTAGCATGCGCTTTCTTGGTTTCATCATCAACAAGAATTAGATCTCTGGAACTTTTCTCTTGTCGTCGTTGAATCAACCCTGTCAATCCCATTGTTTAGCTTGGTAATCTCCTGATTTAGCTTTTCAAAACAAGCTAACACTTGTTTCTCGAAGTCTCTCATTGTTGTTACGCAATACGTCGGATTGTATTGATGACTGTGGATTCGTTATAACTCGGAATTAAACGAAATTTTGACACAACAAACTTCAAGATGTTTACTATCTCCACACAAAATTTCAGCTCAATCTAAGCTAGCACGCGCTTTCTTGGTTTCATCATCAACAAGAATTAGATCTCTGGAACTTTTCTCTTGTCGTCGTTGAATCAACCTGTCAATCCCATTGTTTAGCTTGGTAATCTCCTGATTTAGCTTTTCAAAACAAGCTAACACTTGTTTCTCGAAGTCTCTCATTGTTGTTACGCAATACGTCGGATTGTATTGATGACTGTGGATTCGTTATAACTCGGAATTAAACGAAATTTTGACACAACAAACTTCAAGATGTTTACTATCTCCACACAAAATTTCAGCTCAATCTAAGCTAGCACGCGGCTTCACGAGCCTCTACAACCTTACTGCTCTGATACCAACTGATATGAATTTCGAAGTCCGAAAATTCACAAACTTTAACCTAGTTTTAAGTGACGTCTTTTTATGTTTTTATTATGAATGAATGCTGAAAATAAGAAATAAAAACAAGGATAGTACTCTTTATTCTCGCAGGAATAAGAGGGTCTCTTCCTAATCGCAATTAGAAGATGAATACAAGTCGCAACAAGTATTGTTTTGGTTAACAACCGAAATAAGCAACGCTCACAATTCTCAAAATCAGTCTACTCTTTTTATTAATGGACTAGGCGCCTATTTATAAGGAGGGCAGCAAGTAATCCTTGCCCTCCAAGGCATTACAACTCACGGCTAGCTTTAAGTAAATAAGGAAAGTTTCCCCTAAATTAAAGCCTAGAATCTAGCACAACTTAAGGAAACATTGGATTTAGGAAGGCTTTGCAAAACTTTCCATAAATCTTACAAAACCACACGCCTAAGCCATCCCTTGTTACAACTCCAATTTCGGCCAACTTATTATATTCAACTAACAATAAAATAACTTAATTAACTAATTTATCTAACGAACATAATAAAAGACATATTTTTCAACCTCTACTTTAAGAGTAAAGTAAAACCATGCAACAATTCTAATAAAGCAAATAAAGATAGTTGGTGAAGCAATACATGCACGTATCTTGCATCATTCTCCCCCTCTTGAAAAAAAAACTTGTCTCAAGTTTTGATGTAACCAAGCAATCATCCACGCACGATAACCATGAACCATAAGAACAAGTACACGTATGAGAAATAGAAGTGGAATTCATGAGGTTTGTGGATGTGTATGACAAATAACGGCATCAAGACAAAAATCAGTAGAAGATGTTGCATATTGTTGTACCCAACGCTCTTTTGTAGCTTTCTTCGCACATGGAATATCAAAGATCGGAACTTTGATGGTTGTTCAAGCCAAAGATTCAGTTTTTAATTCATCTTCAACATGAGAAATTTCAAAGATCAAATCTTTATTGTCCAAATTTGAAAAAGATTCAATTTTTAATTCATCTTCAACATGAGAAATTTCAAAGATCAAATCTTTATTGTCCAAATTTGAAAAAGATTCAATCTTTTCTTCTTCTTCAACATTAAGAACAAATTCTTGAACCTCTTTCTTGGTTTCATCGTCAACAAGAATTAGATCTCTGGAACTTTTCTCTTGTCGTCGTTGAATCAACCTGTCAATCCCATTGTTTAGCTTGGTAATCTCCTGATTTAGCTTTTCAAAACAAGCTAACACTTGTTTCTCGAAGTCTCTCATTGTTGTTTCGCAATACGTCGGATTGTATTGATGATTGTGGATTCGTTATAACTCGGAATTAAACGAAATTTTGACACAACAAACTTCAAGATGTTTACTATCTCCACACAAAATTTCAGCTCAATCTAAGCTTGCACGCGCTTTCTTGGTTTCATCATCAACTAGAATTAGATCTACGGAACTTTTCTCTTGTCGTCGTTGAATCAACCTCGTCAATCCCATTGTTTAGCTTGGTAATCTCCTGATTTAGCTTTTCAAAACAAGCTAACACTTGTTTCTCGAAGTCTCTCATTGTTGTTACGCAATACGTCGGATTGTATTGATGACTGTGGATTCGTTATAACTCGGAATTAAACGAAATTTTGACACAACAAACTTCAAGATGTTTACTATCTCCACACAAAATTTCAGCTCAATCTAAGCTAGCACGCGCTTTCTTGGTTTCATCATCAACAAGAATTAGATCTCTGGAACTTTTCTCTTGTCGTCGTTGAATCAACCTCGTCAATCCCATTGTTTAGCTTGGTAATCTCCTCGATTTAGCTTTTCAAAACAAGCTAACACTTGTTTCTCGAAGTCTCTCATTGTTGTTACGCAATACGTCGGATTGTATTGATGACTCGTGGATTCGTTATAACTCGGAATTAAACGAAATTTTGACACAACAAACTTCAAGATGTTTACTATCTCCACACAAAATTTCAGCTCAATCTAAGCTAGCACGCGCTTTCTTGGTTTCATCATCAACAAGAATTAGATCTCTGGAACTTTTCTCTTATCGTCGTTGAATCAACCTGTCAATCCCATTGTTTAGCTTGGTAATCTCCTGATTTAGCTTTTCAAAACAAGCTAACACTTGTTTCTCGAAGTCTCTCATTGTTGTTACGCAATACGTCGGATTGTATTGATGACTGTGGATTCGTTATCACTCGGAATTAAACGAAATTTTGACACAACAAACTTCAAGATGTTTACTATCTCCACACAAAATTTCAGCTCAATCTAAGCTAGCACGCGGCTTCACGAGCCTCTACAACCTTACTGCTCTGATACCAACTGATATGAATTTCGAAGTCCGAAAATTCACAAACTTTAACCTAGTTTTTAAGTGACGTCTTTTTATGTTTTTATTATGAATGAATGCTGAAAATAAGAAATAAAAACAAGGATAGTACTCTTTATTCTCGCAGGAATAAGAGGGTCTCTTCGTAATCGCAATTAGAAGATGAATACAAGTCGCAACAAGTATTGTTTTGGTTAACAACCGAAATAAGCAACGCTCACAATTCTCAAAATCAGTCTACTCTTTTTATTAATGGACTAGGCGCCTATTTATAAGGAGGGCAGCAAGTAATCCAGCCCTCCAAGGCATTACAACTCACGGCTAGCTTTAAGTAAATAAGGAAAAATTCCCTAAATTAAAGCCTAGAATCTAGCACAACTTTAGGAAACATTGGATTTAGGAAAGCTTTGCAAAACTTTCCATAAATCTTACAAAACCACACGCCTAAGCCATCCCTTGTTACAACTCCAATTTCGGCCAACTTATTACATTCAACTAACAATAAAATAACTTAATTAACTAATTTATCTAACGAACATAATAAAAGACATATTTTTCGTTACATGTAAAACCTCTACTTTAAGAGTAAAGTAAAACCATGCAACAATTCTAATAAAGCAAATAAAGATAGTTGGTGAAGCAATACATGCACGTATCTTGCATCATTCTCCCCTCTTGAAAAAAAAACTTGTCTCAAGTTTTGATGTAACCAAGCAATCATCCACGCACGATAACCATGAACCATAAGAACAAGTACACGTATGAGAAATAGAAGCTTTCTTGGTTTCATCATCAACAAGAATTAGATCTCTGGAACTTTTCTCTTGTCGTCGTTGAATCAACTGTCAATCCCATTGTTTAGCTTGGTAATCTCCTCGATTTAGCTTTTCAAAACAAGCTAACACTTGTTTCTCGAAGTCTCTCATTGTTGTTACGCAATACGTCGGATTGTATTGATGACTGTGGATTCGTTATAACTCGGAATTAAACGAAATTTTGACACAACAAACTTCAAGATGTTTACTATCTCCACACAAAATTTCAGCTCAATCTAAGCTAGCACGCGCTTTCTTGGTTTCATCATCAACAAGAATTAGATCTCTGGAACTTTTCTCTTGTCGTCGTTGAATCAACCTGTCAATCCCATTGTTTAGCTTGGTAATCTCCTGATTTAGCTTTTCAAAACAAGCTAACACTTGTTTCTCGAAGTCTCTCATTGTTGTTACGCAATACGTCGGATTGTATTGATGACTGTGGATTCGTTATAACTCGGAATTAAACGAAATTTTGACACAACAAACTTCAAGATGTTTACTATCTCCACACAAAATTTCAGCTCAATCTAAGCTAGCACGCGCTTTCTTGGTTTCATCATCAACAAGAATTAGATCTCTGGAACTTTTCTCTTGTCGTCGTTGAATCAACCTCGTCAATCCCATTGTTTAGCTTGGTAATCTCCTGATTTAGCTTTTCAAAACAAGCTAACACTTGTTTCTCGAAGTCTCTCATTGTTGTTACGCAATACGTCGGATTGTATTGATGACTGTGGATTCGTTATAACTCGGAATTAAACGAAATTTTGACACAACAAACTTCAAGATGTTTACTATCTCCACACAAAATTTCAGCTCAATCTAAGCTAGCACGCGCTTTCTTGGTTTCATCATCAACAAGAATTAGATCTCTGGAACTTTTCTCTTGTCGTCGTTGAATCAACCTCGTCAATCCCATTGTTTAGCTTGGTAATCTCCTGATTTAGCTTTTCAAAACAAGCTAACACTTGTTTCTCGAAGTCTCTCATTGTTGTTACGCAATACGTCGGATTGTATTGATGATCGTGGATTCGTTATAACTCGGAATTAAACGAAATTTTGACACAACAAACTTCAAGATGTTTACTATCTCCACACAAAATTTCAGCTCAATCTAAGCTAGCACGCGCTTTCTTGGTTTCATCATCAACAAGAATTAGATCTCTCGGAACTTTTCTCTTGTCGTCGTTGAATCAACCTCGTCAATCCCATTGTTTAGCTTGGTAATCTCCTCGATTTAGCTTTTCAAAACAAGCTAACACTTGTTTCTCGAAGTCTCTCATTGTTGTTACGCAATACGTCGGATTGTATTGATGACTGTGGATTCGTTATAACTCGGAATTAAACGAAATTTTGACACAACAAACTTCAAGATGTTTACTATCTCCACACAAAATTTCAGCTCAATCTAAGCTAGCACGCGCTTTCTTGGTTTCATCATCAACAAGAATTAGATCTCTCGGAACTTTTCTCTTGTCGTCGTTGAATCAACCTCGTCAATCCCATTGTTTAGCTTGGTAATCTCCTCGATTTAGCTTTTCAAAACAAGCTAACACTTGTTTCTCGAAGTCTCTCATTGTTGTTACGCAATACGTCGGATTGTATTGATGACTGTGGATTCGTTATAACTCGGAATTAAACGAAATTTTGACACAACAAACTTCAAGATGTTTACTATCTCCACACAAAATTTCAGCTCAATCTAAGCTAGCACGCGCTTTCTTGGTTTCATCATCAACAAGAATTAGATCTCTGGAACTTTTCTCTTGTCGTCGTTGAATCAACCTCGTCAATCCCATTGTTTAGCTTGGTAATCTCCCGATTTAGCTTTTCAAAACAAGCTAACACTTGTTTCTCGAAGTCTCTCATTGTTGTTACGCAATACGTCGGATTGTATTGATGATTGTGGATTCGTTATAACTCGGAATTAAACGAAATTTTGACACAACAAACTTCAAGATGTTTACTATCTCCACACAAAATTTCAGCTCAATCTAAGCTAGCACGCGCTTTCTTGGTTTCATCATCAACAAGAATTAGATCTCTCGGAACTTTTCTCTTGTCGTCGTTGAATCAACCTCGTCAATCCCATTGTTTAGCTTGGTAATCTCCTCGATTTAGCTTTTCAAAACAAGCTAACACTTGTTTCTCGAAGTCTCTCATTGTTGTTACGCAATACGTCGGATTGTATTGATGATCGTGGATTCGTTATAACTCGGAATTAAACGAAATTTTGACACAACAAACTTCAAGATGTTTACTATCTCCACACAAAATTTCAGCTCAATCTAAGCTAGCACGCGCTTTCTTGGTTTCATCATCAACAAGAATTAGATCTCTGGAACTTTTCTCTTGTCGTCGTTGAATCAACCTCGTCAATCCCATTGTTTAGCTTGGTAATCTCCTCGATTTAGCTTTTCAAAACAAGCTAACACTTGTTTCTCGAAGTCTCTCATTGTTGTTACGCAATACGTCGGATTGTATTGATGACTCGTGGATTCGTTATAACTCGGAATTAAACGAAATTTTGACACAACAAACTTCAAGATGTTTACTATCTCCACACAAAATTTCAGCTCAATCTAAGCTAGCACGCGCTTTCTTGGTTTCATCATCAACAAGAATTAGATCTCCGGAACTTTTCTCTTGTCGTCGTTGAATCAACCTGTCAATCCCATTGTTTAGCTTGGTAATCTCCTCGATTTAGCTTTTCAAAACAAGCTAACACTTGTTTCTCGAAGTCTCTCATTGTTGTTACGCAATACGTCGGATTGTATTGATGACTGTGGATTCGTTATAACTCGGAATTAAACGAAATTTTGACACAACAAACTTCAAGATGTTTACTATCTCCACACAAAATTTCAGCTCAATCTAAGCTAGCACGCGCTTTCTTGGTTTCATCATCAACAAGAATTAGATCTCCCGAACTTTTCTCTTGTCGTCGTTGAATCAACCTCGTCAATCCCATTGTTTAGCTTGGTAATCTCCTCGATTTAGCTTTTCAAAACAAGCTAACACTTGTTTCTCGAAGTCTCTCATTGTTGTTACGCAATACGTCGGATTGTATTGATGACTCGTGGATTCGTTATAACTCGGAATTAAACGAAATTTTGACACAACAAACTTCAAGATGTTTACTATCTCCACACAAAATTTCAGCTCAATCTAAGCTAGCACGCGCTTTCTTGGTTTCATCATCAACAAGAATTAGATCTCTCGAACTTTTCTCTTGTCGTCGTTGAATCAACCTCGTCAATCCCATTGTTTAGCTTGGTAATCTCCTCGATTTAGCTTTTCAAAACAAGCTAACACTTGTTTCTCGAAGTCTCTCATTGTTGTTACGCAATACGTCGGATTGTATTGATGACTGTGGATTCGTTATAACTCGGAATTAAACGAAATTTTGACACAACAAACTTCAAGATGTTTACTATCTCCACACAAAATTTCAGCTCTATCTAAGCTAGCACGCGCTTTCTTGGTTTCATCATCAACAAGAATTAGATCTCTCGAACTTTTCTCTTGTCGTCGTTGAATCAACCTCGTCAATCCCATTGTTTAGCTTGGTAATCTCCTCGATTTAGCTTTTCAAAACAAGCTAACACTTGTTTCTCGAAGTCTCTCATTGTTGTTACGCAATACGTCGGATTGTATTGATGACTGTGGATTCGTTATAACTCGGAATTAAACGAAATTTTGACACAACAAACTTCAAGATGTTTACTATCTCCACACAAAATTTCAGCTCAATCTAAGCTAGCACGCGCTTTCTTGGTTTCATCATCAACAAGAATTAGATCTCTGGAACTTTTCTCTTGTCGTCGTTGAATCAACCTGTCAATCCCATTGTTTAGCTTGGTAATCTCCTCGATTTAGCTTTTCAAAACAAGCTAACACTTGTTTCTCGAAGTCTCTCATTGTTGTTACGCAATACGTCGGATTGTATTGATGATCGTGGATTCGTTATAACTCGGAATTAAACGAAATTTTGACACAACAAACTTCAAGATGTTTACTATCTCCACACAAAATTTCAGCTCAATCTAAGCTAGCACGCGCTTTCTTGGTTTCATCATCAACAAGAATTAGATCTCTGGAACTTTTCTCTTGTCGTCGTTGAATCAACCTCGTCAATCCCATTGTTTAGCTTGGTAATCTCCTCGATTTAGCTTTTCAAAACAAGCTAACACTTGTTTCTCGAAGTCTCTCATTGTTGTTACGCAATACGTCGGATTGTATTGATGACTCGTGGATTCGTTATAACTCGGAATTAAACGAAATTTTGACACAACAAACTTCAAGATGTTTACTATCTCCACACAAAATTTCAGCTCAATCTAAGCTAGCACGCGCTTTCTTGGTTTCATCATCAACAAGAATTAGATCTCTGGAACTTTTCTCTTGTCGTCGTTGAATCAACCTGTCAATCCCATTGTTTAGCTTGGTAATCTCCTGATTTAGCTTTTCAAAACAAGCTAACACTTGTTTCTCGAAGTCTCTCATTGTTGTTACGCAATACGTCGGATTGTATTGATGACTGTGGATTCGTTATAACTCGGAATTAAACGAAATTTTGACACAACAAACTTCAAGATGTTTACTATCTCCACACAAAATTTCAGCTCAATCTAAGCTAGCACGCGCTTTCTTGGTTTCATCATCAACAAGAATTAGATCTCTGGAACTTTTCTCTTGTCGTCGTTGAATCAACCTCGTCAATCCCATTGTTTAGCTTGGTAATCTCTGATTTAGCTTTTCAAAACAAGCTAACACTTGTTTCTCGAAGTCTCTCATTGTTGTTACGCAATACGCCGGATTGTATTGATGATCGTGGATTCGTTATAACTCGGAATTAAACGAAATTTTGACACAACAAACTTCAAGATGTTTACTATCTCCACACAAAATTTCAGCTCAATCTAAGCTAGCACGCGCTTTCTTGGTTTCATCATCAACAAGAATTAGATCTCTCGGAACTTTTCTCTTGTCGTCGTTGAATCAACCTCGTCAATCCCATTGTTTAGCTTGGTAATCTCCTCGATTTAGCTTTTCAAAACAAGCTAACACTTGTTTCTCGAAGTCTCTCATTGTTGTTACGCAATACGTCGGATTGTATTGATGATCGTGGATTCGTTATAACTCGGAATTAAACGAAATTTTGACACAACAAACTTCAAGATGTTTACTATCTCCACACAAAATTTCAGCTCAATCTAAGCTAGCACGCGCTTTCTTGGTTTCATCATCAACAAGAATTAGATCTCTGGAACTTTTCTCTTGTCGTCGTTGAATCAACCTCGTCAATCCCATTGTTTAGCTTGGTAATCTCCTCGATTTAGCTTTTCAAAACAAGCTAACACTTGTTTCTCGAAGTCTCTCATTGTTGTTACGCAATACGCCGGATTGTATTGATGACTGTGGATTCGTTATAACTCGGAATTAAACGAAATTTTGACACAACAAACTTCAAGATGTTTACTATCCCCACACAAAATTTCAGCTCTATCTAAGCTAGCACGCGCTTTCTTGGTTTCATCATCAACAAGAATTAGATCTCCTGAACTTTTCTCTTGTCGTCGTTGAATCAACCCGTCAATCCCATTGTTTAGCTTGGTAATCTCCTCGATTTAGCTTTTCAAAACAAGCTAACACTTGTTTCTCGAAGTCTCTCATTGTTGTTACGCAATACGCCGGATTGTATTGATGACTGTGGATTCGTTATAACTCGGAATTAAACGAAATTTTGACACAACAAACTTCAAGATGTTTACTATCTCCACACAAAATTTCAGCTCAATCTAAGCTAGCACGCGCTTTCTTGGTTTCATCATCAACAAGAATTAGATCTCTGGAACTTTTCTCTTGTCGTCGTTGAATCAACCTCGTCAATCCCATTGTTTAGCTTGGTAATCTCCTCGATTTAGCTTTTCAAAACAAGCTAACACTTGTTTCTCGAAGTCTCTCATTGTTGTTACGCAATACGTCGGATTGTATTGATGACTGTGGATTCGTTATAACTCGGAATTAAACGAAATTTTGACACAACAAACTTCAAGATGTTTACTATCTCCACACAAAATTTCAGCTCAATCTAAGCTAGCACGCGCTTTCTTGGTTTCATCATCAACAAGAATTAGATCTCTCGGAACTTTTCTCTTGTCGTCGTTGAATCAACCTGTCAATCCCATTGTTTAGCTTGGTAATCTCCCTGATTTAGCTTTTCAAAACAAGCTAACACTTGTTTCTCGAAGTCTCTCATTGTTGTTACGCAATACGTCGGATTGTATTGATGACTGTGGATTCGTTATAACTCGGAATTAAACGAAATTTTGACACAACAAACTTCAAGATGTTTACTATCTCCACACAAAATTTCAGCTCAATCTAAGCTAGCACGCGGCTTCACGAGCCTCTACAACCTTACTGCTCTGATACCAACTGATATGAATTTCGAAGTCCGAAAATTCACAAACTTTAACCTAGTTTTAAGTGACGTCTTTTTATGTTTTTATTATGAATGAATGCTGAAAATAAGAAATAAAAACAAGGATAGTACTCTTTATTCTCGCAGGAATAAGAGGGTCTCTTCCTAATCGCAATTAGAAGATGAATACAAGTCGCAACAAGTATTGTTTTGGTTAACAACCGAAATAAGCAACGCTCACAATTCTCAAAATCAGTCTACTCTTTTTATTAATGGACTAGGCGCCTATTTATAAGGAGGGCAGCAAGTAATCCTTGCCCTCCAAGGCATTACAACTCACGGCTAGCTTTAAGTAAATAAGGAAAGTTTCCCCTAAATTAAAGCCTAGAATCTAGCACAACTTAAGGAAACATTGGATTTAGGAAAGCTTTGCAAAACTTTCCATAAATCTTACAAAACCCCACGCCTAAGCCATCCCTTGTTACAACTCCAATTTCGGCCAACTTATTACATTCAACTAACAATAAAATAACTTAATTAACTAATTTATCTAACGAACATAATAAAAGACATATTTTTCGTTACATGTAAAACCTCTACTTTAAGAGTAAAGTAAAACCATGCAACAATTCTAATAAAGCAAATAAAGATAGTTGGTGAAGCAATACATGCACGTATCTTGCATCATTCTCCCCTCTTGAAAAAAAAAACTTGTCTCAAGTTTTGATGTAACCAAGCAATCATCCACGCACAATAACCATGAACCATAAGAACAAGTACACGTATGAGAAATAGAAGTGGAATTCATGATGTTTGTGGATGTGTATGACAAATAACGGCATCAAGACAAAAATCAGTAGAAGATGTTGCATATTGTTGTACCCAACGCTCTTTTGTAGCTTTCTTCGCACATGGAATATCAAAGATCGGAACTTTGATGGTTGTTCAAGCCAAAGATTCGGTTTTAATTCATCTTCAACATGAGAAATTTCAAAGATCAAATCTTTATTGTCCAAATTTGAAAAAGATTCAATTTTTAATTCATCTTCAACATGAGAAATTTCAAAGATCAAATCTTTATTGTCCAAATTTGAAAAAGATTCAATCTTTTCTTCTTCTTCAACATTAAGAACAAATTCTTGAACCTCTTTCTTGGTTTCATCATCAACAAGAATTAGATCTCTGGAACTTTTCTCTTGTCGTCGTTGAATCAACCTGTCAATCCCATTGTTTAGCTTGGTAATCTCCCTGATTTAGCTTTTCAAAACAAGCTAACACTTGTTTCTCGAAGTCTCTCATTGTTGTTACGCAATACGTCGGATTGTATTGATGACTGTGGATTCGTTATAACTCGGAATTAAACGAAATTTTGACACAACAAACTTCAAGATGTTTACTATCTCCACACAAAATTTCAGCTCAATCTAAGCTAGCACGCGCTTTCTTGGTTTCATCATCAACAAGAATTAGATCTCTGGAACTTTTCTCTTATCGTCGTTGAATCAACTCTGTCAATCCCATTGTTTAGCTTGGTAATATCCTGATTTAGCATTTCAAAACAAGCTAACACTTGTTTCTCGAAGTCTCTCATTGTTGTTACGCAATACGTCGGATTGTATTGATGACTCGTGGATTCGTTATAACTCGGAATTAAACGAAATTTTGACACAACAAACTTCAAGATGTTTACTATCTCCACACAAAATTTCAGCTCAATCTAAGCTAGCACGCGCTTTCTTGGTTTCATCATCAACAAGAATTAGATCTCCGGAACTTTTCTCTTGTCGTCGTTGAATCAACCCGTCAATCCCATTGTTTAGCTTGGTAATCTCCTGATTTAGCTTTTCAAAACAAGCTAACACTTGTTTCTCGAAGTCTCTCATTGTTGTTACGCAATACGTCGGATTGTATTGATGACTCGTGGATTCGTTATAACTCGGAATTAAACGAAATTTTGACACAACAAACTTCAAGATGTTTACTATCTCCACACAAAATTCCAGCTCAATCTAAGCTAGCACGCGCTTTCTTGGTTTCATCATCAACAAGAATTAGATCTGCGGAACTTTTCTCTTGTCGTCGTTGAATCAACCTCGTCAATCCCATTGTTTAGCTTGGTAATCTCCCGATTTAGCTTTTCAAAACAAGCTAACACTTGTTTCTCGAAGTCTCTCATTGTTGTTACGCAATACGTCGGATTGTATTGATGACTGTGGATTCGTTATAACTCGGAATTAAACGAAATTTTGACACAACAAACTTCAAGATGTTTACTATCTCCACACAAAATTCCAGCTCAATCTAAGCTAGCACGCGCTTTCTTGGTTTCATCATCAACAAGAATTAGATCTCTGGAACTTTTCTCTTGTCGTCGTTGAATCAACCTGTCAATCCCATTGTTTAGCTTGGTAATCTCCTGATTTAGCTTTTCAAAACAAGCTAACACTTGTTTCTCGAAGTCTCTCATTGTTGTTACGCAATACGTCGGATTGTATTGATGACTGTGGATTCGTTATAACTCGGAATTAAACGAAATTTTGACACAACAAACTTCAAGATGTTTACTATATCCACACAAAATTTCAGCTCAATCTAAGCTAGCACGCGGCTTCACGAGCCTCTACAACCTTACTGCTCTGATACCAACAGATATGAATTTCGAAGTCCGAAAATTCACAAACTTTAACCTAGTTTTAAGTGACGTCTTTTTATGTTTTTATTATGAATGAATGCTGAAAATAAGAAATAAAAACAAGGATAGTACTCTTTATTCTCGCAGGAATAAGAGGGTCTCTTCCTAATCGCAGTTAGAAGATGAATACAAGTCGCAACAAGTATTGTTTTGGTTAACAACCGAAATAAGCAACGCTCACAATTCTCAAAATCAGTCTACTCTTTTTATTAATGGACTAGGCGCCTATTTATAAGGAGGGCAGCAAGTAATCCTTGCCCTCCAAGGCATTACAACTCACGGCTAGCTTTAAGTAAATAAGGAAAGTTTCCCCTAAATTAAAGCCTAGAATCTAGCACAACTTAAGGAAACATTGGATTTAGGAAAGCTTTGCAAATCTTTCCATAAATCTTACAAAACCACACGCCTAAGCCATCCCTTGTTACAACTCCAATTTCGGCCAACTTATTACATTCAACTAACAATAAAATAACTTAATTAACTAATTTATCTAACGAACATAATAAAAGACATATTTTTCGTTACATGTAAAACCTCTACTTTAAGAGTAAAGTAAAACCATGCAACAATTCTAATAAAGCAAATAAAGATAGTTGGTGAAGCAATACATGCACGTATCTTGCATCATTCTCCCCCTCTTGAAAAAAAAAACTTGTCTCAAGTTTTGATGTAACCAAGCAATCATCCACGCACGATAACCATGAACCATAAGAACAAGTACACGTATGAGAAATAGAAGTGGAATTCATGAGGTTTGTGGATGTGTATGACAAATAACGGCATCAAGACAAAAATCAGTAGAAGATGTTGCATATTGTTGTACCCAACGCTCTTTTGTAGCTTTCTTCGCACATGGAATATCAAAGATCGGAACTTTGATGGTTGTTCAAGCCAAAGATTCAGTTTTTAATTCATCTTCAACATGAGAAATTTCAAAGATCAAATCTTTATTGTCCAAATTTGAGAAAGATTCAATTTTTAATTCATCTTCAACATGAGAAATTTCAAAGATCAAATCTTTATTGTCCAAATTTGAAAAAGATTCAATATTTTCTTCTTCTTCAACATTAAGAACAAATTCTTGAACCTCTTTCTTGGTTTCATCATCAACAAGAATTAGATCTCTGGAACTTTTCTCTTGTCGTCGTTGAATCAACCTGTCAATCCCATTGTTTAGCTTGGTAATCTCCCCGATTTAGCTTTTCAAAACAAGCTAACACTTGTTTCTCGAAGTCTCTCATTGTTGTTACGCAATACGTCGGATTGTATTGATGACTGTGGATTCGTTATAACTCGGAATTAAACGAAATTTTGACACAACAAACTTCAAGATGTTTACTATCTCCACACAAAATTTCAGCTCAATCTAAGCTAGCACGCGCTTTCTTGGTTTCATCATCAACAAGAATTAGATCTCTGGAACTTTTCTCTTGTCGTCGTTTAATCAACCTGTCAATCCCATTGTTTAGCTTGGTAATATCCTGATTTAGCTTTTCAAAACAAGCTAACACTTGTTTCTCGAAGTCTCTCATTGTTGTTACGCAATACGTCGGATTGTATTGATGACTGTGGATTCGTTATAACTCGGAATTAAACGAAATTTTGACACAACAAACTTCAAGATGTTTACTATCTCCACACAAAATTTCAGCTCAATCTAAGCTAGCACGCGGCTTCACGAGCCTCTACAACCTTACTGCTCTGATACCAACAGATATGAATTTCGAAGTCCGAAAATTCACAAACTTTAACCTAGTTTTAAGTGACGTCTTTTTATGTTTTTATTATGAATGAATGCTGAAAATAAGAAATAAAAACAAGGATAGTACTCTTTATTCTCGCAGGAATAAGAGGGTCTCTTCCTAATCGCAGTTAGAAGATGAATACAAGTCGCAACAAGTATTGTTTTGGTTAACAACCGAAATAAGCAACGCTCACAATTCTCAAAATCAGTCTACTCTTTTTATTAATGGACTAGGCGCCTATTTATAAGGAGGGCAGCAAGTAATCCTTGCCCTCCAAGGCATTACAACTCACGGCTAGCTTTAAGTAAATAAGGAAAGTTTCCCCTAAATTAAAGCCTAGAATCTAGCACAACTTAAGGAAACATTGGATTTAGGAAAGCTTTGCAAAACTTTCCATAAATCTTACAAAACCACACGCCTAAGCCATCCCTTGTTACAACTCCAATTTCGGCCAACTTATTACATTCAACTAACAATAAAATAACTTAATTAACTAATTTATCTAACGAACATAATAAAAGACATATTTTTCGTTACATGTAAAACCTCTACTTTAAGAGTAAAGTAAAACCATGCAACAATTCTAATAAAGCAAATAAAGATAGTTGGTGAAGCAATACATGCACGTATCTTGCATCATTCTCCCCCTCTTGAAAAAAAAACTTGTGTCAAGTTTTGATGTAACCAAGCAATCATCCACGCACGATAACCATGAACCATAAGAACAAGTACACGTATGAGAAATAGAAGTGGAATTCATGAGGTTTGTGGATGTGTATGACAAATAACGGCATCAAGACAAAAATCGGTAGAAGATGTTGCATATTGTTGTACCCAACGCTCTTTTGTAGCTTTCTTCGCACATGGAATATCAAAGATCGGAACTTTGATGGTTGTTCAAGCCAAAGATTCAGTTTTTAATTCATCTTCAACATGAGAAATTTCAAAGATCAAATCTTTATTGTCCAAATTTGAGAAAGATTCAATTTTTAATTCATCTTCAACATGAGAAATTTCAAAGATCAAATCTTTATTGTCCAAATTTGAAAAAGATTCAATATTTTCTTCTTCTTCAACATTAAGAACAAATTCTTGAACCTCTTTCTTGGTTTCATCATCAACAAGAATTAGATCTCTCGGAACTTTTCTCTTTGTCGTCGTTGAATCAACCTTGTCAATCCCATTGTTTAGCTTGGTAATCTCCTGATTTAGCTTTTCAAAACAAGCTAACACTTGTTTCTCGAAGTCTCTCATTGTTGTTACGCAATACGTCGGATTGTATTGATGACTGTGGATTCGTTATAACTCGGAATTAAACGAAATTTTGACACAACAAACTTCAAGATGTTTACTATCTCCACACAAAATTTCAGCTCAATCTAAGCTAGCACGCGCTTTCTTGGTTTCATCATCAACAAGAATTAGATCTCTGGAACTTTTCTCTTGTCGTCGTTTAATCAACCTGTCAATCCCATTGTTTAGCTTGGTAATATCCTGATTTAGCTTTTCAAAACAAGCTAACACTTGTTTCTCGAAGTCTCTCATTGTTGTTACGCAATACGTCGGATTGTATTGATGACTGTGGATTCGTTATCACTCGGAATTAAACGAAATTTTGACACAACAAACTTCAAGATGTTTACTATATCCACACAAAATTTCAGCTCAATCTAAGCTAGCACGCGGCTTCACGAGCCTCTACAACCTTACTGCTCTGATACCAACTGATATGAATTTCGAAGTCCGAAAATTCACAAACTTTAACCTAGTTTTAAGTGACGTCTTTTTATGTTTTTATTATGAATGAATGCTGAAAATTAGAAATAAAAACAAGGATAGTACTCTTTATTCTCGCAGGAATAAGAGGGTCTCTTCCTAATCGCAGTTAGAAGATGAATACAAGTCGCAACAAGTATTGTTTTGGTTAACAACCGAAATAAGCAACGCTCACAATTCTCAAAATCAGTCTACTCTTTTTATTAATGGACTAGGCGCCTATTTATAAGGAGGGCAGCAAGTAATCCTTGCCCTCCAAGGCATTACAACTCACGGCTAGCTTTAAGTAAATAAGGAAAGTTTCCCCTAAATTAAAGCCTAGAATCTAGCACAACTTAAGGAAACATTGGATTTAGGAAAGCTTTGCAAAACTTTCCATAAATCTTACAAAACCACACGCCTAAGCCATCCCTTGTTACAACTCCAATTTCGGCCAACTTATTACATTCAACTAACAATAAAATAACTTAATTAACTAATTTATCTAACGAACATAATAAAAGACATATTTTTCGTTACATGTAAAACCTCTACTTTAAGAGTAAAGTAAAACCATGCAACAATTCTAATAAAGCAAATAAAGATAGTTGGTGAAGCAATACATGCACGTATCTTGCATCATTCTCCCCCTCTAAAAAAAAAACTTGTCTCAAGTTTTGATGTAACCAAGCAATCATCCACGCACGATAACCATGAACCATAAGAACAAGTACACGTATGAGAAATAGAAGTGGAATTCATGAGGTTTGTGGATGTGTATGACAAATAACGGCATCAAGACAAAAATCAGTAGAAGATGTTGCATATTGTTGTACCCAACGCTCTTTTGTAGCTTTCTTCGCACATGGAATATCAAAGATCGGAACTTTGATGGTTGTTCAAGCCAAAGATTCAGTTTTTAATTCATCTTCAACATGAGAAATTTCAAAGATCAAATCTTTATTGTCCAAATTTGAGAAAGATTCAATTTTTAATTCATCTTCAACATGAGAAATTTCAAAGATCAAATCTTTATTGTCCAAATTTGAAAAAGATTCAATATTTTCTTCTTCTTCAACATTAAGAACAAATTCTTGAACCTCTTTCTTGGTTTCATCATCAACAAGAATTAGATCTCTGGAACTTTTCTCTTGTCGTCGTTGAATCAACCTGTCAATCCCATTGTTTAGCTTGGTAATCTCCTGATTTAGCTTTTCAAAACAAGCTAACACTTGTTTCTCGAAGTCTCTCATTGTTGTTACGCAATACGTCGGATTGTATTGATGATCGTGGATTCGTTATAACTCGGAATTAAACGAAATTTTGACACAACAAACTTCAAGATGTTTACTATCTCCACACAAAATTTCAGCTCAATCTAAGCTAGCACGCGCTTTCTTGGTTTCATCATCAACAAGAATTAGATCTCTGGAACTTTTCTCTTGTCGTCGTTTAATCAACCTGTCAATCCCATTGTTTAGCTTGGTAATATCCTGATTTAGCTTTTCAAAACAAGCTAACACTTGTTTCTCGAAGTCTCTCATTGTTGTTACGCAATACGTCGGATTGTATTGATGACTGTGGATTCGTTATAACTCGGAATTAAACGAAATTTTGACACAACAAACTTCAAGATGTTTACTATCTCCACACAAAATTTCAGCTCAATCTAAGCTAGCACGCGGCTTCACGAGCCTCTACAACCTTACTGCTCTGATACCAACTGATATGAATTTCGAAGTCCGAAAATTCACAAACTTTAACCTAGTTTTAAGTGACGTCTTTTTATGTTTTTATTATGAATGAATGCTGAAAATAAGAAATAAAAACAAGGATAGTACTCTTTATTCTCGCAGGAATAAGAGGGTCTCTTCCTAATCGCAGTTAGAAGATGAATACAAGTCGCAACAAGTATTGTTTTGGTTAACAACCGAAATAAGCAACGCTCACAATTCTCAAAATCGGTCTACTCTTTTTATTAATGGACTAGGCGCCTATTTATAAGGAGGGCAGCAAGTAATCCTTGCCCTCCAAGGCATTACAACTCACGGCTAGCTTTAAGTAAATAAGGAAAGTTTCCCCTAAATTAAAGCCTAGAATCTAGCACAACTTAAGGAAACATTGGATTTAGGAAAGCTTTGCAAAACTTTCCATAAATCTTACAAAACCCCACGCCTAAGCCATCCCTTGTTACAACTCCAATTTCGGCCAACTTATTACATTCAACTAACAATAAAATAACTTAATTAACTAATTTATCTAACGAACATAATAAAAGACATATTTTTCGTTACATGTAAAACCTCTACTTTAAGAGTAAAGTAAAACCATGCAACAATTCTAATAAAGCAAATAAAGATAGTTGGTGAAGCAATACATGCACGTATCTTGCATCATTCTCCCCCTCTTGGAAAAAAAAACTTGTCTCAAGTTTTGATGTAACCAAGCAATCATCCACGCACGATAACCATGAACCATAAGAACAAGTACACGTATGAGAAATAGAAGTGGAATTCATGAGGTTTGTGGATGTGTATGACAAATAACGGCATCAAGACAAAAATCAGTAGAAGATGTTGCATATTGTTGTACCCAACGCTCTTTTGTAGCTTTCTTCGCACATGGAATATCAAAGATCGGAACTTTGATGGTTGTTCAAGCCAAAGATTCAGTTTTTAATTCATCTTCAACATGAGAAATTTCAAAGATCAAATCTTTATTGTCCAAATTTGAAAAAGATTCAATTTTTAATTCATCTTCAACATGAGAAATTTCAAAGATCAAATCTTTATTGTCCAAATTTGAAAAAGATTCAATCTTTTCTTCTTCTTCAACATTAAGAACAAATTCTTGAACCTCTTTCTTGGTTTCATCATCAACAAGAATTAGATCTCTGGAACTTTTCTCTTGTCGTCGTTGAATCAACCTGTCAATCCCATTGTTTAGCTTGGTAATCTCCTGATTTAGCTTTTCAAAACAAGCTAACACTTGTTTCTCGAAGTCTCTCATTGTTGTTACGCAATACGTCGGATTGTATTGATGATTGTGGATTCGTTATAACTCGGAATTAAACGAAATTTTGACACAACAAACTTCAAGATGTTTACTATCTCCACACAAAATTTCAGCTCAATCTAAGCTAGCACGCGCTTTCTTGGTTTCATCATCAACAAGAATTAGATCTCTGGAACTTTTCTCTTGTCGTCGTTTAATCAACCTGTCAATCCCATTGTTTAGCTTGGTAATATCCTGATTTAGCTTTTCAAAACAAGCTAACACTTGTTTCTCGAAGTCTCTCATTGTTGTTACGCAATACGTCGGATTGTATTGATGACTGTGGATTCGTTATAACTCGGAATTAAACGAAATTTTGACACAACAAACTTCAAGATGTTTACTATCTCCACACAAAATTTCAGCTCAATCTAAGCTAGCACGCGCTTTCTTGGTTTCATCATCAACAAGAATTAGATCTCTCGGAACTTTTCTCTTGTCGTCGTTTAATCAACTCTGTCAATCCCATTGTTTAGCTTGGTAATATCCTGATTTAGCTTTTCAAAACAAGCTAACACTTGTTTCTCGAAGTCTCTCATTGTTGTTACGCAATACGTCGGATTGTATTGATGACTGTGGATTCGTTATAACTCGGAATTAAACGAAATTTTGACACAACAAACTTCAAGATGTTTACTATCTCCACACAAAATTTCAGCTCAATCTAAGCTAGCACGCGCTTTCTTGGTTTCATCATCAACAAGAATTAGATCTCGGAACTTTTCTCTTGTCGTCGTTGAATCAACCTTGTCAATCCCATTGTTTAGCTTGGTAATCTCCTGATTTAGCTTTTCAAAACAAGCTAACACTTGTTTCTCGAAGTCTCTCATTGTTGTTACGCAATACGTCGGATTGTATTGATGACTGTGGATTCGTTATAACTCGGAATTAAACGAAATTTTGACACAACAAACTTCAAGATGTTTACTATCTCCACACAAAATTCCAGCTCAATCTAAGCTAGCACGCGCTTTCTTGGTTTCATCATCAACAAGAATTAGATCTCTGGAACTTTTCTCTTGTCGTCGTTGAATCAACCTGTCAATCCCATTGTTTAGCTTGGTAATCTCCTGATTTAGCTTTTCAAAACAAGCTAACACTTGTTTCTCGAAGTCTCTCATTGTTGTTACGCAATACGTCGGATTGTATTGATGACTGTGGATTCGTTATAACTCGGAATTAAACGAAATTTTGACACAACAAACTTCAAGATGTTTACTATATCCACACAAAATTTCAGCTCAATCTAAGCTAGCACGCGGCTTCACGAGCCTCTACAACCTTACTGCTCTGATACCAACTGATATGAATTTCGAAGTCCGAAAATTCACAAACTTTAACCTAGTTTTAAGTGACGTCTTTTTATGTTTTTATTATGAATGAATGCTGAAAATAAGAAATAAAAACAAGGATAGTACTCTTTATTCTCGCAGGAATAAGAGGGTCTCTTCCTAATCGCAGTTAGAAGATGAATACAAGTCGCAACAAGTATTGTTTTGGTTAACAACCGAAATAAGCAACGCTCACAATTCTCAAAATCGGTCTACTCTTTTTATTAATGGACTAGGCGCCTATTTATAAGGAGGGCAGCAAGTAATCCTTGCCCTCCAAGGCATTACAACTCACGGCTAGCTTTAAGTAAATAAGGAAAGTTTCCCCTAAATTAAAGCCTAGAATCTAGCACAACTTAAGGAAACATTGGATTTAGGAAAGCTTTGCAAAACTTTCCATAAATCTTACAAAACCACACGCCTAAGCCATCCCTTGTTACAACTCCAATTTCGGCCAACTTATTACATTCAACTAACAATAAAATAACTTAATTAACTAATTTATCTAACGAACATAATAAAAGACATATTTTTCGTTACATGTAAAACCTCTACTTTAAGAGTAAAGTAAAACCATGCAACAATTCTAATAAAGCAAATAAAGATAGTTGGTGAAGCAATACATGCACGTATCTTGCATCATTCTCCCCCTCTTGAAAAAAAAACTTGTCTCAAGTTTTGATGTAACCAAGCAATCATCCATGCACGATAACCATGAACCATAAGAACAAGTACACGTATGAGAAATAGAAGTGGAATTCATGAGGTTTGTGGATGTGTATGACAAATAACGGCATCAAGACAAAAATCGGTAGAAGATGTTGCATATTGTTGTACCCAACGCTCTTTTGTAGCTTTCTTCGCACATGGAATATCAAAGATCGGAACTTTGATGGTTGTTCAAGCCAAAGATTCAGTTTTTAATTCATCTTCAACATGAGAAATTTCAAAGATCAAATCTTTATTGTCCAAATTTGAAAAAGATTCAATTTTTAATTCATCTTCAACATGAGAAATTTCAAAGATCAAATCTTTATTGTCCAAATTTGAAAAAGATTCAATCTTTTCTTCTTCTTCAACATTAAGAACAAATTCTTGAACCTCTTTCTTGGTTTCATCATCAACAAGAATTAGATCTCTGGAACTTTTCTCTTGTCGTCGTTGAATCAACCTGTCAATCCCATTGTTTAGCTTGGTAATCTCCTGATTTAGCTTTTCAAAACAAGCTAACACTTGTTTCTCGAAGTCTCTCATTGTTGTTACGCAATACGTCGGATTGTATTGATGATCTGTGGATTCGTTATAACTCGGAATTAAACGAAATTTTGACACAACAAACTTCAAGATGTTTACTATCTCCACACAAAATTTCAGCTCAATCTAAGCTAGCACGCGCTTTCTTGGTTTCATCATCAACAAGAATTAGATCTCTGGAACTTTTCTCTTGTCGTCGTTGAATCAACCTGTCAATCCCATTGTTTAGCTTGGTAATATCCTGATTTAGCTTTTCAAAACAAGCTAACACTTGTTTCTCGAAGTCTCTCATTGTTGTTACGCAATACGTCGGATTGTATTGATGACTGTGGATTCGTTATAACTCGGAATTAAACGAAATTTTGACACAACAAACTTCAAGATGTTTACTATCTCCACACAAAATTTCAGCTCAATCTAAGCTAGCACGCGCTTTCTTGGTTTCATCATCAACAAGAATTAGATCTCTGGAACTTTTCTCTTGTCGTCGTTGAATCAACCTGTCAATCCCATTGTTTAGCTTGGTAATCTCCTGATTTAGCTTTTCAAAACAAGCTAACACTTGTTTCTCGAAGTCTCTCATTGTTGTTACGCAATACGTCGGATTGTATTGATGATCGTGGATTCGTTATCACTCGGAATTAAACGAAATTTTGACACAACAAACTTCAAGATGTTTACTCTCTCCACACAAAATTTCAGCTCAATCTAAGCTAGCACGCGCTTTCTTGGTTTCATCATCAACAAGAATTAGATCTCTGGAACTTTTCTCTTGTCGTCGTTGAATCAACTCTGTCAATCCCATTGTTTAGCTTGGTAATCTCCTGATTTAGCTTTTCAAAACAAGCTAACACTTGCTTCTCGAAGTCTCTCATTGTTGTTACGCAATACGTCGGATTGTATTGATGATTGTGGATTCGTTATAACTCGGAATTAAACGAAATTTTGACACAACAAACTTCAAGATGTTTACTATCTCCACACAAAATTTCAGCTCAATCTAAGCTAGCACGCGCTTTCTTGGTTTCATCATCAACAAGAATTAGATCTCCGGAACTTTTCTCTTGTCGTCGTTGAATCAACCTGTCAATCCCATTGTTTAGCTTGGTAATATCCTGATTTAGCTTTTCAAAACAAGCTAACACTTGTTTCTCGAAGTCTCTCATTGTTGTTACGCAATACGTCGGATTGTATTGATGACTGTGGATTCGTTATAACTCGGAATTAAACGAAATTTTGACACAACAAACTTCAAGATGTTTACTATCTCCACACAAAATTTCAGCTCAATCTAAGCTAGCACGCGCTTTCTTGGTTTCATCATCAACAAGAATTAGATCTCTGGAACTTTTCTCTTGTCGTCGTTGAATCAACCTGTCAATCCCATTGTTTAGCTTGGTAATCTCCTGATTTAGCTTTTCAAAACAAGCTAACACTTGTTTCTCGAAGTCTCTCATTGTTGTTACGCAATACGTCGGATTGTATTGATGACTGTGGATTCGTTATCACTCGGAATTAAACGAAATTTTGACACAACAAACTTCAAGATGTTTACTATATCCACACAAAATTTCAGCTCAATCTAAGCTAGCACGCGGCTTCACGAGCCTCTACAACCTTACTGCTCTGATACCAACTGATATGAATTTCGAAGTCCGAAAATTCACAAACTTTAACCTAGTTTTAAGTGACGTCTTTTTATGTTTTTATTATGAATGAATGCTGAAAATTAGAAATAAAAACAAGGATAGTACTCTTTATTCTCGCAGGAATAAGAGGGTCTCTTCCTAATCGCAGTTAGAAGATGAATACAAGTCGCAACAAGTATTGTTTTGGTTAACAACCGAAATAAGCAACGCTCACAATTCTCAAAATCAGTCTACTCTTTTTATTAATGGACTAGGCGCCTATTTATAAGGAGGGCAGCAAGTAATCCTTGCCCTCCAAGGCATTACAACTCACGGCTAGCTTTAAGTAAATAAGGAAAGTTTCCCCTAAATTAAAGCCTAGAATCTAGCACAACTTAAGGAAACATTGGATTTAGGAAAGCTTTGCAAAACTTTCCATAAATCTTACAAAACCACACGCCTAAGCCATCCCTTGTTACAACTCCAATTTCGGCCAACTTATTACATTCAACTAACAATAAAATAACTTAATTAACTAATTTATCTAACGAACATAATAAAAGACATATTTTTCGTTACATGTAAAACCTCTACTTTAAGAGTAAAGTAAAACCATGCAACAATTCTAATAAAGCAAATAAAGATAGTTGGTGAAGCAATACATGCACGTATCTTGCATCATTCTCCCCCTCTTGAAAAAAAACTTGTCTCAAGTTTTGATGTAACCAAGCAATCATCCATGCACGATAACCATGAACCATAAGAACAAGTACACGTATGAGAAATAGAAGTGGAATTCATGAGGTTTGTGGATGTGTATGACAAATAACGGCATCAAGACAAAAATCAGTAGAAGATGTTGCATATTGTTGTACCCAACGCTCTTTTGTAGCTTTCTTCGCACATGGAATATCAAAGATCGGAACTTTGATGGTTGTTCAAGCCAAAGATTCAGTTTTTAATTCATCTTCAACATGAGAAATTTCAAAGATCAAATCTTTATTGTCCAAATTTGAAAAAGATTCAATTTTTAATTCATCTTCAACATGAGAAATTTCAAAGATCAAATCTTTATTGTCCAAATTTGAAAAAGATTCAATCTTTTCTTCTTCTTCAACATTAAGAACAAATTCTTGAACCTCTTTCTTGGTTTCATCATCAACAAGAATTAGATCTCGGAACTTTTCTCTTGTCGTCGTTGAATCAACCTGTCAATCCCATTGTTTAGCTTGGTAATCTCTCTGATTTAGCTTTTCAAAACAAGCTAACACTTGTTTCTCGAAGTCTCTCATTGTTGTTACGCAATACGTCGGATTGTATTGATGACTGTGGATTCGTTATAACTCGGAATTAAACGAAATTTTGACACAACAAACTTCAAGATGTTTACTATCTCCACACAAAATTTCAGCTCAATCTAAGCTAGCACGCGCTTTCTTGGTTTCATCATCAACAAGAATTAGATCTCGGAACTTTTCTCTTGTCGTCGTTGAATCAACCTGTCAATCCCATTGTTTAGCTTGGTAATATCCTGATTTAGCTTTTCAAAACAAGCTAACACTTGTTTCTCGAAGTCTCTCATTGTTGTTACGCAATACGTCGGATTGTATTGATGACTGTGGATTCGTTATAACTCGGAATTAAACGAAATTTTGACACAACAAACTTCAAGATGTTTACTATCTCCACACAAAATTTCAGCTCAATCTAAGCTAGCACGCGCTTTCTTGGTTTCATCATCAACAAGAATTAGATCTGCTGGAACTTTTCTCTTGTCGTCGTTGAATCAACCTGTCAATCCCATTGTTTAGCTTGGTAATCTCCTGATTTAGCTTTTCAAAACAAGCTAACACTTGTTTCTCGAAGTCTCTCATTGTTGTTACGCAATACGTCGGATTGTATTGATGATTGTGGATTCGTTATCACTCGGAATTAAACGAAATTTTGACACAACAAACTTCAAGATGTTTACTCTCTCCACACAAAATTTCAGCTCAATCTAAGCTAGCACGCGCTTTCTTGGTTTCATCATCAACAAGAATTAGATCTCTGGAACTTTTCTCTTGTCGTCGTTGAATCAACCTGTCAATCCCATTGTTTAGCTTGGTAATCTCCTGATTTAGCTTTTCAAAACAAGCTAACACTTGCTTCTCGAAGTCTCTCATTGTTGTTACGCAATACGTCGGATTGTATTGATGACTGTGGATTCGTTATAACTCGGAATTAAACGAAATTTTGACACAACAAACTTCAAGATGTTTACTATCTCCACACAAAATTTCAGCTCAATCTAAGCTAGCACGCGCTTTCTTGGTTTCATCATCAACAAGAATTAGATCTCGGAACTTTTCTCTTGTCGTCGTTGAATCAACCTTGTCAATCCCATTGTTTAGCTTGGTAATATCCTGATTTAGCTTTTCAAAACAAGCTAACACTTGTTTCTCGAAGTCTCTCATTGTTGTTACGCAATACGTCGGATTGTATTGATGACTGTGGATTCGTTATAACTCGGAATTAAACGAAATTTTGACACAACAAACTTCAAGATGTTTACTATCTCCACACAAAATTTCAGCTCAATCTAAGCTAGCACGCGCTTTCTTGGTTTCATCATCAACAAGAATTAGATCTCTGGAACTTTTCTCTTGTCGTCGTTGAATCAACCTGTCAATCCCATTGTTTAGCTTGGTAATCTCCTGATTTAGCTTTTCAAAACAAGCTAACACTTGTTTCTCGAAGTCTCTCATTGTTGTTACGCAATACGTCGGATTGTATTGATGACTGTGGATTCGTTATCACTCGGAATTAAACGAAATTTTGACACAACAAACTTCAAGATGTTTACTATATCCACACAAAATTTCAGCTCAATCTAAGCTAGCACGCGGCTTCACGAGCCTCTACAACCTTACTGCTCTGATACCAACTGATATGAATTTGAAGTCCGAAAATTCACAAACTTTAACCTAGTTTTAAGTGACGTCTTTTTTATGTTTTTATTATGAATGAATGCTGAAAATTAGAAATAAAAACAAGGATAGTACTCTTTATTCTCGCAGGAATAAGAGGGTCTCTTCCTAATCGCAGTTAGAAGATGAATACAAGTCGCAACAAGTATTGTTTTGGTTAACAACCGAAATAAGCAACGCTCACAATTCTCAAAATCAGTCTACTCTTTTTATTAATGGACTAGGCGCCTATTTATAAGGAGGGCAGCAAGTAATCCTTGCCCTCCAAGGCATTACAACTCACGGCTAGCTTTAAGTAAATAAGGAAAGTTTCCCCTAAATTAAAGCCTAGAATCTAGCACAACTTAAGGAAACATTGGATTTAGGAAAGCTTTGCAAAACTTTCCATAAATCTTACAAAACCACACGCCTAAGCCATCCCTTGTTACAACTCCAATTTCGGCCAACTTATTACATTCAACTAACAATAAAATAACTTAATTAACTAATTTATCTAACGAACATAATAAAAGACATATTTTTCGTTACATGTAAAACCTCTACTTTAAGAGGAAAGTAAAACCATGCAACAATTCTAATAAAGCAAATAAAGATAGTTGGTGAAGCAATACATGCACGTATCTTGCATCATTCTCCCCCTCTTGAAAAAAAACTTGTCTCAAGTTTTGATGTAACCAAGCAATCATCCATGCACGATAACCATGAACCATAAGAACAAGTACACGTATGAGAAATAGAAGTGGAATTCATGAGGTTTGTGGATGTGTATGACAAATAACGGCATCAAGACAAAAATCAGTAGAAGATGTTGCATATTGTTGTACCCAACGCTCTTTTGTAGCTTTCTTCGCACATGGAATATCAAAGATCGGAACTTTGATGGTTGTTCAAGCCAAAGATTCAGTTTTTAATTCATCTTCAACATGAGAAATTTCAAAGATCAAATCTTTATTGTCCAAATTTGAAAAAGATTCAATTTTTAATTCATCTTCAACATGAGAAATTTCAAAGATCAAATCTTTATTGTCCAAATTTGAAAAAGATTCAATCTTTTCTTCTTCTTCAACATTAAGAACAAATTCTTGAACCTCTTTCTTGGTTTCATCATCAACAAGAATTAGATCTCTGGAACTTTTCTCTTGTCGTCGTTGAATCAACCTGTCAATCCCATTGTTTAGCTTGGTAATCTCCTCGATTTAGCTTTTCAAAACAAGCTAACACTTGTTTCTCGAAGTCTCTCATTGTTGTTACGCAATACGTCGGATTGTATTGATGACTGTGGATTCGTTATAACTCGGAATTAAACGAAATTTTGACACAACAAACTTCAAGATGTTTACTATCTCCACACAAAATTTCAGCTCAATCTAAGCTAGCACGCGCTTTCTTGGTTTCATCATCAACAAGAATTAGATCTCCGGAACTTTTCTCTTGTCGTCGTTGAATCAACCTGTCAATCCCATTGTTTAGCTTGGTAATATCCTGATTTAGCTTTTCAAAACAAGCTAACACTTGTTTCTCGAAGTCTCTCATTGTTGTTACGCAATACGTCGGATTGTATTGATGACTGTGGATTCGTTATAACTCGGAATTAAACGAAATTTTGACACAACAAACTTCAAGATGTTTACTATCTCCACACAAAATTTCAGCTCAATCTAAGCTAGCACGCGCTTTCTTGGTTTCATCATCAACAAGAATTAGATCTCGGAACTTTTCTCTTGTCGTCGTTGAATCAACCTGTCAATCCCATTGTTTAGCTTGGTAATCTCCTGATTTAGCTTTTCAAAACAAGCTAACACTTGTTTCTCGAAGTCTCTCATTGTTGTTACGCAATACGTCGGATTGTATTGATGACTGTGGATTCGTTATCACTCGGAATTAAACGAAATTTTGACACAACAAACTTCAAGATGTTTACTATATCCACACAAAATTTCAGCTCAATCTAAGCTAGCACGCGGCTTCACGAGCCTCTACAACCTTACTGCTCTGATACCAACTGATATGAATTTCGAAGTCCGAAAATTCACAAACTTTAACCTAGTTTTAAGTGACGTCTTTTTATGTTTTTATTATGAATGAATGCTGAAAATTAGAAATAAAAACAAGGATAGTACTCTTTATTCTCGCAGGAATAAGAGGGTCTCTTCCTAATCGCAGGTTAGAAGATGAATACAAGTCGCAACAAGTATTGTTTTGGTTAACAACCGAAATAAGCAACGCTCACAATTCTCAAAATCAGTCTACTCTTTTTATTAATGGACTAGGCGCCTATTTATAAGGAGGGCAGCAAGTAATCCTTGCCCTCCAAGGCATTACAACTCACGGCTAGCTTTAAGTAAATAAGGAAAGTTTCCCCTAAATTAAAGCCTAGAATCTAGCACAACTTAAGGAAACATTGGATTTAGGAAAGCTTTGCAAAACTTTCCATAAATCTTACAAAACCACACGCCTAAGCCATCCCTTGTTACAACTCCAATTTCGGCCAACTTATTACATTCAACTAACAATAAAATAACTTAATTAACTAATTTATCTAACGAACATAATAAAAGACATATTTTTCAGTTACATGTAAAACCTCTACTTTAAGAGGAAAGTAAAACCATGCAACAATTCTAATAAAGCAAATAAAGATAGTTGGTGAAGCAATACATGCACGTATCTTGCATCATTCTCCCCCTCTTGAAAAAAAAACTTGTCTCAAGTTTTGATGTAACCAAGCAATCATCCATGCACGATAACCATGAACCATAAGAACAAGTACACGTATGAGAAATAGAAGTGGAATTCATGAGGTTTGTGGATGTGTATGACAAATAACGGCATCAAGACAAAAATCAGTAGAAGATGTTGCATATTGTTGTACCCAACGCTCTTTTGTAGCTTTCTTCGCACATGGAATATCAAAGATCGGAACTTTGATGGTTGTTCAAGCCAAAGATTCAGTTTTTAATTCATCTTCAACATGAGAAATTTCAAAGATCAAATCTTTATTGTCCAAATTTGAAAAAGATTCAATTTTTAATTCATCTTCAACATGAGAAATTTCAAAGATCAAATCTTTATTGTCCAAATTTGAAAAAGATTCAATCTTTTCTTCTTCTTCAACATTAAGAACAAATTCTTGAACCTCTTTCTTGGTTTCATCATCAACAAGAATTAGATCTCTGGAACTTTTCTCTTGTCGTCGTTGAATCAACCTGTCAATCCCATTGTTTAGCTTGGTAATCTCCTGATTTAGCTTTTCAAAACAAGCTAACACTTGTTTCTCGAAGTCTCTCATTGTTGTTACGCAATACGTCGGATTGTATTGATGACTGTGGATTCGTTATAACTCGGAATTAAACGAAATTTTGACACAACAAACTTCAAGATGTTTACTATCTCCACACAAAATTTCAGCTCAATCTAAGCTAGCACGCGCTTTCTTGGTTTCATCATCAACAAGAATTAGATCTCTGGAACTTTTCTCTTGTCGTCGTTGAATCAACCTCGTCAATCCCATTGTTTAGCTTGGTAATATCCTGATTTAGCTTTTCAAAACAAGCTAACACTTGTTTCTCGAAGTCTCTCATTGTTGTTACGCAATACGTCGGATTGTATTGATGACTGTGGATTCGTTATAACTCGGAATTAAACGAAATTTTGACACAACAAACTTCAAGATGTTTACTATCTCCACACAAAATTTCAGCTCAATCTAAGCTAGCACGCGCTTTCTTGGTTTCATCATCAACAAGAATTAGATCTCTCGGAACTTTTCTCTTGTCGTCGTTGAATCAACCTTCGTCAATCCCATTGTTTAGCTTGGTAATCTCCTCGATTTAGCTTTTCAAAACAAGCTAACACTTGTTTCTCGAAGTCTCTCATTGTTGTTACGCAATACGTCGGATTGTATTGATGATCGTGGATTCGTTATCACTCGGAATTAAACGAAATTTTGACACAACAAACTTCAAGATGTTTACTATCTCCACACAAAATTTCAGCTCAATCTAAGCTAGCACGCGCTTTCTTGGTTTCATCATCAACAAGAATTAGATCTCTGGAACTTTTCTCTTGTCGTCGTTGAATCAACCTGTCAATCCCATTGTTTAGCTTGGTAATCTCCTGATTTAGCTTTTCAAAACAAGCTAACACTTGTTTCTCGAAGTCTCTCATTGTTGTTACGCAATACGTCGGATTGTATTGATGACTGTGGATTCGTTATCACTCGGAATTAAACGAAATTTTGACACAACAAACTTCAAGATGTTTACTATCTCCACACAAAATTTCAGCTCAATCTAAGCTAGCACGCGCTTTCTTGGTTTCATCATCAACAAGAATTAGATCTCTGGAACTTTTCTCTTGTCGTCGTTGAATCAACCTGTCAATCCCATTGTTTAGCTTGGTAATCTCCTGATTTAGCTTTTCAAAACAAGCTAACACTTGTTTCTCGAAGTCTCTCATTGTTGTTACGCAATACGTCGGATTGTATTGATGACTGTGGATTCGTTATAACTCGGAATTAAACGAAATTTTGACACAACAAACTTCAAGATGTTTACTATCTCCACACAAAATTTCAGCTCAATCTAAGCTAGCACGCGGCTTCACGAGCCTCTACAACCTTACTGCTCTGATACCAACTGATATGAATTTCGAAGTCCGAAAATTTACAAACTTTAACCTAGTTTTAAGTGACGTCTTTTTATGTTTTTATTATGAATGAATGCTGAAAATAAGAAATAAAAACAAGGATAGTACTCTTTTATTCTCGCAGGAATAAGAGGGTCTCTTCCTAATCGCAATTAGAAGATGAATACAAGTCGCAACAAGTATTGTTTTGGTTAACAACCGAAATAAGCAACGCTCACAATTCTCAAAATCAGTCTACTCTTTTTATTAATGGACTAGGCGCCTATTTATAAGGAGGGCAGCAAGTAATCCTTGCCCTCCAAGGCATTACAACTCACGGCTAGCTTTAAGTAAATAAGGAAAGTTTCCCCTAAATTAAAGCCTAGAATCTAGCACAACTTAAGGAAACATTGGATTTAGGAAAGCTTTGCAAAACTTTCCATAAATCTTACAAAACCACACGCCTAAGCCATCCCTTGTTACAACTCCAATTTCGGCCAACTTATTACATTCAACTAACAATAAAATAACTTAATTAACTAATTTATCTAACGAACATAATAAAAGACATATTTTTCGTTACATGTAAAACCTCTACTTTAAGAGTAAAGTAAAACCATGCAACAATTCTAATAAAGCAAATAAAGATAGTTGGTGAAGCAATACATGCACGTATCTTGCATCATTCTCCCCCTCTTGAAAAAAAAACTTGTCTCAAGTTTTGATGTAACCAAGCAATCATCCACGCACAATAACCATGAACCATAAGAACAAGTACACGTATGAGAAATAGAAGTGGAATCCATGAGGTTTGTGGATGTGTATGACAAATAACGGCATCAAGACAAAAATCGGTCGAAGATGTTGCATATTGTTGTTCCCAACGCTCTTTTGTAGCTTTCTTCGCACATGGAATATCAAAGATCGGAACTTTGATGGTTGTTCAAGCCAAAGATTCAGTTTTTAATTCATCTTCAACATGAGAAATTTCAAAGATCAAATCTTTATTGTCCAAATTTGAAAAAGATTCAATTTTTAATTCATCTTCAACATGAAAAATTTCAAAGATCAAATCTTTATTGTCCAAATTTGAAAAAGATTCAATCTTTTCTTCTTCTTCAACATTAAGAACAAATTCTTGAACCTCTTTCTTGGTTTCATCATCAACAAGAATTAGATCTCTGGAACTTTTCTCTTGTCGTCGTTGAATCAACTCTGTCAATCCCATTGTTTAGCTTGGTAATCTCCTCGATTTAGCTTTTCAAAACAAGCTAACACTTGTTTCTCGAAGTCTCTCATTGTTGTTACGCAATACGTCGGATTGTATTGATGACTGTGGATTCGTTATAACTCGGAATTAAACGAAATTTTGACACAACAAACTTCAAGATGTTTACTATCTCCACACAAAATTTCAGCTCAATCTAAGCTAGCACGCGCTTTCTTGGTTTCATCATCAACAAGAATTTGATCTCTCGGAACTTTTCTCTTGTCGTCGTTGAATCAACCTGTCAATCCCATTGTTTAGCTTGGTAATCTCCTGATTTAGCTTTTCAAAACAAGCTAACACTTGTTTCTCGAAGTCTCTCATTGTTGTTACGCAATACGTCGGATTGTATTGATGATCTGTGGATTCGTTATAACTCGGAATTAAACGAAATTTTGACACAACAAACTTCAAGATGTTTACTATCTCCACACAAAATTTCAGCTCAATCTAAGCTAGCACGCGCTTTCTTGGTTTCATCATCAACAAGAATTAGATCTCTGGAACTTTTCTCTTGTCGTCGTTGAATCAACTCTGTCAATCCCATTGTTTAGCTTGGTAATCTCCTGATTTAGCTTTTCAAAACAAGCTAACACTTGTTTCTCGAAGTCTCTCATTGTTGTTACGCAATACGTCGGATTGTATTGATGACTGTGGATTCGTTATAACTCGGAATTAAACGAAATTTTGACACAACAAACTTCAAGATGTTTACTATCTCCACACAAAATTTCAGCTCAATCTAAGCTAGCACGCGGCTTCACGAGCCTCTACAACCTTACTGCTCTGATACCAACTGATATGAATTTCGAAGTCCGAAAATTTACAAACTTTAACCTAGTTTTAAGTGACGTCTTTTTATGTTTTTATTATGAATGAATGCTGAAAATAAGAAATAAAAACAAGGATAGTACTCTTTATTCTCGCAGGAATAAGAGGGTCTCTTCCTAATCGCAATTAGAAGATGAATACAAGTCGCAACAAGTATTGTTTTGGTTAACAACCGAAATAAGCAACGCTCACAATTCTCAAAATCGGTCTACTCTTTTTATTAATGGACTAGGCGCCTATTTATAAGGAGGGCAGCAAGTAATCCTTGCCCTCCAAGGCATTACAACTCACGGCTAGCTTTAAGTAAATAAGGAAAGTTTCCCCTAAATTAAAGCCTAGAATCTAGCACAACTTAAGGAAACATTGGATTTAGGAAAGCTTTGCAAAACTTTCCATAAATCTTACAAAACCACACGCCTAAGCCATCCCTTGTTACAACTCCAATTTCGGCCAACTTATTACATTCAACTAACAATAAAATAACTTAATTAACTAATTTATCTAACGAACATAATAAAAGACATATTTTTCGTTACATGTAAAACCTCTACTTTAAGAGTAAAGTAAAACCATGCAACAATTCTAATAAAGCAAATAAAGATAGTTGGTGAAGCAATACATGCACGTATCTTGCATCATTCTCCCCCTCTTGAAAAAAAAACTTGTCTCAAGTTTTGATGTAACCAAGCAATCATCCACGCACAATAACCATGAACCATAAGAACAAGTACACGTATGAGAAATAGAAGTGGAATCCATGAGGTTTGTGGATGTGTATGACAAATAACGGCATCAAGACAAAAATCAGTCGAAGATGTTGCATATTGTTGTACCCAACGCTCTTTTGTAGCTTTCTTCGCACATGGAATATCAAAGATCGGAACTTTGATGGTTGTTCAAGCCAAAGATTCAGTTTTTAATTCATCTTCAACATGAGAAATTTCAAAGATCAAATCTTTATTGTCCAAATTTGAAAAAGATTCAATTTTTAATTCATCTTCAACATGAAAAATTTCAAAGATCAAATCTTTATTGTCCAAATTTGAAAAAGATTCAATCTTTTCTTCTTCTTCAACATTAAGAACAAATTCTTGAACCTCTTTCTTGGTTTCATCATCAACAAGAATTAGATCTCTGGAACTTTTCTCTTGTCGTCGTTGAATCAACTCTGTCAATCCCATTGTTTAGCTTGGTAATCTCCTGATTTAGCTTTTCAAAACAAGCTAACACTTGTTTCTCGAAGTCTCTCATTGTTGTTACGCAATACGTCGGATTGTATTGATGACTGTGGATTCGTTATAACTCGGAATTAAACGAAATTTTGACACAACAAACTTCAAGATGTTTACTATCTCCACACAAAATTTCAGCTCAATCTAAGCTAGCACGCGCTTTCTTGGTTTCATCATCAACAAGAATTTGATCTCTGGAACTTTTCTCTTGTCGTCGTTGAATCAACCTGTCAATCCCATTGTTTAGCTTGGTAATCTCCTGATTTAGCTTTTCAAAACAAGCTAACACTTGTTTCTCGAAGTCTCTCATTGTTGTTACGCAACACGTCGGATTGTATTGATGATTGTGGATTCGTTATAACTCGGAATTAAACGAAATTTTGACACAACAAACTTCAAGATGTTTACTATCTCCACACAAAATTTCAGCTCAATCTAAGCTAGCACGCGCTTTCTTGGTTTCATCATCAACAAGAATTAGATCTCTGGAACTTTTCTCTTGTCGTCGTTGAATCAACCTGTCAATCCCATTGTTTAGCTTGGTAATCTCCTGATTTAGCTTTTCAAAACAAGCTAACACTTGTTTCTCGAAGTCTCTCATTGTTGTTACGCAATACGTCGGATTGTATTGATGACTGTGGATTCGTTATAACTCGGAATTAAACGAAATTTTGACACAACAAACTTCAAGATGTTTACTATCTCCACACAAAATTTCAGCTCAATCTAAGCTAGCACGCGGCTTCACGAGCCTCTACAACCTTACTGCTCTGATACCAACTGATATGAATTTCGAAGTCCGAAAATTCACAAACTTTAACCTAGTTTTAAGTGACGTCTTTTTATGTTTTTATTATGAATGAATGCTGAAAATAAGAAATAAAAACAAGGATAGTACTCTTTATTCTCGCAGGAATAAGAGGGTCTCTTCCTAATCGCAATTAGAAGATGAATACAAGTCGCAACAAGTATTGTTTTGGTTAACAACCGAAATAAGCAACGCTCACAATTCTCAAAATCAGTCTACTCTTTTTATTAATGGACTAGGCGCCTATTTATAAGGAGGGCAGCAAGTAATCCTTGCCCTCCAAGGCATTACAACTCACGGCTAGCTTTAAGTAAATAAGGAAAGTTTCCCCTAAATTAAAGCCTAGAATCTAGCACAACTTAAGGAAACATTGGATTTAGGAAAGCTTTGCAAAACTTTCCATAAATCTTACAAAACCACACGCCTAAGCCATCCCTTGTTACAACTCCAATTTCGGCCAACTTATTACATTCAACTAACAATAAAATAACTTAATTAACTAATTTATCTAACGAACATAATAAAAGACATATTTTTCGTTACATGTGAAACCTCTACTTTAAGAGTAAAGTAAAACCATGCAACAATTCTAATAAAGCAAATAAAGATAGTTGGTGAAGCAATACATGCACGTATCTTGCATCATTCTCCCCCTCTTGAAAAAAAACTTGTCTCAAGTTTTGATGTAACCAAGCAATCATCCACGCACAATAACCATGAACCATAAGAACAAGTACACGTATGAGAAATAGAAGTGGAATCCATGAGGTTTGTGGATGTGTATGACAAATAACGGCATCAAGACAAAAATCAGTCGAAGATGTTGCATATTGTTGTACCCAATGCTCTTTTGTAGCTTTCTTCGCACATGGAATATCAAAGATCGGAACTTTGATGGTTGTTCAAGCCAAAGATTCAGTTTTTAATTCATCTTCAACATGAGAAATTTCAAAGATCAAATCTTTATTGTCCAAATTTGAAAAAGATTCAATTTTTAATTCATCTTCAACATGAAAAATTTCAAAGATCAAATCTTTATTGTCCAAATTTAAAAAAAGATTCAATCTTTTCTTCTTCTTCAACATTAAGAACAAATTCTTGAACCTCTTTCTTGGTTTCATCATCAACAAGAATTAGATCTCTGGAACTTTTCTCTTGTCGTCGTTGAATCAACCTCGTCAATCCCATTGTTTAGCTTGGTAATCTCCTGATTTAGCTTTTCAAAACAAGCTAACACTTGTTTCTCGAAGTCTCTCATTGTTGTTACGCAATACGTCGGATTGTATTGATGATCGTGGATTCGTTATCACTCGGAATTAAACGAAATTTTGACACAACAAACTTCAAGATGTTTACTATCTCCACACAAAATTTCAGCTCAATCTAAGCTAGCACGCGCTTTCTTGGTTTCATCATCAACAAGAATTAGATCTCTGGAACTTTTCTCTTGTCGTCGTTGAATCAACCTCGTCAATCCCATTGTTTAGCTTGGTAATCTCCTGATTTAGCTTTTCAAAACAAGCTAACACTTGTTTCTCGAAGTCTCTCATTGTTGTTACGCAATACGTCGGATTGTATTGATGATCGTGGATTCGTTATCACTCGGAATTAAACGAAATTTTGACACAACAAACTTCAAGATGTTTACTATCTCCACACAAAATTTCAGCTCAATCTAAGCTAGCACGCGCTTTCTTGGTTTCATCATCAACAAGAATTAGATCTCTGGAACTTTTCTCTTGTCGTCGTTGAATCAACCTGTCAATCCCATTGTTTAGCTTGGTAATCTCCTGATTTAGCTTTTCAAAACAAGCTAACACTTGTTTCTCGAAGTCTCTCATTGTTGTTACGCAATACGTCGGATTGTATTGATGACTGTGGATTCGTTATAACTCGGAATTAAACGAAATTTTGACACAACAAACTTCAAGATGTTTACTATCTCCACACAAAATTTCAGCTCAATCTAAGCTAGCACGCGGCTTCACGAGCCTCTACAACCTTACTGCTCTGATACCAACTGATATGAATTTCGAAGTCCGAAAATTCACAAACTTTAACCTAGTTTTAAGTGACGTCTTTTTATGTTTTTATTATGAATGAATGCTGAAAATAAGAAATAAAAACAAGGATAGTACTCTTTATTCTCGCAGGAATAAGAGGGTCTCTTCCTAATCGCAATTAGAAGATGAATACAAGTCGCAACAAGTATTGTTTTGGTTAACAACCGAAATAAGCAACGCTCACAATTCTCAAAATCAGTCTACTCTTTTTATTAATGGACTAGGCGCCTATTTATAAGGAGGGCAGCAAGTAATCCTTGCCCTCCAAGGCATTACAACTCACGGCTAGCTTTAAGTAAATAAGGAAAGTTTCCCCTAAATTAAAGCCTAGAATCTAGCACAACTTAAGGAAACATTGGATTTAGGAAAGCTTTGCAAAACTTTCCATAAATCTTACAAAACCACACGCCTAAGCCATCCCTTGTTACAACTCCAATTTCGGCCAACTTATTACATTCAACTAACAATAAAATAACTTAATTAACTAATTTATCTAACGAACATAATAAAAGACATATTTTTCGTTACATGTGAAACCTCTACTTTAAGAGTAAAGTAAAACCATGCAACAATTCTAATAAAGCAAATAAAGATAGTTGGTGAAGCAATACATGCACGTATCTTGCATCATTCTCCCCCTCTTGAAAAAAAAACTTGTCTCAAGTTTTGATGTAACCAAGCAATCATCCACGCACAATAACCATGAACCATAAGAACAAGTACACGTATGAGAAATAGAAGTGGAATCCATGAGGTTTGTGGATGTGTATGACAAATAACGGCATCAAGACAAAAATCAGTCGAAGATGTTGCATATTGTTGTACCCAATGCTCTTTTGTAGCTTTCTTCGCACATGGAATATCAAAGATCGGAACTTTGATGGTTGTTCAAGCCAAAGATTCAGTTTTTAATTCATCTTCAACATGAGAAATTTCAAAGATCAAATCTTTATTGTCCAAATTTGAAAAAGATTCAATTTTTAATTCATCTTCAACATGAAAAATTTCAAAGATCAAATCTTTATTGTCCAAATTTAAAAAAGATTCAATCTTTTCTTCTTCTTCAACATTAAGAACAAATTCTTGAACCTCTTTCTTGGTTTCATCATCAACAAGAATTAGATCTCTGGAACTTTTCTCTTGTCGTCGTTGAATCAACCTCGTCAATCCCATTGTTTAGCTTGGTAATCTCCTCGATTTAGCTTTTCAAAACAAGCTAACACTTGTTTCTCGAAGTCTCTCATTGTTGTTACGCAATACGTCGGATTGTATTGATGATCGTGGATTCGTTATCACTCGGAATTAAACGAAATTTTGACACAACAAACTTCAAGATGTTTACTATCTCCACACAAAATTTCAGCTCAATCTAAGCTAGCACGCGCTTTCTTGGTTTCATCATCAACAAGAATTAGATCTCTGGAACTTTTCTCTTGTCGTCGTTGAATCAACCTGTCAATCCCATTGTTTAGCTTGGTAATCTCCTGATTTAGCTTTTCAAAACAAGCTAACACTTGTTTCTCGAAGTCTCTCATTGTTGTTACGCAATACGTCGGATTGTATTGATGACTGTGGATTCGTTATAACTCGGAATTAAACGAAATTTTGACACAACAAACTTCAAGATGTTTACTATCTCCACACAAAATTTCAGCTCTATCTAAGCCAGCACGCACCTTCACGAGCCTCTACAACCTTACTGCTCTGATACCAACTGATATGAATTTCGAAGTCCGAAAATTCACAAACTTTAACCTAGTTTTAAGTGACGTCTTTTTATGTTTTTATTATGAATGAATGCTGAAAATAAGAAATAAAAACAAGGATAGTACTCTTTATTCTCGCAGGAATAAGAGGGTCTCTTCCTAATCGCAATTAGAAGATGAATACAAGTCGCAACAAGTATTGTTTTGGTTAACAACCGAAATAAGCAACGCTCACAATTCTCAAAATCGGTCTACTCTTTTTATTAATGGACTAGGCGCCTATTTATAAGGAGGGCAGCAAGTAATCCTTGCCCTCCAAGGCATTACAACTCACGGCTAGCTTTAAGTAAATAAGGAAAGTTTCCCCTAAATTAAAGCCTAGAATCTAGGACAACTTAAGGAAACATTGGATTTAGGAATGCTTTGCAAAACTTTCCATAAATCTTACAAAACCACACGCCTAAGCCATCCCTTGTTACAACTCCAATTTCGGCCAACTTATTACATTCAACTAACAATAAAATAACTTAATTAACTAATTTATCTAACGAACATAATAAAAGACATATTTTTCGTTACATGTAAAACCTCTACTTTAAGAGTAAAGTAAAACCATGCAACAATTCTAATAAAGCAAATAAAGATAGTTGGTGAAGCAATACATGCACGTATCTTGCATCATTCTCCCCCTCTTGAAAAAAAAACTTGTCTCAAGTTTTGATGTAACCAAGCAATCATCCACGCACAATAACCATGAACCATAAGAACAAGTACACGTATGAGAAATAGAAGTGGAATCCATGAGGTTTGTGGATGTGTATGACAAATAACGGCATCAAGACAAAAATCAGTCGAAGATGTTGCATATTGTTGTACCCAACGCTCTTTTGTAGCTTTCTTCGCACATGGAATATCAAAGATCGGAACTTTGATGGTTGTTCAAGCCAAAGATTCAGTTTTTAATTCATCTTCAACATGAGAAATTTCAAAGATCAAATCTTTATTGTCCAAATTTGAAAAAGATTCAATTTTTAATTCATCTTCAACATGAAAAATTTCAAAGATCAAATCTTTATTGTCCAAATTTGAAAAAGATTCAATCTTTTCTTCTTCTTCAACATTAAGAACAAATTCTTGAACCTCTTTCTTGGTTTCATCATCAACAAGAATTAGATCTCTGGAACTTTTCTCTTGTCGTCGTTGAATCAACCTGTCAATCCCATTGTTTAGCTTGGTAATCTCCTGATTTAGCTTTTCAAAACAAGCTAACACTTGTTTCTCGAAGTCTCTCATTGTTGTTACGCAATACGTCGGATTGTATTGATGATCGTGGATTCGTTATCACTCGGAATTAAACGAAATTTTGACACAACAAACTTCAAGATGTTTACTATCTCCACACAAAATTTCAGCTCAATCTAAGCTAGCACGCGCTTTCTTGGTTTCATCATCAACAAGAATTAGATCTCTGGAACTTTTCTCTTGTCGTCGTTGAATCAACCTGTCAATCCCATTGTTTAGCTTGGTAATCTCCTCGATTTAGCTTTTCAAAACAAGCTAACACTTGTTTCTCGAAGTCTCTCATTGTTGTTACGCAATACGTCGGATTGTATTGATGATCGTGGATTCGTTATCACTCGGAATTAAACGAAATTTTGACACAACAAACTTCAAGATGTTTACTATCTCCACACAAAATTTCAGCTCAATCTAAGCTAGCACGCGCTTTCTTGGTTTCATCATCAACAAGAATTAGATCTCCGGAACTTTTCTCTTGTCGTCGTTGAATCAACCTGTCAATCCCATTGTTTAGCTTGGTAATCTCCTGATTTAGCTTTTCAAAACAAGCTAACACTTGTTTCTCGAAGTCTCTCATTGTTGTTACGCAATACGTCGGATTGTATTGATGACTGTGGATTCGTTATAACTCGGAATTAAACGAAATTTTGACACAACAAACTTCAAGATGTTTACTATCTCCACACAAAATTTCAGCTCAATCTAAGCTAGCACGCGGCTTCACGAGCCTCTACAACCTTACTGCTCTGATACCAACTGATATGAATTTCGAAGTCCGAAAATTCACAAACTTTAACCTAGTTTTAAGTGACGTCTTTTTATGTTTTTATTATGAATGAATGCTGAAAATAAGAAATAAAAACAAGGATAGTACTCTTTATTCTCGCAGGAATAAGAGGGTCTCTTCCTAATCGCAATTAGAAGATGAATACAAGTCGCAACAAGTATTGTTTTGGTTAACAACCGAAATAAGCAACGCTCACAATTCTCAAAATCAGTCTACTCTTTTTATTAATGGACTAGGCGCCTATTTATAAGGAGGGCAGCAAGTAATCCTTGCCCTCCAAGGCATTACAACTCACGGCTAGCTTTAAGTAAATAAGGAAAGTTTCCCCTAAATTAAAGCCTAGAATCTAGCACAACTTAAGGAAACATTGGATTTAGGAAAGCTTTGCAAAACTTTCCATAAATCTTACAAAACCACACGCCTAAGCCATCCCTTGTTACAACTCCAATTTCGGCCAACTTATTACATTCAACTAACAATAAAATAACTTAATTAACTAATTTATCTAACGAACATAATAAAAGACATATTTTTCGTTACATGTAAAACCTCTACTTTAAGAGTAAAGTAAAACCATGCAACAATTCTAATAAAGCAAATAAAGATAGTTGGTGAAGCAATACATGCACGTATCTTGCATCATTCTCCCCCTCTTGAAAAAAAAACTTGTCTCAAGTTTTGATGTAACCAAGCAATCATCCACGCACAATAACCATGAACCATAAGAACAAGTACACGTATGAGAAATAGAAGTGGAATCCATGAGGTTTGTGGATGTGTATGACAAATAACGGCATCAAGACAAAAATCGGTCGAAGATGTTGCATATTGTTGTACCCAACGCTCTTTTGTAGCTTTCTTCGCACATGGAATATCAAAGATCGGAACTTTGATGGTTGTTCAAGCCAAAGATTCAGTTTTTAATTCATCTTCAACATGAGAAATTTCAAAGATCAAATCTTTATTGTCCAAATTTGAAAAAGATTCAATTTTTAATTCATCTTCAACATGAAAAATTTCAAAGATCAAATCTTTATTGTCCAAATTTGAAAAGATTCAATCTTTTCTTCTTCTTCAACATTAAGAACAAATTCTTGAACCTCTTTCTTGGTTTCATCATCAACAAGAATTAGATCTCCGGAACTTTTCTCTTGTCGTCGTTGAATCAACCTGTCAATCCCATTGTTTAGCTTGGTAATCTCCGATTTAGCTTTTCAAAACAAGCTAACACTTGTTTCTCGAAGTCTCTCATTGTTGTTACGCAATACGTCGGATTGTATTGATGACTGTGGATTCGTTATCACTCGAATTAAACGAAATTTTGACACAACAAACTTCAAGATGTTTACTATCTCCACACAAAATTTCAGCTCAATCTAAGCTAGCACGCGCTTTCTTGGTTTCATCATCAACAAGAATTAGATCTCTGGAACTTTTCTCTTGTCGTCGTTGAATCAACCTGTCAATCCCATTGTTTAGCTTGGTAATCTCCTGATTTAGCTTTTCAAAACAAGCTAACACTTGTTTCTCGAAGTCTCTCATTGTTGTTACGCAATACGTCGGATTGTATTGATGATCGTGGATTCGTTATCACTCGGAATTAAACGAAATTTTGACACAACAAACTTCAAGATGTTTACTATCTCCACACAAAATTTCAGCTCAATCTAAGCTAGCACGCGCTTTCTTGGTTTCATCATCAACAAGAATTAGATCTCTCGGAACTTTTCTCTTGTCGTCGTTGAATCAACCTGTCAATCCCATTGTTTAGCTTGGTAATCTCCTCGATTTAGCTTTTCAAAACAAGCTAACACTTGTTTCTCGAAGTCTCTCATTGTTGTTACGCAATACGTCGGATTGTATTGATGATCGTGGATTCGTTATCACTCGGAATTAAACGAAATTTTGACACAACAAACTTCAAGATGTTTACTATCTCCACACAAAATTTCAGCTCAATCTAAGCTAGCACGCGCTTTCTTGGTTTCATCATCAACAAGAATTAGATCTCTCGGAACTTTTCTCTTGTCGTCGTTGAATCAACCTGTCAATCCCATTGTTTAGCTTGGTAATCTCCTGATTTAGCTTTTCAAAACAAGCTAACACTTGTTTCTCGAAGTCTCTCATTGTTGTTACGCAATACGTCGGATTGTATTGATGACTGTGGATTCGTTATAACTCGGAATTAAACGAAATTTTGACACAACAAACTTCAAGATGTTTACTATCTCCACACAAAATTTCAGCTCAATCTAAGCTAGCACGCGCTTTCTTGGTTTCATCATCAACAAGAATTAGATCTCTGGAACTTTTCTCTTGTCGTCGTTGAATCAACCTGTCAATCCCATTGTTTAGCTTGGTAATCTCCTGATTTAGCTTTTCAAAACAAGCTAACACTTGTTTCTCGAAGTCTCTCATTGTTGTTACGCAATACGTCGGATTGTATTGATGACTGTGGATTCGTTATAACTCGGAATTAAACGAAATTTTGACACAACAAACTTCAAGATGTTTACTATCTCCACACAAAATTTCAGCTCTATCTAAGCCAGCACGCGCCTTCACGAGCCTCTACAACCTTACTGCTCTGATACCAACTGATATGAATTTCGAAGTCCGAAAATTCACAAACTTTAACCTAGTTTTAAGTGACGTCTTTTTATGTTTTTATTATGAATGAATGCTGAAAATAAGAAATAAAAACAAGGATAGTACTCTTTATTCTCGCAGGAATAAGAGGGTCTCTTCCTAATCGCAATTAGAAGATGAATACAAGTCGCAACAAGTATTGTTTTGGTTAACAACCGAAATAAGCAACGCTCACAATTCTCAAAATCAGTCTACTCTTTTTATTAATGGACTAGGCGCCTATTTATAAGGAGGGCAGCAAGTAATCCTTGCCCTCCAAGGCATTACAACTCACGGCTAGCTTTAAGTAAATAAGGAAAGTTTCCCCTAAATTAAAGCCTAGAATCTAGGACAACTTAAGGAAACATTGGATTTAGGAATGCTTTGCAAAACTTTCCATAAATCTTACAAAACCACACGCCTAAGCCATCCCTTGTTACAACTCCAATTTCGGCCAACTTATTACATTCAACTAACAATAAAATAACTTAATTAACTAATTTATCTAACGAACATAATAAAAGACATATTTTTCGTTACATGTAAAACCTCTACTTTAAGAGTAAAGTAAAACCATGCAACAATTCTAATAAAGCAAATAAAGATAGTTGGTGAAGCAATACATGCACGTATCTTGCATCATTCTCCCCCTCTTGAAAAAAAAACTTGTCTCAAGTTTTGATGTAACCAAGCAATCATCCACGCACAATAACCATGAACCATAAGAACAAGTACACGTATGAGAAATAGAAGTGGAATCCATGAGGTTTGTGGATGTGTATGACAAATAACGGCATCAAGACAAAAATCGGTCGAAGATGTTGCATATTGTTGTACCCAACGCTCTTTTGTAGCTTTCTTCGCACATGGAATATCAAAGATCGAACTTTGATGGTTGTTCAAGCCAAAGATTCAGTTTTTAATTCATCTTCAACATGAGAAATTTCAAAGATCAAATCTTTATTGTCCAAATTTGAAAAAGATTCAATTTTTAATTCATCTTCAACATGAAAAATTTCAAAGATCAAATCTTTATTGTCCAAATTTGAAAAAGATTCAATCTTTTCTTCTTCTTCAACATTAAGAACAAATTCTTGAACCTCTTTCTTGGTTTCATCATCAACAAGAATTAGATCTCTGGAACTTTTCTCTTGTCGTCGTTGAATCAACCTGTCAATCCCATTGTTTAGCTTGGTAATCTCCCTGATTTAGCTTTTCAAAACAAGCTAACACTTGTTTCTCGAAGTCTCTCATTGTTGTTACGCAATACGTCGGATTGTATTGATGACTGTGGATTCGTTATCACTCGGAATTAAACGAAATTTTGACACAACAAACTTCAAGATGTTTACTATCTCCACACAAAATTTCAGCTCTATCTAAGCCAGCACGCGCCTTCACGAGCCTCTACAACCTTACTGCTCTGATACCAACTGATATGAATTTCGAAGTCCGAAAATTCACAAACTTTAACCTAGTTTTAAGTGACGTCTTTTTTATGTTTTTATTATGAATGAATGCTGAAAATAAGAAATAAAAACAAGGATAGTACTCTTTATTCTCGCAGGAATAAGAGGGTCTCTTCCTAATCGCAATTAGAAGATGAATACAAGTCGCAACAAGTATTGTTTTGGTTAACAACCGAAATAAGCAACGCTCACAATTCTCAAAATCAGTCTACTCTTTTTATTAATGGACTATGCGCCTATTTATAAGGAGGGCAGCAAGTAATCCTTGCCCTCCAAGGCATTACAACTCACGGCTAGCTTTAAGTAAATAAGGAAAGTTTCCCCTAAATTAAAGCCTAGAATCTAGGACAACTTAAGGAAACATTGGATTTAGGAATGCTTTGCAAAACTTTCCATAAATCTTACAAAACCACACGCCTAAGCCATCCCTTGTTACAACTCCAATTTCGGCCAACTTATTACATTCAACTAACAATAAAATAACTTAATTAACTAATTTATCTAACGAACATAATAAAAGACATATTTTTCGTTACATGTAAAACCTCTACTTTAAGAGTAAAGTAAAACCATGCAACAATTCTAATAAAGCAAATAAAGATAGTTGGTGAAGCAATACATGCACGTATCTTGCATCATTCTCCCCCTCTTGAAAAAAAAACTTGTCTCAAGTTTTGATGTAACCAAGCAATCATCCACGCACAATAACCATGAACCATAAGAACAAGTACACGTATGAGAAATAGAAGTGGAATCCATGAGGTTTGTGGATGTGTATGACAAATAACGGCATCAAGACAAAAATCAGTCGAAGATGTTGCATATTGTTGTACCCAACGCTCTTTTGTAGCTTTCTTCGCACATGGAATATCAAAGATCGGAACTTTGATGGTTGTTCAAGCCAAAGATTCAGTTTTTAATTCATCTTCAACATGAGAAATTTCAAAGATCAAATCTTTATTGTCCAAATTTGAAAAAGATTCAATTTTTAATTCATCTTCAACATGAAAAATTTCAAAGATCAAATCTTTATTGTCCAAATTTGAAAAAGATTCAATCTTTTCTTCTTCTTCAACATTAAGAACAAATTCTTGAACCTCTTTCTTGGTTTCATCATCAACAAGAATTAGATCTCGGAACTTTTCTCTTGTCGTCGTTGAATCAACTCTGTCAATCCCATTGTTTAGCTTGGTAATCTCTCGATTTAGCTTTTCAAAACAAGCTAACACTTGTTTCTCGAAGTCTCTCATTGTTGTTACGCAATACGTCGGATTGTATTGATGATCGTGGATTCGTTATCACTCGGAATTAAACGAAATTTTGACACAACAAACTTCAAGATGTTTACTATCTCCACACAAAATTTCAGCTCAATCTAAGCTAGCACGCGCTTTCTTGGTTTCATCATCAACAAGAATTAGATCTCTGGAACTTTTCTCTTGTCGTCGTTGAATCAACCTGTCAATCCCATTGTTTAGCTTGGTAATCTCCTGATTTAGCTTTTCAAAACAAGCTAACACTTGTTTCTCGAAGTCTCTCATTGTTGTTACGCAATACGTCGGATTGTATTGATGACTGTGGATTCGTTATAACTCGGAATTAAACGAAATTTTGACACAACAAACTTCAAGATGTTTACTATCTCCACACAAAATTTCAGCTCAATCTAAGCTAGCACGCGGCTTCACGAGCCTCTACAACCTTACTGCTCTGATACCAACTGATATGAATTTCGAAGTCCGAAAATTCACAAACTTTAACCTAGTTTTAAGTGACGTCTTTTTATGTTTTTATTATGAATGAATGCTGAAAATAAGAAATAAAAACAAGGATAGTACTCTTTTATTCTCGCAGGAATAAGAGGGTCTCTTCCTAATCGCAATTAGAAGATGAATACAAGTCGCAACAAGTATTGTTTTGGTTAACAACCGAAATAAGCAACGCTCACAATTCTCAAAATCAGTCTACTCTTTTTATTAATGGACTAGGCGCCTATTTATAAGGAGGGCAGCAAGTAATCCTTGCCCTCCAAGGCATTACAACTCACGGCTAGCTTTAAGTAAATAAGGAAAGTTTCCCCTAAATTAAAGCCTAGAATCTAGCACAACTTAAGGAAACATTGGATTTAGGAAAGCTTTGCAAAACTTTCCATAAATCTTACAAAACCACACGCCTAAGCCATCCCTTGTTACAACTCCAATTTCGGCCAACTTATTACATTCAACTAACAATAAAATAACTTAATTAACTAATTTATCTAACGAACATAATAAAAGACATATTTTTCGTTACATGTAAAACCTCTACTTTAAGAGTAAAGTAAAACCATGCAACAATTCTAATAAAGCAAATAAAGATAGTTGGTGAAGCAATACATGCACGTATCTTGCATCATTCTCCCCCTCTTGAAAAAAAAACTTGTCTCAAGTTTTGATGTAACCAAGCAATCATCCACGCACAATAACCATGAACCATAAGAACAAGTACACGTATGAGAAATAGAAGTGGAATCCATGAGGTTTGTGGATGTGTATGACAAATAACGGCATCAAGACAAAAATCGAGTCGAAGATGTTGCATATTGTTGTACCCAACGCTCTTTTGTAGCTTTCTTCGCACATGGAATATCAAAGATCGGAACTTTGATGGTTGTTCAAGCCAAAGATTCAGTTTTTAATTCATCTTCAACATGAGAAATTTCAAAGATCAAATCTTTATTGTCCAAATTTGAAAAAGATTCAATTTTTAATTCATCTTCAACATGAAAAATTTCAAAGATCAAATCTTTATTGTCCAAATTTGAAAAAGATTCAATCTTTTCTTCTTCTTCAACATTAAGAACAAATTCTTGAACCTCTTTCTTGGTTTCATCATCAACAAGAATTAGATCTCTCGGAACTTTTCTCTTGTCGTCGTTGAATCAACCTGTCAATCCCATTGTTTAGCTTGGTAATCTCCTGATTTAGCTTTTCAAAACAAGCTAACACTTGTTTCTCGAAGTCTCTCATTGTTGTTACGCAATACGTCGGATTGTATTGATGATCGTGGATTCGTTATCACTCGGAATTAAACGAAATTTTGACACAACAAACTTCAAGATGTTTACTATCTCCACACAAAATTTCAGCTCAATCTAAGCTAGCACGCGCTTTCTTGGTTTCATCATCAACAAGAATTAGATCTCTGGAACTTTTCTCTTGTCGTCGTTGAATCAACCTGTCAATCCCATTGTTTAGCTTGGTAATCTCCTCGATTTAGCTTTTCAAAACAAGCTAACACTTGTTTCTCGAAGTCTCTCATTGTTGTTACGCAATACGTCGGATTGTATTGATGACTGTGGATTCGTTATAACTCGGAATTAAACGAAATTTTGACACAACAAACTTCAAGATGTTTACTATCTCCACACAAAATTTCAGCTCAATCTAAGCTAGCACGCGCTTTCTTGGTTTCATCATCAACAAGAATTTGATCTCGGAACTTTTCTCTTGTCGTCGTTGAATCAAACTCCGTCAATCCCATTGTTTAGCTTGGTAATCTCCTGATTTAGCTTTTCAAAACAAGCTAACACTTGTTTCTCGAAGTCTCTCATTGTTGTTACGCAATACGTCGGATTGTATTGATGACTGTGGATTCGTTATAACTCGGAATTAAACGAAATTTTGACACAACAAACTTCAAGATGTTTACTATCTCCACACAAAATTTCAGCTCAATCTAAGCTAGCACGCGCTTTCTTGGTTTCATCATCAACAAGAATTAGATCTCGGAACTTTTCTCTTGTCGTCGTTGAATCAACCTGTCAATCCCATTGTTTAGCTTGGTAATCTCCTGATTTAGCTTTTCAAAACAAGCTAACACTTGTTTCTCGAAGTCTCTCATTGTTGTTACGCAATACGTCGGATTGTATTGATGACTGTGGATTCGTTATAACTCGGAATTAAACGAAATTTTGACACAACAAACTTCAAGATGTTTACTATCTCCACACAAAATTTCAGCTCAATCTAAGCTAGCACGCGGCTTCACGAGCCTCTACAACCTTACTGCTCTGATACCAACTGATATGAATTTCGAAGTCCGAAAATTTACAAACTTTAACCTAGTTTTAAGTGACGTCTTTTTATGTTTTTATTATGAATGAATGCTGAAAATAAGAAATAAAAACAAGGATAGTACTCTTTATTCTCGCAGAATAAGAGGGTCTCTTCCTAATCGCAATTAGAAGATGAATACAAGTCGCAACAAGTATTGTTTTGGTTAACAACCGAAATAAGCAACGCTCACAATTCTCAAAATCAGTCTACTCTTTTTATTAATGGACTAGGCGCCTATTTATAAGGAGGGCAGCAAGTAATCCTTGCCCTCCAAGGCATTACAACTCACGGCTAGCTTTAAGTAAATAAAGAAAGTTTCCCCCTAAATTAAAGCCTAGAATCTAGCACAACTTAAGGAAACATTGGATTTAGGAAGGCTTTGCAAAACTTTCCATAAATCTTACAAAACCACACGCCTAAGCCATCCCTTGTTACAACTCCAATTTCGGCCAACTTATTACATTCAACTAACAATAAAATAACTTAATTAACTAATTTATCTAACGAACATAATAAAAGACATATTTTTCGTTATATGTAAAACCTCTACTTTAAGAGTAAAGTAAAACCATGCAACAATTCTAATAAAGCAAATAAAGATAGTTGGTGAATCAATACATGCACGTATCTTGCATTATTCTCCCCCTCTTGAAAAAAAAACTTGTCTCAAGTTTTGATGTAACCAAGCAATCATCCACGCACGATAACCATGAACCATAAGAACAAGTACACGTATGAGAAATAGAAGTGGAATTCATGAGGTTTGTGGATGTGTATGACAAATAACGGCATCAAGACAAAAATCAGTAGAAGATGTTGCATATTGTTGTACCCAACGCTCTTTTGTAGCTTTCTTCGCACATGGAATATCAAAGATCGGAACTTTGATGGTTGTTCAAGCCAAAGATTCAGTTTTTAATTCATCTTCAACATGAGAAATTTCAAAGATCAAATCTTTATTGTCCAAATTTGAAAAAGATTCAATTTTTAATTCATCTTCAACATGAGAAATTTCAAAGATCAAATCTTTATTGTCCAAATTTGAAAAAGATTCAATCTTTTCTTCTTCTTCAACATTAAAAACAAATTCTTGAACCTCTTTCTTGGTTTCATCATCAACAAGAATTAGATCTCGGAACTTTTCTCTTGTCGTCGTTGAATCAACCTGTCAATCCCATTGTTTAGCTTGGTAATCTCCTGATTTAGCATTTCAAAACAAGCTAACACTTGTTTCTCGAAGTCTCTCATTGTTGTTACGCAATACGTCGGATTGTATTGATGACTGTGGATTCGTTATAACTCGGAATTAAACGAAATTTTGACACAACAAACTTCAAGATGTTTACTATCTCCACACAAAATTTCAGCTCAATCTAAGCTAGCACGCGCTTTCTTGGTTTCATCATCAACAAGAATTAGATCTCGGAACTTTTCTCTTGTCGTCGTTGAATCAACCTCGTTAATCCCATTGTTTAGCTTGGTAATCTCCTGATTTAGCTTTTCAAAACAAGCTAACACTTGTTTCTCGAAGTCTCTCATTGTTGTTACGCAATACGTCGGATTGTATTGATGACTCGTGGATTCGTTATAACTCGGAATTAAACGAAATTTTGACACAACAAACTTCAAGATGTTTACTATCTCCACACAAAATTTCAGCTCTATCTAAGCTAGCACGCGCTTTCTTGGTTTCATCATCAACAAGAATTAGATCTCTGGAACTTTTCTCTTGTCGTCGTTGAATCAACTCTGTCAATCCCATTGTTTAGCTTGGTAATCTCCTGATTTAGCTTTTCAAAACAAGCTAACACTTGTTTCTCGAAGTCTCTCATTGTTGTTACGCAATACGTCGGATTGTATTGATGACTGTGGATTCGTTATAACTCGGAATTAAACGAAATTTTGACACAACAAACTTCAAGATGTTTACTATCTCCACACAAAATTTCAGCTCAATCTAAGCTAGCACGTGCTTTCTTGGTTTCATCATCAACAAGAATTAGATCTCTGGAACTTTTCTCTTGTCGTCGTTGAATCAACCTGTTAACCCCATTGTTTAGCTTGGTAATCTCCTGATTTAGCTTTTCAAAACAAGCTAACACTTGTTTCTCGAAGTCTCTCATTGTTGTTACGCAATACGTCGGATTGTATTGATGACTGTGGATTCGTTATAACTCGGAATTAAACGAAATTTTGACACAACAAACTTCAAGATGTTTACTATCTCCACACAAAATTTGAGCTCTATCTAAGCTAGCACGCGCTTTCTTGGTTTCATCATCAACAAGAATTAGATCTCTGGAACTTTTCTCTTGTCGTCGTTGAATCAACCTGTCAATCCCATTGTTTAGCTTGGTAATCTCCTGATTTAGCTTTTCAAAACAAGCTAACACTTGTTTCTCGAAGTCTCTCATTGTTGTTACGCAATACGTCGGATTGTATTGATGACTGTGGATTCGTTATAACTCGGAATTAAACGAAATTTTGACACAACAAACTTCAAGATGTTTACTATCTCCACACAAAATTTCAGCTCAATCTAAGCTAGCACACGGCTTCACGAGCCTCTACAACCTTACTGCTCTGATACCAACTGATATGAATTTCGAAGTCCGAAAATTCACAAACTTTAACCTAGTTTTAAGTGACGTCTTTTTATGTTTTTATTATGAATGAATGCTGAAAATAAGAAATAAAAACAAGGATAGTACTCTTTATTCTCGCGAGGAATAAGAGGGTCTCTTCCTAATCGCAATTAGAAGATGAATACAAGTCGCAACAAGTATTGTTTTGGTTAACAACCGAAATAAGCAACGCTCACAATTCTCAAAATCGGTCTACTCTTTTTATTAATGGACTAGGCGCCTATTTATAAGGAGGGCAGCAAGTAATCCTTGCCCTCCAAGGCATTACAACTCACGGCTAGCTTTAAGTAAATAAGGAAAGTTTCCCCTAAATTAAAGCCTAGAATCTAGCACAACTTAAGGAAACATTGGATTTAGGAAAGCTTTGCAAAACTTTCCATAAATCTTACAAAACCACACGCCTAAGCCATCCCTTGTTACAACTCCAATTTCGGCCAACTTATTACATTCAACTAACAATAAAATAACTTAATTAACTAATTTATCTAACGAACATAATAAAAGACATATTTTTCGTTACATGTAAAACCTCTACTTTAAGAGTAAAGTAAAACCATGCAACAATTCTAATAAAGCAAATAAAGATAGTTGGTGAAGCAATACATGCACGTATCTTGCATCACTCTCCGTCTACACCAAGTTGAAAGTGGTGAAAATGTTTTATTCGCCAAACAAATGGAAAATCTTTGTTCAAAAAGTCACTAATAAGGAGTCCTACTTTGATTTGGATGAGAACAACAAATTCAAGGGAAAACTACCGAAAAGTTTTCCACGAGTGACTTTCCTAAGTTCAAACCTATCGACAATCCCAAGTATCACTTGAGGAACCACTAGTAGAATTATTGTTTATTCTTTGCGGTTGAATTGCTGCGGTTTTACCCATACGCAGCAATAAACGACGTAAAAAAAAAGAAAAATTTAAAAATCAACCTATTGCTGCAGTTTTGGGTGGAAACCGCAGCAATAGATATCAACGGTAATTTTTCAAAATTATTTGACTAGTTTGACCAGATCTATTGCTGCGGTTTTATATAGAAACCGCAGCAATAGATTAAATTATTATTTTTTTGATAAAATTGACCGCAGCAATAGGTTTATTAAAATAAAAGAAGCGCTAGGTTTTTGGTTCATTTAATGTTTGGGCGTCGTTTGGTTCCTTCTCTCACGCCTCCCTGCCTTCTTCTCTCACTCCTCTCTCACTCGTTTCTTCCTCTCTCACTCGTTTCTTCCTCTCATCAAAACCTAAAAATAAAACCCCTAAATCTTCTCAACACCACACTCTCTATTCGGTAGCAGCACGGGAAAAATGAAAAGCAAAGTAGGAGTTATTCACGGAATAAGAGTGAGGGAGAGAGAAAGATTATTGAAGCGATGAGTGCTCCCGCCATTGTTGTTTCTTTGAATTGAAGGTCGAAAATGGCGCTAGGTTTCAACCCTAACTCGGTTGTGTCGACTTTGTTCTCTGGTCTCCATTCTTCAAAATTACGTCGTCGATACACGCGATATCCAGATTTGAAGCTTCAACATCTCCTGTGCCATCGTCGTAAGTCCGTCCAACATCTCCCTCTCACTCCATTAAAGGCGTTCTTTGTTGCTCGGGTTGCCGAAGCACAACATTTTTTTTTTTAAGATCTGGAATTATTGTTTGCTCGATTTTTTTTTTTCCAGATCTGGAACATTATTGTTTCGAGTCCTCCGTTCTAATATCTACTGATTTGAGTTTTTCTGGAAATTGAATTGTTCTATTTTGTAATTTGGTTTACAGTAACCTAATTTAGTAGTAAATGTAGTGCTTTGTTCTTCTATCTTTGTCTGGATAATTTCGTTGATAATGATATTGAGAATCGAGATTAATATTTTCAGATAATTCTGGTAATAAAATACTAATTTGATTATTATTGTCAAATTTCATTCATCAAAGTTATACTTCGTATCTGATACAACAATCAACATGCAACTTTACCTCACCAAGGGCGGGCTTTGACGAGATCAATATATGTTTATATATGCAACTTTGCTGTGACCTGCATTAATACATTTAGGCTGGTTGACATTCGAAATAATTGTTTAAGGCTTCGATTGAACTTATATTAGGTCTGAATAGAACTTGGATAGAGTTTATTGGAATATATCTTAACCTATTTGAACTAATTGTACGTTAGAACTTATTTTTGTTAGTATCTTCATTTGAAAAATTGTCATGCAACAATATTATAGTCATTGGAGTTGATTTAAAATTGCCAGAATTTAAAAAAAAAAAAAAAAAAATTTTGTTTTTTACCTGTACCTATTGCTGCGGTTTCTACCCAAAACCGCAGCAATAGACTTGTTTTTTAATATTTAAAAAATACTTGTTCTTTCTGCGGTTTTGGGTAGGAACCGCGAAGCAATAGGTTGCTTTATTCTTTGCGGTTAAAAACCGCAAGCAATAGATAATTACCTATTCTTTGCGCCTTTAATTCTTTGCTGCGGATAAAACCGCAGCAATAGGCCACTTAATGACCGCCGCAATAAACAATTATTCTACTAGTGAACTTCAAGGTCACTATGATCATTAAGTCTGTGGACTCTGAACTTTATCCAACGGTATTCCCGATGTCGTTGGACCCTGCCTGTCAAAACTGGTTCTACTCCCTGGACCCCAAACATGTTGAAATATGGGGTGATATCACTAGAGAGTTGATGAAGCAATATGAACATAACACTGTAATCCAAACCTCACTAAGGGAATTGGAAGTGTTGAAGCAAGATAACAATGAAGGCTTTACCACCTACCTTAACAGGTGGAGGGAAAAGTCTGCTTACATGGTCTCCAGACCTGCTGACAAGGACCTTGTCCGTATCTTTGTTAACAACTTGTTACCCAAGTACAAAACCCATCTCAAATACTTGGGTATCGATGATTTCACCAAGTTATACGACATAGGTGTGCAAATCGAAGATGCCTTGTTGAAAAATGCCCAAAATGACAACAATCGTTATAAGGGAAATAATATCAACAAGATGAATGATTACGGATCCCCTTCCAAAGGTGGAGAGGTGAACCTTCTTGAAGCACCCCAAAGATCCTTCCAGAGGAATATAAGAAGGACATTCAGTACTCCAATAGGCATGTCATATGCCGCTGCTTTTGATCGCCTCAATTCGAAGGGCGCTCTTGATCCCATTGGACCAACTCTGGATCCAGAAGAAAGTAAGAAAAGACCAAGTCAGGACAAGAATGCTTACTGCAAATACCATAGAGGGAATGGTCACAAGACGGAGGATTGTTTCAAAGCGAAAATGCCATTCAAGACATGATTGATGAAGGTAGACTTCCCATTCCTCCTGTAGGGAAGAAGCCTAACAATCAAGATAGGCCATTGAACAAAGTTCTGGCTATCTCTGAGGATCAATACTGCTATGATCCACTTCTCTTGATCGCACCAATAGGGGATCCTGTCCCCGCTATCATTATTGCTAGCACCTCACTAGATATCAATGGTATCTGGGATAGTGATGAAGAAGACGAGTATGTCACAGAAGAAATTGACTTTATATGGGGAACATGTATCTCTCCACCTCTAGGACTATATGACGATGATGAAGTCATTAGTCCTAAAACCGATCGCTTTACTTTAGCAATGGATTGGTACAAAAGTGATGAGGAGGCAAGACGGGTACTTACTCGAACCGGAAGGCTAACTCGGCTGTTCGGGATAACCTTCCCACATCGTCTACATCTCCGAAGGGGTTCTTCCCAAAGAGAACTCTCTCATTCAACAACTCATGGAAACAAAAGCTGATGTTAACATTTGGCAATTAATAGCTTCCTCTCATGGGCATCGCATGGCATTACTAAATGCCCTCACAAAGATGAACGTGTCATCGACACTTCCCCCGAAGGATTAATCAATTTCCGACTGGCGATAAGCCAATCCAAGGAAATACTTTTTCCTTCACTTATGATGACCTTCCTTTTGAAAGAAGCAAACATAACAAGGCCCTACATCTCATTGTAGCATGCGTGGGCATGAATGTCCCAATGACATTAGTAGATAATGGATCTGCCATTAACGTATGCCCATTACGAACTGCGCGCCGCCTAGGTTTCAAAGATGAGGATTTCAATCCCTCCTATCAAGGCATCCAAGCATACGACAATTCTCGTCGTAAATCCTTGGGAACTATAGCCCTAAACATCTCTGCATGGGTTATAGAAAAACGCACGATTTTCCTGGTCATTGATATTAAGGCCTTATTCAACTTACTAATAGGACGACCATGGCTTCATGAACTTGGTGCGGTCTCATCTTCCTTGCATCAAAAGGTTAAGATGATTGTGGATGGCATTCCCATAACTCTCGATGCCTCTACAATGAAAGTACAAGTGGTTGACAAACCTCTCATCCACATAGACTATGATGAGGAGGATGAAGATCTTTGAGGATTCGTTCCCGATGATGTAGCCCTCATTGAAGAGGATTTGGCGCCATTTGATTTTGATTGTTTCTCCAATCTAGCGATCCAACTATATCATGCGCAAGAAGGGACACTTCCCAGACATGTCACTAGGGAGTAAGAAGTCTAGAGCACCTCCTGTCACTGACTCTAAATCAATGGAAAATTTGTTTGGCTTAGGATACAAGCCCTCTAGGAAGGAGCTCAGAGAACGTATTGCACAACGCATGGCATACCACAATACCAAGGATAAGGACAGTATCCCTTTTCCTCTCTATCAACCTACTCTGAAAGGGCAATTTCTGAGGGAAGGAGAAGAATATCCTTGCTATGAATTCCCTGAACCATTCTATCAAGTTCAGAAGGGAGTGATCTACCCGGATTTGAAATATTTTTGGACTGTCACTTTCTCGAAGAAGGGATTCCTGATCCCAAAATTAAACAGTTCATTGAAGACTGTTTAGACTACAAGGCATTGGGACTTCTATTCAGTCAAGAACGAGTCCAATGCCTAAATAATACTGCTCATATCCAGGATGTGCTATAAAATGAAGACTTCGAACCTGCTATGCTGATCACTCCTGTAAGTGGCGTCATGCAAGGATGGAGGAAGACTATCAAGCTGACTACTCCAGACAGAGATGATCTTCACCACCGGGGAAGGACCAATGTTTGAAGAGTCCGAGTCATCTAAATCAGAGTCTGAGTCTGAGTCTGTTGAGTCTAGTATCCCAGTTGAGGCTATTTCTAAGCCTGTTAATTCTAGTGTCCAAGTAGAGTCTTTAGCTTCTGCTGAGTCATTGTTCAACTCTATAATTTCCGATTTCAATAATATGAACTCATTTGCTTATGACTTGTGCAATATCTCTACTTCCTCTTCTCCTTCTCGTTTTGATTGCGACAATGAATCTGAAAAAGAAATAATTAAAGCAGTAGAAGAGCATGAAAATAAAACTCCAATCATTGAGGAAACAGAAAAAATTAATCTTTCAGATGATAATGAACCAAAGGAGGTAAGAATTGGATTGACTTTAAGCGAATACGAGTGCACTCAATTAATCAAAACGTTAGTTGAATATATCGACGTATTCGCATGGTCCTACCAGGACATGCCAGACATTGATCGCGAAATTGCTCAGCATACCATTCCTCTAATCGAAGGGATGAAGCCTGTCAAACAAAAGTTGCGCAGAATGAAGCCAGATGTAGTTCTCAAAATCAAAGAAGATGTCATTAAACAACTTAATGCAGGTTTTATAAAAATCGCTAATTACCCTGACTGGATTGCTAATGTTGTACCTGTGCCTAAAAAGGATGGGAGAGTTAGGATGTGCGTCGATTATAGAGACCTCAATAAAGTAAGTTCTAAAGACGGCTTCCCCTTGCCTCACATAGACATCCTAGTATACAACACTACCAACCATGCCCTTATCTCTTTTATGGACGGGTATGCAGGGTATAATCAGGTAAAAATGACCGAGGAAGATATGGAAAAGACTACCTTCAGCACACTGTAGGGGACCTTTTGCTATACCGTTATGCCTTTTGGGTTAAAAAACGCTGGGGCCACCTATCAAAGAACTGCGACTACCCTTCTCCATGACATGATGCATAAAGAGGTAGAAGTTTACGTAGATGACATGATAGTCAAGTCCAAAGATAGAGAAGGACACCATACTGCCCTTAAGAAGTTCTTCATGAGACTTTGCAAATACAACATGAGACTTAATCCACAAAAATGCGCCTTTAGGGTCACTTCCGGGAAACTCCTTGGTTATGTCATCAGTTCTAGAGGGATTGAAATTGACCCTACTAAAATAACAACTATCATGACATGCCTCCGCCTAAGAATGAAAAACAAATAAGGGGGTTCTTAGGTAAAACCCAGTACATCAGTAAGTTCATCTCTAAACTGACCATGGTGTGTGAGCCCATTTTTTAAAAAAGCTTAAGAAAAGTGTCGTTGCTCGAATGGGATGAGGACCGCCAAAAAGCCTTTGTCAAAATCAAGGAATATTTATCCAACCCACCTATCTTAGCACTTGCCTTGCCAGGAATACCTTTAAGGCTTTATTTGATCGTGACTAAGACCGCGGTCGGGGCCATGTTAGCACAAGAGGTTAATGGGAAAGAGTGTGCCATTTACTACCTTAGTAAGAAGCTCTTAGATTACGAATCCCGTTACACTCCCTTAGAAAAGCTTTGCCTTGCACTAGTCTGGGCCACTAAGAAGCTTAGGCATTATATGCTTACTCACACAATCCATATAGTGTCGCGACTAGACCCTCTTAAGTTCTTGTTCGAAAAGCCAGCGCTTAATGGTAGACCTCCCGCTGGGTAGTAATATAGGCCGAATTTGACTTAAAATTTATCCCTCATAAATCCATCAAAGGCAACGCTGTTTCCGACTTCTTAGCTGATTTCCCTGTAGATGAATCTCGCGAAGAATATGAATTTCCTGATGAAGACCTTCTCATGACGGAAGACGAAAGTTGGGCACTATACTTCAATGGTGCATCCAACCAAATTAATGAATGGGGTAAGCGTGTGAGAGGAGTGGGCTTGGGTTTGTTAGGGTAATGAATGGGAGAAAACGGGCCATGAGGGACTTGGGCCACGCGGGTATTTTTTTTTTTTAAAAAAAATAACGAAAATCTGATCCGATTCACTAAAGGACCGGATTAGATTTTATGCCCAGCTTTCCCTCCCCTTTTTGTACTTGATTTTCCGATGCGGTTTTGTAAAAATCGGAGCAGTTACTAAGTGACAGATAAGGTTTTTTCCACTAGTGAAAAGGGATGTGGAGTCGGGGTACTCCTGGTATCAACTGAAGGCGAACACAATCCTCTTTCTGTCAAACTCGACATCGATGTAACTAATAATGCAGCCGAGTATGAAGCATGTATCATAGGGCTCCAGGCCGCAGTGTCCCTCGACATCAAGAAACTAAGAGTATATGGTGATTCATCTTTGATCATCAATCAAATCTCTAAAAGATGGAAAGTCAAAAATGAAAGCCTCTTGCAATACCAAACTAGAAACCATTGCTGAACAAATCCCTGAAAAACAATATACATACCTTCCGCAAGAAGAAAACCAATTTCCTGACACTTTGGCCCGCTTAGCCTCTATGATAAGGATTCCTCGCACCATGCCTGAAATGCTCCTTATCATTGAGAGACGGCAAGAGCCTGCTTATGTTCATGCCTTAGACACTAAGCTATATCCTATTCCTTCTGAACCCTGGTTTATTGACATTATCAACTATTTAACCAAAACAAAATACCCACATGGAGCTTCAACAAGAGCCCAACGTACCTTAAGGCTCTTGGCCTCCCAATATGTCGAGTATAACGGGACCATCGTACAAAAAGAACACCACAAGGCGTGCACCCGCTCTCGTATTGATAAACCCGATACCACAACGGTCATGGATCAAGTCCATAGTGGAATTTGTGGCACGCATATGAACGGCCGCATGTTAGCTCAAAAGATCATTCACTTAGGTTATTACTAGTCCACAATGGAGAAAGACTGTTACCTTTATGCCAAAACCTCCAAAATGCCAATTATGCGCTAACCTGCAACACGTTCCACCCTCCTTGTTATATACCTTTACTTCACCTTGGCCATTTTCAACTTGGGGTATTGACATTATTGGTAAAATAACACCACCTGGTATTGGGGGGCATGAGTTCATCCTTGTGGCCATAGATTACTTCACTAAGTGGGTAGAAGCAGCGTCCTATGCTAAATTGACATCCAGACATGTCGCTTCCTTCTTAGAAAATACCATAATTTGCCGCTATGGGGTTCCCCACGAGATCATCAGTGACCAAGGTACCCACTTCCCGGACCGAATGTGAACAAGTCCTTGAAAAATATATCATCAAACACCATCGTTCGTCCCCATATAGACCCCAGGCCAACGGTCTTGTGAAGGTCGCTAACAAAAATATCAAGGTTATTATCCTAAAAATGACTGAAAATTATAAAGATTGGCCCGATAAGCTGCACTTTGCCTTATGGGGATACCGCACTTCTATCCGAACATCTACCGGAGCTACACCTTATTCTCTTTTCAATGGCATAGAAGTTGTTCAACCTATTGAACTAGAAATATCATCCCTACGCATTGTCCTAGAAAGTCAAATTTTGGAAGGTGACTGGTTCAAAGCTAGATTCGAAGAGCTCATCTTTCTCGATGAACGAAGATTAGCTGCCTTGCATCATGTGCAAGTTTATCAAAATCGTATTGCGAGATCTTTCAATAAGAAGGTCAAACCCTGAAATATTAAAGTGGGCGACTTAGTGCTCAAAGTATTAAGGAAAAATGTGTTAGATCCTTGAGGTAAATTAAGACCTACTTGGGCTGGTCCATACATTGTCAAGACAATCCTATCTAGAGCAGCAGCTCAACTTATTGACATAGATGACACTGAATTTCATAATCTAACCAATCTTGATCAACTCAAGAAATTTTATGTGTATAACACAACCAATTCTTTGATTGGTAATAGTTATCCATTTTTTTAGCATGAACTACATGCGGCCTGATTCTTATTTGGATACGTAGGCAACCTTGTACAAGGTTCGACCCCTTCATTAATCAGAACCTCCTGCGGTTCATCCGACTTTACGACAACAACAATAAACAATAATATTTTAAACTATCTATTCGCGCCAGACGCAAATATGCTGCCCTAACGCAGCGCAATGCACCAGACGCACCAGTCTGCGTCTAGCGCAGTATCCCGCTTTGCTGCTGGTCCGAACATTCTTCCGGCATTCGCTAAGATGCTTAATACGATAATATATTTTGCGATATATTTAGGCTCACTTCGGTATAAATAAAAATGAATTTTATTTTTATTAAAATTGCTGAATGGTAAATAAAACATGAAACACAAGTTATGACTCTGCTACAATAACTATGTGGCATGCAAGCCTTATTGAAATCAATAATTCAACATAAAAACAATAACTCTACAGACATTGTTGCAATCAGTCCTTCTTTTCCTTCCCCTTCTCAGCCTTTTCTCCCTTAGTAGAAGTTTCTCCATTTTCCATCTGTAGTTTTGGTCTAGGTGCCTTCCTCTTTTCCCAATACACCATAGGTTCCTTCCCTTTGCCTGTAGGAGTGTCTGTCTGTTGAGTCACTCTTCCTGTGTCAGCCCTTTCCCTGATTACTACGCCCCCTAAGCGTAGTCTTCTCTTTGTCGGTGACATCCGTGGCCCAAGTCGTTCCGCGTTGGTGCTACCTTTGGCCCTAAACGTTCCTTCACAGAGAAAGTTTTAGTAATAGGTTTCTGGCTGCTCTTCCCTACAGATGAGTGTCCAACTGGTCTATTGCCCCTGTTATCCAAAGTCTCAAAAGTTTTCCCCACAGTTCGGGGAGTAAATTTCCGCTTCTTAGTCACTTTGGCGGACTCCTTCACCCTCATCTCTTTCCTCACAGCAGAATCTCTAGTCAGCATCCATACGATATAACTCTTAGACACCTTCTCAGATTCTATTCTTTCCTGGGTATACCAAAGTGGGCGCTCTCCCCAATATCACTCCCACTTCCTAATTCCACTCCAGGTCAGACCATATATTTTAGGAGCAATAGTGTCTTCAGCAGGGATTAGTTGGTGGTACCCATATTGTCTCACAACCCTCGAAGGAAAATAAAAGGTCATGGTATACAGACTACACAACCTCACATAGGGTGAATCATCACGAATCCCTACCATGGACCCAATCCTCCACTATGGCACTACCCATCTTACACTCTGCTCATCATCCCCAAAGAAAAGGGTCCAGTCTTCAAAAGATTTCTTCGTGAAGATTTTCTTCCTGCCAATGAAACCCTTCTTATTATATCTCTCCATATTCTTGGGAGGATCAATCAACCTGAAATGTTCCATAAGCCAGATCTACATAGCAAATAAAATATATATTATTATTGCTTCCTGACTAATAATAATACATATACACTATTTCATTATTGCTTCTCAAAGAGTAATAATACGTGCACAACCTTTATTGCTTCATAACGAGTGATAACAAATACAATCTCATATTACTTCCTATAAAGTAATCTACGAGTGTCCACACATCCGCGCCTGACGCACCAAAACTGTGCCAGACGCGCAATATGAGCAACAGACGCAATCACTAGCGCCCGACGCAACAATCTGCGCCCAGCGCACATTCCTTTTCAATATTTTCTTCGTTTTTTTGGGATGTAATATCATAATTCCATTATTCAATACAGTCGTCATAATCCGAAAAATTTATTATATATTATTGCTTCGCATAGAGTTATAATATGGCCAAACATATAAAAAAAAGAAGACGAAAAATTATACCTTTGGTTCATGACTGAAAAAAATATATTTTTACCTGTAACAGTAGGGGGCTCCCTGAAAACTGCCCTTTTGGGTCTTTCTTCACAGCATCCAGACTGGAGATCATTTCCCCTACGCAGAGTGGCATCGATGTCCGTCCTACCTCCAGGTGCTCTGCTACAGTAGTCAAGGAAACAAAACCAGCACCATTGTCCCCGTTCACAAACAGAAAACGACTAAGCAGGGAAAATACTAGCACCCGCATACGATATGTCTGTCTAGCCCTTTCAGTAGGAGAACTATGCATTGCAGATTTGCAGCTAACCTAGTCAAATTAACCCTACTCCCATACACAATTTCGAACATATTTTCTTCCTTTTAAATCCATGAACCTCTCAAAGTTCTTAAAAAAATAATCCTCCAAAGAAGGGACACAGGGTAATTGACTAGAAGGCCATCCAATTATAGCACCAAATTCCTCAGGCAAAATCGTTAATTCGTGGTTCCCAAAGCAAAAACAGTCATTTAAAATGAGACACGTGAAACCGCCTAAAATCAATTCGAAGGTCATAATTACCAATCTACTTATGTCAAATTATATGATTAATCCATTTGAATATGAAGAACACATTTTTAAAATCTAAGATAAATCATCATACAATTTAACTTAGTTTGATTTGTAATTTTTCCTCTTAATTGAGATTGGGTCAATTGATTCATATACTATGATATATTGGCCCAACATGCAATATTTGTAACATTGGTTGCTCATTTTATTAAAAAGAGTTGTGGAATTATTTATGAAAATTATGCATAAACATCTCCATGTTTTTTTTATTAATTGAGTGATGCAATAATTATTTACAAAGAAACTATTATTACAACAATATGTACAAAATCTATGATCTATACTAATCTTCAATCTTAGTCTTCACCATGATGCTCATTGATCTTCACCTCCTTGAATGGGCTTTGAAATTCATGTTTATTTGTGAATTTGTGAAAGTTAAAGATTAATTAACTTCTTTGATTTTGATTTTTTATGACAATTTTTATTAATTTTTATTTACGTGATAAAATAAGTCATTTTAAGATAAACTTAAAAAATTCATGATTTTTTATTCACATTTTCGTATGAAGAAAATATTTTTTATAAAAGTTGAGTTAATCACTTTATTTCATTTTCCAGATTGCCTTTTTGTTCTTGTACTGACTTACAAAATTCATTACTTTATGAACAAAGTGTTAAATTGAGCATATGATACATCTATGGATAGATCAGTGAGTTCTTTAGGTTGTATCAAAATTTCACAAGTTTTTAGGGATCACTTGAATTATGGTGAATTTTATGGAAAACCTGGTCCAAATAGGACCTTTATTCAATTCGTTCTTTGAAACATAACTTATTGAACTTATTTTAAAGTGAAATTTGGTATGAACATTCTAGAAACTTTTAAAGACTATATTGGAAATTATTACTTTAATTGGACATTTTTAAGTGCATTTTTTATTTATTTTGTTAACTGAAAAGAAAATCAGTTTTCTAGAATTTAGTGATTTACATGAACATTTTTGTAAAAATAATGTAAAACTGTATAAAATTCAAATGAACATGATTTTTATATTTTTGAAAAGCTACTGATGTTTTCTTCAAACTTGATGTTTTTAGTTTTATCTAAATGACTTTATTTTTTTATTTTATTGACAGAACAATCCTAGGTGGTACTGGACAAAATCAGTTTTGCACAACAAAGTTGTATGATTTTTAATTATTTACACAAAATTTATTTTTTAGAAATTCCAAAGCCCAGTTTCTGGAAACATCCTTCACTTAATAAAAAAAATATGAAATCCCACGAACTAAGTATTTAATGCAGATGGAAAATATAAAATAAGATAGGAAAGTAAAACTGACTATAATTACAGCATCACATTTTCTTTTTATGGAGATGTTTATGCACAACTTATCTTGAATTTTTTTATGAAAATATTTTTGGTTATAAATAACAACTTGATTAAGGAAAATCATATAATCACATTGTTTCCTAAGAGTCACTCCATTAGAGGTGACTATTCTAGGTGGGGTCATTTAAGGTTGGGAACCTATTAGGACTTCCACATATCCCAAATCACTCGAAAGATTAAAAAAATGATAAGAAGAAAACAAGGAGAAAGTTAGTAGATGATTAAAAAGATAATAAAAAATAAACAAGTGTTTCCACTTTACCTTGCTAGCTCAACGATGCACTTCCTTTTTGCAAATTTTTCTACCTTTTTTTGTGATTTTCTTAATTTCTAAGTGAGTTTCTAAATCCACTTAATTACTAACTTAAACTCTTTTTGTGTTTTTTCTTCTTTTGGTGAACTTCTTTACTTACTAATTATCTTACTAACTTTTACTCTTTTTTTTTAAGTGTGATTTCTTTAAAGGAATGGAGTAGAGAAGATGAGAGAAGTAATGAAATTCAGTTGAACTCTTTTCAACTTGGTTTTGAAGTGGAAAAAATGAAGGTATTTATAGAAAAATAAAGGAGGTGAACTAGGGTTTCAAAGAGGTAGAAAATCAGATTTTTCACCCAAAAAAATCTGATTTTCTTCATTCTTAATCACCCTAATGACATCACTCTAATGATCTCACCCTAATGACATCATCAAATCTCTTTGGAAATACAAATATTCTTATTCTTTTTGGATTTTCTCATATATGAGGCAAAATCAGGTTTTCAGAAAATATTCTTCCTAAAACATCCTAATACGTAAAAAAAATTGCATTGAAAATCGTGCAAAACGAAACTGATCAGGATGATGCGCCTAGCGCCAGGCGCAAGGCGCTGCTTCAGGCGCATAGCATGCTTTTGCGCTAGGCGCACAATGATGCGTCTAGTGCATGATTGTGTGCTTGGCGCACACTTGATTCTTCCGGAAAAAATCCGGATTTCCCCCTCTTACACATGGGATTTGATTCTTATTCTCACATCTTTTCATTATTCTTGTTCTCTAACTAATGGATAAAGGATGTGATTAGTGGATAAAGACTGAAAAATGAGATAAATATAAGTAAAAGTAACATAGAAATGAGGAATAATGATATAGTACATAAGGAGTTGACAAATAATAATACATGAGGGAAAAATGATACACATTTGCTAAAAAATGACATAAGAATGAGTAAGAATGACATAGAAATGAGCAATAATGATATGGTACATAAGGAGTTGACAAATAATAATGAAATAAGGAAAAATGATACAAGTTTGCTAAAAAATGACATAAAAATGAGTAAAAAAGACTCATAAATGAGTAGTAATGATATGTCACCTAAGGAGTTGACAAATAATAATAAACTAGGAAAAAATGACACAACATGCTCAAAAATGACATAAAAATGAGTAAAAATGGCATAGAAATGAGTAATAATAATATGGTACATAAGAATTTGACAAATAATAATACAACAAGGGAAAATGATACTAGTTTGATGAAAAATTAGTAAAAAAGACACATAAATGAGCAATACGGAGTTTAAAAATTACACATAAAAATGACATAAAAATAATAATGAAATACGGGAAAATGACATGAACCAGCTCCAAAATAATATCAGTTTGCTGAAAAATATCATTAAAGTCAATAATAATGACATGAAAGAGTTTTATAAATGACATAAACCAAATTTATAAAAAGATGACATGAGACGGCTCCAGAACGATATGATTTACGTCAATAATGACATAAACAAGAGTAATAAAGATATGAATTAGTTCACACGTGTGAAATGTTGTTACACAATAAGTTATGTTGTAACATGTTATACCTAAGACACACTCTTTTGAAAATCGTAAAATGTGAAATCATTTTTGTAAATATTTATGGCTATTTTCTGAAACAAAAACAAATAGTTTTTGTCTAAAGAAAGAAAATAGGTCCCCACAAGGAAATTGTTGCTCTTATTAAAAGTTTTCCCTCCTTAGGCCCGTAATATTTGGTAATTATCTTTATTCTGATCACCTTATAATTTTTCATTAATATGTGATGGAAGGAATACAATAATTTAATATAAATCATTAACATATCATGCACCTTTTTCTTTTAACCCTGTTCATGTAGAGTTCAGTTTTGGTCAAGAACAAGTCGGTTTGACACCGGATCAGGTGAAAAGTTGGTCTGGCTAGAAATTGGTTAGGATGAAATCGGGTCGGGTTATGTTTTAGTCATGTAATATTTCAGTCACCAGGTTCACCAGGTTAGATGCAGATCTATCAAATTGAAAAAGATTTTGGTTCATCGCAAGTAGGGTGCAGCTTTTGTTTGTGTGTAAACTTATTAGGTCACTTCCAGTGTCTCGAGTTGGGTTCGACACTAGTAGAAAAACGTTGATTTGCGTCTCCTCAATTGCGTCGTACAATAGGTAAATCGACGCAGTGGTGGAGTCACGGGTCATTTGCGTCGAACATTCCCGAGGTCCGACGCAAATCATGCTTTATATGCGTCGGATGTATCACACATTCGACGCAAAAAACTAAAGCAAATGGGTGCGAGAATCATGTGCGTCGGACCATAGTCAATGTTTGACGCAAATTATGAAAGCCAATTTTGCGTCGAAGGTAAGTTAAATGCGATGCAAATGGTTGTATCCAAGGATTTGCGTCGGATCTCTAAGCCCATCTGACACAAATGGGTTTCATAGCCTTAGACACGCACATTGCATCAGGGCCGTAATTTGGATCTGATTTGCATCGGACCTTATTGTCCGTGCGACAGATAGGCCACGAGGCCCGCTTCCCTTTTTATTTTCAAAGCCAACCCTAATACCAACACTCTTCTTTACGCCGTCACTCATCTCCCTCTCTCTTTCTCTCTCTCTCTCTCTCACTCTCTCTCTCTATCTCTATCTCTCTCTCTCTCTCTCCCTCTCTCTTTCTCTCCCCCTCTCTTTCTCATACCATACATGCGCTTCTTCTCCTCTTTCTTCTTCACAATTCATTGTGGTTTACGAATTGGCACATTCATGAATTCATCAACACAATTCATCAATTCATTTTCCCCAAATTAAAGAAGATCGAGAATTCCCCTAGAGTAACGAACGAACATTGAAGAAGAGATCCCCAAGCAGAGATCTTTCCTTCCTCAAGAGAATTTGTCACTGAAGAATTTCTTCATCTTATTCTGGATCGTTGGCGCAAGTTACAGGAATTCAACTCTCAATTTTCTCTAAATTCTCGCATTTCAGGTTCTTTTCAATTCACCTGTAATTTTGAATTTCTTTGTTTTGCAAAAAAGAAATTTCTGGTATTTTTTTCATTTTAATTTCTGGTATAAATTAAAATAAAATTTATTGAATATCTAGATCTGGGGGAGGAAGAGAAGAAATTGCAAACTTTTATAAATTAATATTTGATGTAACATCTTTAGTTCTTTAGCTATATTTGGACAAATTTGATGTAACATCTTTAGTTCTTTACGTACAGTAAGTATCAACTTCAGATTTTAAGCCTTGGACGCACAAATATTATCTAATTTATTTCAAATTCAGACTTTTGACTAAAAGTGAACATCATCCCAGATTTCTGTAGATTTTGATAGATTTATTTACAAATTGGCAAAAGCACAGTACCTACTGATTGTACTATTCATATATATATATTTCGAATGTTTTAGGATGTTTCTCTACTGGTTGTACAAGTGAGTTAATTTCTTTTGGTTAATTCATTTTATTTTGTACAATTTGTATAATTTTTCATTTTAGATTTTCGTCATGTTCTTTTAATCGTTCATGTTCTTTGAATTGCAAATCATCATGTTCTTTTAATCGTTCATGTTCTTTTATTTTGTACGAGTTGTACAAGAAATTACAAATCGTTCATGTTCTTTTAAGATATGTTGCAACCTAAAAAATGGATGATGAGTTGTACAAGAAATTGCAAATCGTTCATATTACCCTTTCTCAATTTCACGAAATTAATTTTTTTGATAAAAAAACCAGTCATTTGCATCGGATGGGGTCCATGTCCGACGCATGTTCATTTTTTTTAATATAAAATGGATGATTTGCGTCGCACATAGACCAATATGCGACACATATGCACTTTTTTTTTAATATAGATGGATGATTTGCGTCGCACATAGACCAATATGCGACGTACGTAGATGGCGTCGCTGATGCTGGGGCTTAAGGGTCATGTGCGTCGGACTACCCAGTACATTCGGCGCAAATAGCACTAAATCTGCTTCGTGTCCTAATCCGACGCAGATCATATCTCTCAAATTTGGGTCGAGACCTATGGCGTCGGGCAAATGGTGGTCCCAGGTCCGACGCAAATCATTGATTATGTACTAGTGCGACTTCCGGTTCATATCTCATATTGTCGAGCTAATTTGAGTGTCGAGTTGATATTGTATTAGATTGGTTGAGTTAAGGCATATTCAAGGGTCTAATCGGGTCGAGTTATGCTTGATTTTAGATCGTTTTTTCAATTCGGATAAACTTTTAATTGATCTATCTGAAGAGAGTTTAAAGTGGTATAAGCAAAATAATTCTACGTGGCAAATAGTCGTAGATAAAAGCAAATAGAGAAATAGGATCTTTGTGGATCGTACAACCACAAGCGATAAATTCTTAATTTATATGTGATACAATTGATCTAAAATTTTAAAGATTAACAATATCTTTTGTTCTTTTTTAATAATCAATATTCTTGGTTTACATAAAGCACAAATGTATACCTTCTTTTCATTAAAAATTTCATCTTTTCAATCATCTTAATTTTCCTAGATTAATTTTCAGTGGTTGAGGGCGTTAATAATACATCCAAAGTTTCAAACACTCGCCCTAGTTATATACCTTACCTAACACTTCATGAGTTAGTTCATACAAAATTTTTCCACTAAAAGTTGAATTATAGCCTTCACTTCATATGCAAGTACCCTTCCTTGTCCACCTACCAATTACCATGTACACTAGTACTTTACAATACACTTTCAATCAAATTAATTAAAAACACGTCATGCAAATGGTCTTATTGTCTCAATTACCCCCTGCCCATTGCCAAATCACACATTCATGTACACCTACCTATGGAACCAAAAAATCTCACAACTCTACAAAAAATGTATACTTTCCTTGTCCACCTACCAATTACCATGTACACTAGTCACCCTTTTTTGCTCTAGTTTGTGTTGGAGTTATTATATGGAGTGTTAGTTTCTCACTCCAAAAGTTGCTTCAAAAGAATAAAAATCTAGTTGTCCCACATTGTTAGTTTAAAGCTTTTTTCCCTTCCTTATATAGAGTTTCCTTCTTTATACATTTGTTGAAGGTTGAGTGGGAAGAATCTAGTCACCACACACGTGCGCAGTCCGAACCAGGCTCGGGCATGTGGCGTGGTTGTAGTTGTGGGATATTTTAGTTCAACTACTTATTTTTTGCCACAAATCAGCTTTCATATCTTCGCTGATTTCGTAACCGTTATCCTTGCTTGAGTATTTCCTTACTTAATTTTCCCGTTATGCCTTAAAAAAAAGCCTAATTGATTGCCTTGTCTTGTTTTTGGTGCTTTGCCTCCCTCTATATATATTTTAGCTTGTTCGGTTATCATGGGGAGAGAGATAGAAAAATTCTTCTCCCCAAAAATTCTTACACACGTTTTTCTTTATTCTCTCATTTTCTGGGCATTGTTCGAAGTGTTCTCAAACTGTGACTCTGTACTACACCGGAGGAGCAGTGGTCGTGTATCCCTGGAGGTTGGTTGCCAAGAGTCCGTGTGTATGTAACGGGGCAATTCAACTTTATGGCAGTGTTTATTCACGCCACGACTATTCAGATAAGTTGTTCCAATTGATCTACCAATTTTATTTCCTACAGTTTGGACATTAAA